>CM060325.1:7736561-7745954 GCA_030674155.1 Stramonita haemastoma | reverse complement strand
ATATATTTTTATATTTTTTTTAATAATATAATATAAATAATAAATATTTTTATTTTTAAAAATTTTTAAAAAATAAAGTATGTGTGTTGTGTTTGGGGTGTGTGTGGTGTGCGCGTTTTTTTTTAAAAGGTTTGTACTTTGGGGGAAAAAATATCAAATACCAAAAAGAGAAGCCCCTTTTTTTTTGCTTTATACCCCTTTTGTGTTTTAAAAAATGGGTTTTAAAAAGAAAATTTTTTTTTTTTTTCATTTTTAACTTGTTTTTCTTTCTGTAGAAGTTTGGGATAAAAAATTTTAAAAGTAAAATTTTAAGCATTGATTGTGTGTGTGTGTGTGTGGGTTTTTAATTTAAAAAAAAAAAAAAAAAAAAAAAAAAAAAATTTTTTGGGGTCATTTTTACTTTTTTGACAGTATTGTTTAAAACGGTCTTTTCTTTTTTTCTTTTGTTTTTCATTTTTTCCTTTATTTTTTGAAAAATTTTTTTTTATGGACCCCCAAGGGTTTTCGACAATCTGGTAAAAAAAAAATTTTTAAAAAATTTTTTGTTTTTTTATTTTTTAGGGGGGGTTGTAGTTTTTTAAAATGGGCATGTAAAAACAAATTTTAAAAAAGGGGGGCTTGTAAAAAGGGAAATTGTTTTTGTCAAAATTTGGTTTTGGGGATTTTTTTCCGGGGAAAAAGGTTTTAAAATTTTTTTTTTTTTATAGTTTAGCATATTCTTATCCCCTTTTTAAATTTCTCTGTCCTGTCTGTTTGTCTGCCCCGTCTGCCCCCTTTTTCTGTTCTGTCTTTTTTTATTTACTCGGGGTTTTGGGGCTGTTTGTCTGTCAGTCTGTCTCCCTGTCTGTCCTGTTTTTTCCCCCCTCCTCTGTCTTTGTCTGTCTGTCTGTCTGTTGTCTGTCTTTTTCTTTCTCATTTTCTCTCCCCTCTCCCCCCCCCTCCCCCCTTTTTCCCCCCCTTTTTTTCTCTTCCTTTTTCCCCTTCTCTCCCCCCTTTTCCCCCTCCCCCCTTCCCCCCCCCCCCCCCTTTTCCCCCCTTCCCCCCCCCCCTTTCCCCCCCCTTTTTTTTTTTTTATCTCCCCTTTCTTTTTTTTTCTTTTTTTTTTTCTGTGTGTGGGTGTGTATGTAGTTTTTTAAAAAAAACCCCCTTTTATTTTTTGGGGGATATTTAAATGTATATTTTATGTGTTTTTATATATATATTTTTTTTTTATAAAATTTATTTTAAAAATTTTATATATATTTAAAATATGTATATATAAATATACCCTTTTTTATTTATTATTATTTTCAAATTTTATCTATTATTTAATATATATATATATATAAAATATATTTTATATAATATATATTTTTTAAATATTTAATATACATCCCCTTATATATAAAAAAACCAGGGGGCCCTTCTGATGGCGGAAAAAATTTTCAAAAGTGAGTAATATCCAAAGCTGTGGACCCCCTTGAACCCAAAAAAAACCATTTGTTTGTGTGTATGTGTGGTGTGTTTGGGGAGGGGTGTGCGGGTGCTTGCTTTTTTTTGGGTTTGTGGTGGGCGTCCCCTGCGTGTGTGCGTGCGTGTGTTTGATGTAAACCTTACCCCGGGGCCAAAATTTTTCCCCCTTTTTATAAAAATTTTAAAAGGGGTTTTTAAATTTTTTGGGGGGTTTTGTGTTTTCCTTCTTTATCTTGTAAAAAGAAAAGCCCCCCACTTTGGGGAAAAATTTTAAAAAAAAAAGTTATTTTTAAAAGGGGACGTGTTCTGTTTTTTTGGGACATTTGAGATTGTTTTGGGACATTTTAAAATTCCCCTTTCCCCTTTTTTTTTTTTTTTTTTTTTTTTTTTTTTTTTCTCGGGCCCCCTTAAAATCGGGTTTCCCCCCCCCCCCCCCCCCCCTTTTTTTCTGTGTGTGTTTTTTGTGTGGTGTGTTTTTTTGTGTGTGTGTGTGTGTGTGTTTTTTGTGTGGTGTTTTTTTGTGTGTGTGTGTGTGTTTTGTTTGTGTTTTTTGTTTTTGTGTGTGGGGTGCGCGCGCGCGTGCGTACTTGTGTGCCCCCAAAAAAAAAATTTTTTTTGATTAAGTGCATATGTTTTTTCCAAACAAAAAAAATGCCGTGCAGCATGTGGGGGCGTGCGCACACAAAAACCCTTGGGGACTCACCCCCCCCCCAAAACAACCTACTTGATGTGAGGGGGGAGAAAAATTTTTTTTTGCTGAATTTGGGGAAAAAAGACAATAAATTTTTCCCCTTTCCCTTTCCCCTTTTCCCCGTCCATCAAAAAATTTGCCTTTTTGTGTTTTTTTTTTTTTGGTGGTTTTTGTTTTTTTTTTTTTTGGGGTTTTTTTTTTTTTTTTTTTTGGGGGGGGGGGGGGGTTTTTTTTTTTCAATTTTGCTTTTTTTTTTGTGTAGGAAAAAAAAATTTTGAAAAAAACCCCAAGAAAGTTTGATTCTGGGGAATCAACTAAAAAAATTTTTTGAAAAAAGGGGAAAAAAAAAAAAAAAGGGGTTTTTTTGGGGGGCCTTTTAAAAAACCACGGCAAATTTTTTTGCGCTCCCTAAAAAAAAACATATTGATGCAAGGCAGGGCCACAGAAATTTGTGTATTTTTTTTCCCCCCCATAATCATATTTTGTTTAAAAAATTTTTTTTAATTTTCTTATAAAAAGTGACTTTTTGGTTTTTGGGGTTTTTTTCTTGTTTTTTTTTTTTGGGGGGTTTGGGTTTTTTTAAAAAGGGTTTTTGGGGGTTTTTTTTGGGGGGGGGGGGGGGGGGGGCCCACAGAGTTTTTTTGCCAGGGAAAAACGCTCTTGTTGCTGCTGGGTTCTTTAACTTTTGGGGTAAAATATGTTTTTTTCGCACGGGGGGCCCCAAAAAGGGGAAGGGGCCCCATCTGAAAGGCGTGTTTAAAAAACCCGGTGTGTGGGGGGGGGCAAGGCTCAAACCTGTGACCCCCGGTGTGCGCGGTGGCCCTCAAAAAACAAAGAAACCCCCTTTTGGGGAGGGTAAAAAGGCACTTTTCCCCCTTAAAAATTATTTTCCCCCCCCCCTTAAGGACATACTTGATAAAACCACTTGATGTAAATATAGAAAAGAGAGAGAAAGGGGGAGAAAAAGTTTTTTTTTTTTTTTTTTTTTGCAATGATTTTGGTTTTTTCCCCCTTTTGGTTGGAAAAGACTGGGGTCTAAATTTTTTGAAATTTTTTCCCTCTTTAAACTTTTTTTAAATTTTTCCCCGGGGTGTTTTTTTGAAAAAAATTTTTTTGCATACTGTTTGTCGGGGGGAGAAAAAAAATTTTGAAGAAAGGGGGTTTTTCGAACAAAAAAAAAGGGTACGTGCACACACATAGGGGGGCGGGCGCTTGTTTTGCTTGCTTGCTTTTGCTTCCCCCGGGGGCACACACACACAACACACCCCAAACACACACCCACACACACACACCACCACACATGGGTTTTTCCCCTTTGTTGAAAACCCTGAAAAAAAGAATTTAAAAAAAGGGGGGATGCTAATTTATTAAAAAGGGCGCATCTACATGCCCACAGGGAGGGGAAAAAAAAAACCCCAACAAAAAAAAAAAATTTTAAAAAATAAAAAAAAAAAAAAAAAAAACCCCAAAATAAAGCGTTGGGCTCTCTTTTAAAAAAAAAAAAAAGAAAAAAAATATTCTTATTCCCTAAAAAAATTTTTTTTTTCCCCGGGTTTCCCCAAAAAATAAACCAAAAAACTTCAGGTAAAAACATCCCCGGGGGGGGATTTTTTATTTTTATTTTTTTTTTTTTTTTTTTTTGTTTTTTCAAAAAAACACACAAAGAAAAGAGTTCAAAAAAAATGACATTCGGGCAGCACTTTTTTGGGGAAACAAATTTTTTACTCCCCCCCCAAAAACTTTTTTTTCAAATTTTTTTTTTTTTTCCCTTTCCTATTTTCGGCATTGACAATTTTTTGGCCCAAAAAGAAATTTTTACTAGACTTTTGGACAATTTTAAAAAATTTAAATTTTTTTAAAGGGTATTTGGTCGTTTTAGCTAGGCCTCACAGACCACTTCTCAAGGGGGCCATTTTTAATGAGGGCACACCCATCCCTCCCCCCTCGTTGCTTTACCTTCCCTGACCCTAAAAGGGGGAAAAAAACCCCCAAATTTTTAAGCTGAGTGAACGGGGGGGACTTTAAGAAGCCAAAAGGAAAAAGGGGGTCCCCCCACCCCTTAGTCCCCCACGCTCAAATGTTTTTTTAAAAATTTTTGGCTACATTTTTCTTTTTTTTAATTTTCCCCTGCCTTAGTTCTAGCAAAATTTTTCCTCATCACCTACGAAAAAAGGGTTTTTTTCCCCCCCGCCCTCCCCCTTAAAAAAACCCTTTTACTCACGCTTTTCATTTTTTTTCCCGCTATTTTTTGTCTGGAACACTTTCCCGGGGGAAAACCCCATTATTCTTTTTCCCCCTTTTCCTTTTTTTTAAAAAAGGGCATTTTTGAAGTTTTTCCCCTCTTCAAAAACCTCCAATCAAGTTTCTGAAACTCATGTTTAAAAATTTCATTGAAAGAAAAAAAATTTGAAGAAAATATGGGGGATAAAAAAAAGTGAAGGTAACCTCTTCCCAACTTCTCAATCTTTTAAAAAAAGATTTATCAAATTCATTTGGGGGAAAAAAAAACAAAAAAAAAAATTTTATTTTTTCAATGACTGCTTTTGTAGCTTTTTTTTTTTTTTTTTTTTTAGAAAAAACCCCAAACCTTTGGCCTGACCTGACTCCGAGTTTCGGCTCCCGGGAAAAACCCCCTCATCGGGGGGCCCCGGGCCCGGGATTGAAGTTTCCCCCTTTTGTGTGGTATCTTTACAGGGGGGACACTTTTCAGAATTCAAAAGGGTCAATCGCATTCACAAGAATGTTTGATATTCCTGTTCCCTTTTTTTTTAGGCAACTTTTTTTGAAAAAATCTTTCATGTATGTGTGGGCGTGTGTGGGGTTGTGTGTGTGTGGGGGGGGGGGTTATTCACCCATTAGGTGAATGGAGAAAGAGAAGGGGGGGGGGGGGGGATAGTGAGAGTGATTCACAACGTTTAGAGGGAACAAGTCGCCGGTTCGAACCCTGTTTGGGGCCCCAAAACTTTTCACTCCCCTCCCCCAATTCACAATACTTCGAGTAGTGAGTGGCCTGGCCGGGTGTTTTTTCTTTTCGGTTAAAATAATTTACCGATTCTGTTGCAACATACATCCAGCGCAATAAAAGACAAAAGCCCAGGAGAGTTTATCCCTGGCGCAACTGGTACAAAAGCCCAAGAGATAAAATGAACGACAGACAGCATTTAAAAAAAAAATAAAATAATGGGAGAGCTGATCTTGTGACATTGCTCACTTCTTAAGGACAACATTCCGAATTTTACCAGGTTATTAATCCATAACTGAAAATGTATACAATACAATACAATAAACGCAATACAATACAACACAACGCAATACAATAAACGCAAAACAAACAACACAACACAACACAATACAATACAACGCAATACAATACAATTGAGCGCAGGTAAAAGAAAAACCCACGGCAACTAAAGTTGTCCATGACAATATTTGAAGAAAAAAACCCACTCTGTTTAAGGGAAACAGATACAGTTGAAAAACAGGAAAAGAAAAAAAAGAGAGAAATGGGAAAAACCACTGGTCTTATGGAAAGGGGCCGATTCCGGGGAGGCAGCCCAAATTTCCCACAGAAAAACTTGCCGTGACTTAAAGTGTATAAGGCCCCCCAATAAAATGGATGCTATGCGATGAAATTTCAATACAATAAAATAAAATACAATACAATACAATAACAATACATAACAATACAATAAAATTTCAATAAAAATACAAAAACAATAACAATTCAATAAAAACCATTGTAATGCAATGCAATACAATCGGTGTAGTACAGTACAATACGGGTAAAGAACAGCACAACACAGTACGGGCACAGCACAGCACAGCACAGTGTAAGCACAGAAATACATTACAATACAACACAACACAATAAAATGCAACACAACTAAAACACACACAAAACAACACAGCACAATACACTACAATAAAACAATACAACACAACACAGCACCCCCAAACACAATACAACACAATACAACACAGCACAAAAACAAAGGGCAAACAGCCGGCCATACATTGCCCTATTACAAATTAACAACAACAACAAAACACGGATAAATAACTGAAGATCTCCCGGGTGCAGCATTCTTTTTAGCAATTTTCCCCCCTGTAAGTACCTAACCGAAGGCCCATTGAAACAATAATGGAGCCCCACGTGATTGCATAGCAGCCCTTTTTTCTATTTTATTCTTTTAACGAGGATAAGGGGGAATAAGCAGTCTTGTGCTTTTTTACACCAGTCCCCGTGTGTAAGCAGTTTTGTAAATATTGTCATCTGTTCCCAACAGGCACACAATGGTTCTATCTTACAGAAAAGCAGAACAGGATTTAACGTGTGCGCAAGATTGTTCTGCGTGCGTTGGCACACGGGGCCTCGTTTACCGTCTCACCCCAGGGAGAGTGGAGTCGGCAGTGGATGTTAAACTCCGGGGGGAAAAACCTCTTAACGGGAATGGAACTCGGGTTGTCAAATTGCGAGCGCAGTGTTCTGACCACTAGGTAACCCATCCCCTAGAAGACAGTGGGCAGACTTCAACAGGGGGCCCAACCCCCTGGGAGTTTTTGTTGTTGTACGTTCCCCAGCTTAATTTTAAAACTATGGGGGTCATCACCCAGAATGTGCAGTACCCTTTACCACTCATCCCACCTGGGAATCACTGGAAAATTGAATTTGCACGCTGAAGATAAGTTTGCGTACAGTATGACTGTTTTCAAGTACATCGCCCACCATAAAGGCAAACCATACTCCGACTTCAGAGGAAACGCTGCAGTGACAGTCAAACCGCCAAATGGAAAGCACGCACCGCACTAATTACGCAATTAATTAAGCAACGCACTAATTACTTGTTGTTATTTACTTTAAGTCAAGTCTTCCCGGGGTGCCCCCACTGTCGCCAGACAAAGGGATAGATAGATAGATAGATAGATAATAGAAAGATAGGGTAAAAGATTTTGATATGATGATTAGAAAGAAAGATAGAAGATAGACAGATAGACATTACTTTAAAAATGCTGTCGTCACAATGGGGAAAAGGATAGCTAGTGGTCAGAAACTCGCGTTCGCAACTGTCCTGACGACCCGGGTTCAAAGCCCTTTCGAGGGGAATTTTTCCCTAGAGTTAACATCATGCTGACTCCACTCCCTTCAAAAGGGCCCTGCGGATGAGACTATAAACCAAGGTATTGCCCCCCGGGGCGAACACACGCAGAACATCTTGCGCACAAAATTAAATTCTGTTCCGCTTTTCGAAAGTGTAGGCCATTGTGTGCCTGTGGGAATAGATGAACAAAATTGACAAAACTTTCATACACAAGGGGACTACAGTGAAAAAAAGTATATGAATGCTTATTCCATTTATCCTCGATATAAAAGAATCGGTTTTTTTTTAAATGGACATCATAGCTGAGTGTTGTTGTTTGTTTTCTGTTGTTGCAACGCATTTTCGACCCAAAGGAAATTTTCAATTTACAAAACTGGACTGATGAGGTTTTTTTTTTTTTTTTATAAACGAGGGTAATGGAATAAGTACTCGGTGCTTTTTTTACACCCAGTTCCCCGAAGTATATCCCCCTTTTGTAAATCTTGTCATTTTGTTTCCCTGCCATCTGTATCATAAAAAAGCCAAAAACTTTTTAGTCCCGGGAGGTACAAAGAAATCGTGGGTTCGAATCCGGCAGAGGCATGTAGTAAATTGGTTGTAGGAAAAAAAGGGCACAGGAAAAAAAAAGTCACCAGAAAAATAGTCCCCAAAATTGGGTAGGAAAAAAAAGTCCAGGAAAAAAAGTCACAACAGGTCAAACAAAGCCAAGTATAAAATCCAGTTTACAAAAACACACACAACCGCACGCACGGTACGCGCGCACACACGAAAACGCACGCACGCAGGCCAGAGAATAAAAAGTAAAATAAGAGCAATATCATCAAGAAAAATTTGCAGGTGCAAGTACAATGCATACACACACACACACACGCACGCACAACCCAATAAACGCATGCACACCACACACGCACGCACGCACGCACGCAGGTCAGAGAATAAAAGTAAAATAAGAGCAATACATCAAGAAAAATGTGCAGTGCAGTACAATGCATACACACACACTCATACACACACGCGCACGTACGTACGCACGCACACAACCCCGCCCCCAGCACACGCACGCACGCACACAGGCCAGAGAATAAAAGTAAAATAAGAGCAATATCATCAAGAAAATGTGCATTGGAGTACAATGCATACACACACACACGCGCGCCGCGCGCACGCACGCGTGCGCGCCGAACGCGCAGCCCCGCGCTTGTGACTTTTTTTTTTTCGTGACTTTTTTTCTGTGACTTTTTTTCTGTGACTTTTTTTCCAATTACCAGTAAATTAAGGTGGGAATTTTGTTGTTTTGTTATTGCTGCTGTTGTTGTTACAATCTTTAGAGTCAACTTAAGGCGCAGATCTCTGCCATGCCTAAATTTCTTTCAGTATATATACACATGTGGGAAAATCAAATATCCCCATTAAAATTCCTGCCGTTCATGTCAGCGTTGGTGGGTTTCGCAAACATGAATATCCCTGGCATGCATCCTGTACCAGAGAGGGATGAGCTCCGCCAGGTTCAAATTTCCCCTAAAGACATTAGAGCTGTGCTCCAACGGCACGAGTATGGAAAAAAGAGAAGGAGTAGCCACGACAGGTGTCTCTGCATAAACTACTGAGAGTGAGCTTTTTTTTTTTCCCGAAATTATTTTCTCCCTGACATAGTCACAGCTCATAGTTATGAGTTATATGATATCGTCAAGACACACTTCTCTACGTTATTAACTGTTGCGCATTTCTCCCAAATTATCCTCCCCTGACCGGCCACAAATCACGTGAGAGGTAAGAGGTCAATAATCATACGCAAATAGATTTGCCCCGCGTAAACAAGTGAGTCTTTATTCCAAAATTATCTTCCCCTAGTGCTGTGCTGTCGACAGGTCATGTGAGGTGTGAGGGGTCGATGCCATTTGTTTATTCTATTTTATGTTGTTTTTTTTTATTTCCAGGATAATGGTATAATCACTTATGTGCTGTTTTTACATCTAGTCCATGTGTTGTATGCAGTTTTGAAAAAAATTGTCATCCGTTCCCACCGCACACAAAGGCCTACTCTTCGAAGAGTGGAACAGGTTTTAACTTGTGCGCAAGGTGTTCTGCGTCCGTTTGGACACGGGATCTCCGTTTATAGACTCATCTAATGACTTTTGAGGGGTGTGGAGT
>CM060325.1:7724061-7731561 GCA_030674155.1 Stramonita haemastoma | reverse complement strand
AATCTCCGTAGCACAAAAGGGGAGAGAAGGCGATGTGTTCCATGTGGATATTATTTCTATTTTGAGCCACAATCATGCATCTCCAACACAGCCATTTTGACAAATCGCCAGTGGAAACTTTCAATAGCCATTGTAAAATTCAGCTTTGCTCAGAAACTCTCCGCTCAGACAGAAAACAGATGCCATGAAAAGTAGTCCAGGAACATTTTGCCTAAAAAGGGCCCTGACAAAAAGTAATTGCTTCGATTTTTTTTCACTTGTTTTACGTTTTGGTGGGTGTTGTTGACCATCCCAAATGGTTTTAATAAAAATCTAGTGGCGGGATAAGATTTAGTTCTTGTTTAAAAAGAGTATGTGCAGTGCAGCTGAGCTGAAAAGGTATTTCCCATTTGCGCTGCTTTGCAAGCTGTTCTGGCTGTCTAGTCAGGAATTTGTACACTTAAATGAGGCAGGTTTGTATAAATTACATTTCTTAACTAAACCTTTTATACTCTGACGACCTAATTCCTTTTTACTGGGGGAAAACTAATGTAATTGCACTTCCGGTTTGCAAAATTTGGAAGTTTGCAAAATTGCCTCTGAGACCAGAACAACGGAGGCCACAGAATCAGAGGCAATTTTTATTATTGCATGATGATCAATGGTGATGAGGATGATGTAATGATGCTGCTGTGGAAGTGCATCCACTTTGAGACAACTTGACAGGGTTGTACTCTACGCTTACTGTCATAATATATCCCGGCGTCAACCGGGCCCGAGAGCAACAAACACCTGCAGTGTTGGTCAGGTAATTTGTGCAAAACTCTCAAATTCGCATCCGTAAAGTGGATGAAGCTCGACTGTCTGGTCCCAGTCTCCCCACTGAGCCCACAGCACACTCACTCTGGGTAGGAACCGGCCGGAGTCCGAAAAATCCCTATGATTCTTATGAGACTCGAACCCGCGACCTTCCAGTCCAAAGTCCAAGGCGCTAACCACTGAGCCAAGGCGGCTGGCCTGCAGCTTAATCTTAGCTTGGGGAACGTGAGTACTCTGACCACTGAGCTATTCTGTCTCCTAAATCAGGGATAAAAGGAATAAAGTGCAAAAAAAGAAGAAAAAAAACAAGAAAAATGGAGAAATTTGAGATAGGATATATCTGGTTGTGGCTCTCAATGGACGATAGACTATTTTTTTTTTTATATCAAGGATAATAAAATAAGCACTCGTGCGCTTTTTTCCCCATCTAGTCTCAGTGTGTATACAGTTTTGTAAATTATGTCATCTTCTTACCGGCACACAATGGCTTACACTTACGAAAAGCGGAACAAGATTTAACGTGTGCGCAAGATATTTAGCGTGTGTTCGCCACGGGGCCTTGGTTTACAGTCTCATCCGAAAGATTTTTTGGGGAGTGGAGTCAGCAGTGATGTTAACTCCAAAGGAATCGAATCTTTAATTGACAGGAGAGTGATACTGACAATCCGCTTTCTGTGCAAAGGTGATTTGGTGCAAACCACACTGCCCCGGTAGATATTGTATTGTATTGTATTGTATTGTATTGTATTGTATTGTATTGTATTGTATTGTATTGTATTGTATTGTATTGTATTGTATTGCATTGTATTATACTGTATTGTATTTTATTGTATTGCATTTATTGTATTTATTGTACTGGAACAATACAATCCGAACGGAACGGGTTTTAACGTATGGGTAAGATGTTCTGCGTTATACTTTATTTATTTATTTATTCTTTTATATCGAGGATAACAGAATAAGCAACATGTGCTTTTTTTCATCCGGTCCCCGTGTGTATGCAGTTTTTGTAAATATTGTCATCTGTTCCCACCGGCACACGATGGCCTACTCTTACGAAAAGCGGAACAGGATTTAACGTGTGCGCAAGATGTTCTGCGTGCGTTCGCACACGGGGCCTCGGTTTAAAGTCTCATCCGAAGGACTTTTGGGGAGAGTGGAGTCAGCCTTGATGTTAACTCCAGGAAGAAAATTTCCTCGACCGGATTCGAACCCGGGTCTTCAAATTGCCAGCGCAATGTTCTGACCACTAGGCTATCTGCCCCCCCTAATGAAACAAGGAACTATCTACCCCCCATAACGGTACCCATGATCACCCTGCTGCAGTTACAGCTTCTTCACCTCTTTATCCTGTTATCAAATCTCAACATCACACAACTACGCTCTACAAAGCAGACCGTCTACGTCGCCCATCCTTGTACCAAGTTCATACAAACATCAACAAAACCAATCCTCACTGATTAATTAATTACTTAAATTAATCATGTCGGGTTCCTTTGACCTACAACATCAGCCGCCAGATCTCAAAGACTCAGTCAAGAACTAACTAAACACGGACCTTGCTGTAGGTCTATAGGCTACTCTACTACCAAACCAAGTCCTACAAACTGGATCGGGGATGGATAGATAGACAGATACTAAACCACTTCACCCACACAGGCCTCATCTAGAAGGAGCTACAGCTTAATCTTGGTCACCGCAGATGGCGAAGCTAGGCCTAGTAGTAGGGCGAGGTCGTGGAGACGGCGTCCCCTTTTAACCAACACGGACTCCTAAGAGTTCAAGGGCTGGCTGGATGGACGGGACAGATAGGGGCTGACAGGGCCATCTCTTCCGCTCCAGCCTCTTTTTGTGTGCCCGCCCCGATTGTCACCCCTTGTCGCTCCGCTTCCGCTGGCTGTAGTGTGAGACACTTATCGCCACTTGCCCGTTAGTCGGCGCCACGGGTTGGCTTGGCGAAATCTACTACGAGGCTACACACGGTACTCTCTGCGCGTGTGTGCGTAACTCCAGGGAGTGAGTGTATTACGCAGAAAGTTTTGAAGTGTGTGTCAGTGTGTGTGTGTGTGTGTGTGTGTGTGTGTGTGTGTGTGTGTGTGTGTGTGTGTGTGTGTGTGTGTGTGTTGTGTGTGTGTGTGTGTGTGTGTGTGTGTGTGTGTGTGTGTCTGTGTGTCTGTGTGTCTGTGTGTCTGTGTCTGTGTATGGATGGATGGATGGATGTATGCATGTATGCATGTATGTATATCCATCCATCCATCCATCCATCCATCCATGTATGTAGGGTGGTGAACTTATTATGATTGGTTTATGGGGTTTTGACATATTTCTGTCTGTCTGTCGCTCTGTCCGTCTGTCTGTCTGTCTGTCTTTGGGGTCTTTTCTTTCTCTCTTTTCTTTCATTCTTTCCAGTTCTTTCTTTTTACCGATTTCTTTCTTTTCAATTTCTTTCTTTCCTTCTTCTCTGTCTAACCTTTTTATACTGTCTTTTCGGTCCTTTGCTTCCTTCTTTTTCTTTTCTTTTTCTGGTTTTTTTTTTAAACTAATGTCTTTTCTTCTTTTATGTGTAATTTTGCTTTCTTTCACATCAGATGCGACACTCTACTGCTTCGAAGAGACATCAGACAACAGCTATAAGCCTCTTCAGCCAGAGAACTGCGGGGGTGCTGCGGTGGATCCCCTCCCATTGCGGCATAGGGGACAATGAAGAGGCGGCTTACAGTATCTAGGTACAGCCAGCCCACCCAGTGTCCTACGGAGAAGTAAGGACAATCCTAAGAAACAGCTTCAGGATAGTATGGCGCCAGCGGCTGAATATCGGCCATAAGATAAAAAGGACGGAATTAAAAAAAAAAACTAAAAAAGCTAGATAGCCTCTTTTAAGACACCATGACACCTATTCACAGTCCCTACCTCGGAAATCTCCGCTGGGACGTTAACCAAATCACAACAGCAAAGAGCGAGATAGAGGCTGCTCGAGCGATCATCTTTAGACTGCGAGCAACCCCTGTGGGGATGCGTGGAAGGGGGAGAGAGCAGGAAGGGGGGGGGGGGGGGGGGGGGGGGGGCTGCCAGGATGATTAGCAACTCCCCACCTTCTAGACATTATGGGACAATAATTCCCTCTTTTCTATCCCTCTTGTTTTTCTCTTGTTTCTTTTCTTTCTGTCACTTCCTTCTTGCTCATTTTCTGCCTTGGTTCGTTCTTCTGGGTTTTTTTTCTTTTCCAGAAAAAAATTAAAAGATAACTTTCTCCCATTCCAAGGTCAGATACGCTGGGTCTTATTTGTCAGGCGCTTAACAGCAGCGCAACGCATTTTCACTCATAATACAGACAACAATAGTTGCTGTCTGAATGTTTGAAGTGTTTGAAGAAGAAGAAGAAGAAGAAGAAGAAGAAGAAGAAGAAGAAGAAGAAGAAGAAGAAGAAGAAGAAGAAGAAGAAGAAGAAGAAGTGGACACTGCCAGCTCCTGTGTCCCATCCCCATCATCTGAAAATATCCCACACTGACCAGTGTCCTTGTGGCACAGGCCCAAAACCTACCTACCTCTGGTATCCTGTAGTCCTGCCCCCATCTTCAACACTGAGACAATAGATGTGGTCCCGCCAGGTTGAGTTCTAGGGGTAGGGTGGTGGGGGAATCCTATAGGAC
Source organism: Stramonita haemastoma (assembly GCA_030674155.1). Lineage (NCBI taxonomy): Eukaryota > Metazoa > Mollusca > Gastropoda > Neogastropoda > Muricidae > Stramonita > Stramonita haemastoma. Next base: position 7,727,113 of record CM060325.1, on the reverse strand, counting down.
TGACGGTGTCACTACTGCACACTGCAGACTTCAACATCCCCGACAGATCTGACCAAATACTTTAGCATAGCCAGCGAACACAGAAGAAGTAGAAGTATATAAAAAAGGAGGTAAAAAAAATATTTTAGAAAAATAAATAAATAGACTATAAAAAAGTCATGTCCATACCACAGGTCATAAGTGGTCTATATTTCGATGAAAAATGGACATGGTTTTTGTTTCGCTTTATTTCTTTTTTCTTTTCCAACTATATTTGACCGTGTTTGCAAGATATTGGGCATGTTCGTAAAAGGGATTCTGCTTTGTTATAGACTCATCCAAAGTAATAGGTACGGGAAATTTGAGCCAGTATCAACTCAAGGGGAAATATTTGTCTCAGACAGACAGGTCAGTAGGGATTTGAACTCATCGCTTTCAGATTACTCTGGAAAGAAAAGATGTTGTTAGGCGTTACTCGGCGTAACACCCCGTGGATCTCCCAGAATATGCACTGGTTACAGGGAGTTACCGTGAGACCACAAGTCCTCACCACTAGATGAGAAGTTTTGCGTGCGTGTGTGGCTGTTTGTAGGCAGCCATACCCAGACTTCGGGGGGCAAGATAGCTCAGTGGTCAGACAGCTCGCTTTTTCCAAGTGAAGTTAAGTAGCGTCGAGTGTGGTTACCCATTGGATGGGTGACCGTTTGCGCGCCTTGGCTTCAGTATAGTTCCCCCAGTTCACCCAGCTGTAAATGAGTACCTGCCCTCTTTAGGGTCAGGGAAGATAAAGCAGCGAGGGAGAGGAGATGGGCGCCACCCTCAATATGCTGGCCCCTGGAGAATCTGAGGTTTCTGATGCCTCGCTCTCCTACGACCGCCTAGGTTATGGGACACCTTTACCCTGCCCATTACCTTTTACCCTGACTTTAGAGGATTCTGTCTCCTTTCATTTAAATAGAGAGTAGGGTTTGTTATGCTAAGACCTGCAGCTGGTCATGAATGAAAGAAATCGCAACGTTACAAAACATAACAGCGCTTCATCGCAGGTTTTGTTTGTGGTTTTGTTTCTTAAATTCCTTGTATCAAAAACCGACAAAACTTTTGGCCGCAGCAAGAAAAATAACTGGGAAACAATAAACACACACACACACACACACACACACACACACACACACACACACACACACACACACACACACACACACACACACACACAAACAAACAAACAAACAAACAAGCAAGCAAAACCCATAACGATGAAACAAACAGAGTGGTTAACTAGTCTCCCTTTGATGAAAGAAGGTTTGTTGTTGTTGTTGTTGTTGTTGTTGTTGTTGGGGGGGGGATTATTTTGTTTAACTTCTTTTAATTTTTTTTTTAAATTTTGGGTGCTTGCTTTTTGGAAGAACAGGGTGGTCTAAAGGTAACACACCTGTCTACAAAGTGAGAGGTCGCTGGTTCGATCCTCATTTGAAACTGAACTTTACACCCCCATGCATAAGACCTTGTGTGGTGGGGATAGTCCGGGTACTAGTCCATCGAATGAGATGCTACACCAAGGTCCTGTGTACTAGGCAAAGTGCACGTACGGAAAACCACCAAACACAATGCACCAAGAGCGTTACCCTGGCGACAATGTGTAGGAAAAAGCCACTTTCCTAAGGAAATATTACACATACAAACAGGATTTCAAAAATGAGTGAAACTGCTCTTGTAGGAACGTGCTTTACCCAGGGGTGATTCGACTTTCCACAGCTGCCTGTAACATCTTTCAGGCATGTAGAAAAACGTTCAGAGCGATGTGAACAGTCCATAGGAGATAACCCGGTAAACCAAGCTTGTATGGCCCACGAGAGGAGCTGGACAGTCCTGACACACCATTTTGTTTCCCAGACATGTCCGACAGTGTTGAAGGCGAACGAGAAAAGAAAAAGACTATTGGGTGCAGTGAAGGGCCTGATTTGTTTCCTCGCTCAGTACAGGTTGCGGTAGTTTGCTGCAGGCTTTTAAAACAGAGGTGTATGTTGTTCTTGTTGGTGAAGGTTCCCCATAAAAAAAGGTAAAGGTGTCCCATAACCTATGTGGTCGTCTGGGAGTACTCAGTAGGCATCAGAGACCTCAGCTTCTCTAGGGGCCAGCATATTGAGGGCGGCGCTCATCTCCGCTCCCTTGCTGCTTTACCTTCCCTGACCCTGAAGAGGGCAGGTACCCATTTACAGTTGGGTGAACTGGGGAACCGAACTGAAGCCAAGGTGCGCAATAGGTCACCCATTCAACTGGTAACCACGCGCGATACTGCTTAATCTTGAAAGGTGGAAAGCGAGTGCTCTGACCACTGAGCTATCCTATATACTGTGGTGAAAAAGACTGGCCCTCATGATCACAACAACGCTTCAGCTACCATCATTAACTGAGGAACAATAATCCATACACCCATACATTAGCAACGCCATCAGATCATATGAAGAGCTCTTGACTTCAGTGAAAAAACGTGAACCAGACGTCGTATGGGCACGTCACATGAACATCTGGACCGGCCAAAACTGTCCTACAGGGAACAGTACAAGGAGGGAGACGAAGAGACAGACAGAGAAAACGATGGGAAGACAACATCAAAGAGTGGACTGGCCTTGGGTGGAACGATTTGCTACAGAAAGCAGAAAACCGGGGAGTGGAGGAAGCTGGTTGCAAGATCTTCACTGGTGTCAGCACAGTGTACAGGAGACTACGGGATAGGTGAGGGTGAAGGTGAACCTATACATTAGCAAATCCGTACAAGCATTCCATAGATTAAAAAAAAAAACAGTCATAAAGAGAGTGATTAACATCCTTAAAGAAAGCTTGCCAATCGGCCAAAGTCAAAAGCTGTGTCCGTTATTGATGTCAGCTAAGTGCCATGGCCTACATTAATTAAAACGTTGTTATGTTGTCGACAGGGGACGGACGGGATAGCTCAGTGGTCAGAGTGCTCGCTTTCCCCCCAGCCAATGTTAAGCAGCGTCGAGCGTGGTTACCAATGGGATGGGTGACCGTTTGCGCGCCTTGGCTTCAGTACAGATCCCCCAGTTCACCC
>CM060325.1:7714061-7719061 GCA_030674155.1 Stramonita haemastoma | reverse complement strand
AGTATAACTGAATATTTAAAATTATATGTATATTACTAAAAATTTTTATATTATATATATAAAACTAATATATTTGCTATGGTGTGGGGGTGTGTGTATTTATTTAATTTTATTATTCTTATTATGTCAGGATATGGAAAAATTATTTTTTACATATACACAAAATATCTGTTATCGGAGATGTATTGTAACCAATATAATTTTTCTGTGTTGCACAACTCAATGAAATTTGTTTTTTATTTAACCCTAAAAATCTCAATGTAGCACCGCGCGGGTCGTCTTGCATGCCTGTGCTGACACGTGGCTTCGTCTGTGTGTGTGTGTGTGTGTGTGTGTGTGTGTGTGTGTGTGTGTGTGTGTGTGTGTGTGTGTGTGATTTGGTGTGTTGTGTGTGTGTCGTGTGTGGAGTCTTTCGTTTTATTTCTCTTTTGGTATTTTTTTGCGCTGGATCGTGATTGTTTGATTTTTCAGTTTAATATTTGTTGTTTCTACACATAGAAAAGAAATATTCTTGTAGGATTTTTTTTTACCTTAGCTGATCTACGGGTTATACCGGATGTTGAAGTCTGTAAGCTTTTGACAATGCAACATAGAATAAGTTATGGAGTGCCTAAACGTAATAGTTATGCATTTATATTATCACACACACACACACACACACACACACACACACACACACACACACACACACACACACACACACACACTCACCCACTGTTGTCTCTATTTCTGTCTCTCTGTCTGTAGTCTGTTTCTCTGTTGTATCTGTCTGTCTTTCGTCTGTCTGTCTGTCTCTCTCTGTATCACACACACTCTCTCTCTGTATCAATCTTCTCTCTTTATATCACACACACACACACACACACACACACACACACACACACACACACACACACACACACACACACACATACTACATCTCCATCTCCATCTCCATCATCATAACTCTCATCATCCTATACTTATCATCATTCCGGATATAGATTACTCATCGAATATGAAACTTATCAAATTTCCTCTCCAGAGTTTTCTCAACATGTGTTTCGGCTATGATGTCACGCACTACAACCCCACTCGACTCAAAAATCTGCTCAGTGCCTCTTATGAGCCGGATTTGAGCCAACCTATGATGTCAAGTGCAGTTGTCTAAACGATGAGTACATCTGTCTCTTGCCAACTCACGTTTGCAAAAACAACATTGTCTATGGACTTGATACATACATCTCTCTCCGTTTCTCCACAACTCTTCCCAAAGGACTAGGATGGGTCCCAGGGTTCTCTGAAAATCACGTGACTTCCTGTTCATGTACTGATTGAGATTGGTTATGGACGTATGGGCGCGTTTAAGATGACTTTTTTTTTTTTTTTTTTGCTGTTGTGTTTATTAGTATAGTTTTAGGCTGTAACTGTCAAATTGGGATGAGTGGGAGGTGCGTGTATGACTTTGTGAAAGCGAAATGCGGATTTCCCTTGTGTGCTATATACGTGTAGATGTATTTCCTGGACGTTACAAGGATGTTTCCGGTTTCTTTGTCCTTTCTCTCTGTCTTTTTCTCTTTTCTTTTCTTCTTATTATTTTTTTTGGGGGGAGAGGGGGGGATTAGGGTAGGGGTTTTGTTTTTTTTTGTTTCTTGGTCCGTTTCTGACAGGCTGTCTTTCTTTCTTTCTTTCTTGTTTCTTTCTTTGTTCCTTTTTCTCTCTTTTTCTTCTTCTGTTTGTCTGTCTCCTTTGTATCTTTCTCCTTGATTTCTTCCTTCTTCGCTTTCTGTCAGTCTTTCTTTCTCTGTCTCTATCTCTTTCTCTCTTTCTGTATTTCATTCATTCATTCATTCATTCATTCATTCATTCATTCATTCATTCATTCATTCATTCATTTATTCATTCTTTCATTCATTACCTCTTCTCTCTCTCTCTCTCTCTCTCTCTCTCTCTCTCTCTCTTTCTCTCTCGTCTCTCTCTTCTCTCTCGTCTCTGTCTTCTTCGTCTCTCTCTCTCTTTTCTTCTCGTCTCGTCTCTCTCTTCTCTCTCTGTCTCTCTTCTTCTTCTTTCTCTTCTCTCTCTTCTCTCTCTCTCTCTCTCTCCTCTTCTATTTCTTCTTTTCTTTTCTTCTTTTCTTCTTTTCTTTCTTTTTTCTTTCCTTCAAGGCTGCTTTTCTTTCTTTCTAGGTGTTCTTCTGTTGTTTTGTCTGTGCCCCTGTGTCTGTTGGTCTGTATTTAAATGTATACGGACGTGGAGGCGCGCACGCGCGCACACACACACACACACACACACACACACCAAAACACACACACACACACACACACACACACACACACCACTCACACACACAACACACACGCGCGCGTGCGCAGTCACGTACGCACGCACACACAGACACACAACACACTTACACACACACACACACACACACACACACACACACACACACACACACACACACACACACACACACACAACACACCACGCGCGCGTGCAGAAAAAATAAAACGGTCAAAACTCGTACATCCTGTGTTTCTCCATCTTGTTCTCCACCATCACCACCCTCCCTGCCCCCCCCCCCCGGCCCCTCTCCTCTTCTATACCCTCCCCCCTCCCCCCAGACCCCTCTTCATCCTTATCCTCTGCCCTCATTTCTGGTTCAGAAACAATGGACATGGGGTGATGTACACTTGTGTCTTTTGCCTTCAGTCGAAAAACCATTGTTTTAACATCAAGCACTAACACTTTGCTCAGCCTGCTAGGGATGTATGGCCGTTTTACTGTATCAGAAGGTGGGGGTTTTTTTTTTTTTTTTTTTTTTTTTTCATTTTTCGGTTGGACCTCCAAGGGTCACCAATGGTGAGATTTTGCGTATATCTATCTATCTATCTATCTATCTATCTATCTATCTATCTATCTATCTATCTATCTATCTATCTATCTATCTACATCATCTATCATATCTATCTATCACATCATTATCTATCTATCTATCTATCTATATCTATCTATCTATCTATCTATCTATCCCTTGTCTGGCGACAGTGGGGGCACCCCTGAAGACTTGACAACCAGTTCCCTCCATTCCTCTCTCTGTTCTGCCTTTCTCAGGGTTTTGTTGAGCTCTAGGCCTGTCCATTCGCTGATTTTGTCCCCCCATCTCTTCTTTGGTCTGCCTCTTTTTTGCGCATGCAACTGTTTATTTGCCCACCATGAAGGAGCCGCATTTCGTCTCGGGGATGATGTCTAAACACGACCCCCGTGTGTAGATCTATGTGTTTTTTGTGTAAAAATTTGTCATTCCTTCCTTCCAAAACGAGATAGCCTACTCTTCAAAAGGTTTAATAAGTGTTAAAACGTGTGTGCAAGACATTCTGTGCGCGTTTGCACACAGATCCTGGGTTTGTAGTCTCATCCTAAAGACTTTTGGGGGAGTGGAGTCGGCACTGATGTTAACTCCAGAGGAAAAAATTCCTTTCGAGCAGGTGTGTGAATGATGGTCAAACCCTGGCCGTGAGATCAGGAGTAGAAGGCTCTAACCACTGTGTCATCCTAGCTTCCGATCTTTGGTTGAACTAGGTGTTTATTCACAATGAAACCTATTACATGACACACAACATTCATGTTATGAAAAATAATTAGCCTAATAGCTTATAACTTGCCCTAAACCAGAAAACATTTAGCCAAATAGTAATTTGGCAGCGTGTACGTATGTAGTAGTGGATGGATAGCACAGTGGCCAGAGCACTCGCTTTCCCAGAACTAAGGTTAAGCAGCATCGAGCATGGTTACCAAGTGGATGGGTGATGGTTTGCACGCCTTGGCTTCAGTACAGTCCCCAAGTCTACCCAGCTGTAAATGGATATCTGCCCCTTTTTAGGGTCAGGGAAGGTAATGCAGCGAGGGAGAGGAGATGGGCGCCGCCCTCAATATGCTTGGCCCACAAAATGTCATCATTTCACCCACGAATATGTGGATGTTGGGACATAACTTTACAAGAGCAGACAGATATTGGGACATAACTTTTACAACAGCAGACGGATATTGGGACATAACTTTACAACAACAGACAGATATTGGGACATAACTTTAAAACAGCAGACAGATATTAGGAAACAGTTTCTTGGTTACAGCATTAAAAGTCCCCAAAGATGTTGATGGTAATCCATTTTGCTTCATAGTTCTCTGTCTTTTTTTTTTACTTTTATGCTGTGTTTTATTTCATCTTATGCTTCAGGCAAGTTCCGGTACTTAGACAGTTTGTATAATTTTACCAATAGAATTTGAAATTGCAGGCAAATATTGTTTTGAAATTGTGGGTATGGAAATTTCACCTTATTCTGAAATTTGTGATCACAATCAAGGCATTTAATGAATGGGGCGTTTTTCCGCTTCTCACTAGCTGCTAAGAACGATAACTCGTAATCCACAAGGGCAGAAGTGCTTTCAATCGCAAACGTTAAGCAGCTTCACTATAATATCCTTTTTCTGAAAGCTATTTTCTGTAGGCTTTCCTCGAAAGTGACCTCACAATACCGAGAATGGACACTTGACCACTCAAAAAAGGAATTGAGGTAGAGAAATGCTGGAGTCTCTGCTTCCTGTTAACTCTAACAATGCGCCATCTGCCGGCGTGGCAGGGGAAGATAATTTCCGGCATTATAAGTCATTCAGAGAGACCTAGTAAAAATAGATAAAAAGACAAACCAGCCAAACAAACACAAAACACAGCACAGTATCAAGTCGCATCTCGATAAGTGTGGATACAATTTCTGTAACCTACACAAAACATTTTTTTAAAAGTATATTGATAATTTTTAACAAGAAAGTTCAGAGAGAACTAGAAAACCATTCAGTATCAGAATTCATCCATACAAGTTTGAAAACAATCCTTGGTTACTGACAATTTTCTTAATTTTGGAAGTAGCATGAGTTCTTTTGGAACATTGTTCTCCAAAAGGTTGTTGGTTAAGTTATCTGTCAGTTTAGATCTGTTTCCCCTAGCAACATCAAGTCATATA
>CM060325.1:7709061-7711561 GCA_030674155.1 Stramonita haemastoma | reverse complement strand
TGATTATTTAGGGAGTAAGTCGGTAGACGGGCTGACTATCCTGTTAGTTATTTAGTTAGTTAGTTAGTTAGTTAGTAGTTAGATAGATAGTAGATAGATAGATAGTAGATAGATAGTGAGTGGTGATTGAGTGAGTGAGTGAGTGAGTGGTGAGTGAGTGAGTAATGTTAGCGAGTTAAAGTTAGTAAGTTAATGAGGAGTGTGAGTTGTTTGGTTGTTGGTCGTCGGTTTGGTTGGTTAGCTAAGTTGCTAAATTAATACTTGCTACATTTCTTTCTTCCCTTTTTCTTAGGTACTTAGTTAGCTAGTTAGCAATTCAGGCAGTCAATTAGTTAGTTTAGTTTAGTTCAGCTTGTTTGGTTGTCAGTTAGGTTAGTGCTCCCTCTTCCCTGTATTCTCCTGGTTTCTATCAGTGTCTGTCTGTCTGCGTCTGTCTGTCTGTCTGTCTGTCTGTCTGTCTGTCTCTCTCTCTCTCTCTCTCTCTCTCTTCTCTCTCTCTCTCTCTCTCTCTCTCTCTCTCTCTCTCTCTCCTCTTCTGACGTAGGCCTGACCTGTTTATTTACTTATGTTATGTGTTGTTTTTTTTTTTTTTATCTGTTGTCATCTAAACAGAAGCCATGGTTTTTTTTTGTAGTGTGGTTGGGGGGTTGTTTTTTATTGTTTTTAAACGGACCAGGCAGCAATTTGAACAGAAACAGTTCTTTTTATAAAGTCAAAAGTCAAAAAGTCCAACCAACAGCAGCAACAACAGAAATAAAATGTGATGGGGTGGTAAGTAGATTGCCTCCCATGCAGTCAGAGCCCTGTCGCAGCGTTATGTTACTAAATTCGGGACACACCTGCGAATTGTGCGATGCTCTGTTTCCTTGGGTGGTGGTTGAAAGGCCCTCAAGTGCATACTCTTTGCCTTCATGGTGAATGGTAGAATTTATGCAACCTCTTTTTAGAGGTCACGTCGTAACTGGCTAATGTACCCACCCGAGAAGCTGTGCAGAGATGGGACATCACATGGGCCAATGTCCACTCTGTTACAAAACATAACAACAAAAAAAGGAACTTCTCTCACTCCTCTCTCTGTTCTTTTACCAATTGCTTTAGAGGTCCGTTTTTTTCCCTTGAGTGACCGTTTGCGCCTTGGCTTCAGTACAGTTCACCCAGCTGTAAATGGGTACATGCTCTGTTTAGGGTCAGGGAAGGTAAAGCAGCGAGGGAGAGGAGATGGGCGCCGCCCTCAATATGTTGGCCCCTAGAGAAGCTGAGGTCTCTGATGCCTGCTCCCTCGACCGCTAGGTTTATGGGGACAACTTTACCTACCTGCTTTTTGTTGTTAGTTTGTTTGTTTGTTTGTTTTTTTTTATACAGTTTTCTTTTTTTTGGTTGGCTTTTTGAAAAATTGGGGTTTTATTGTCATTTTGGTGTGTGTGTGGTGTGTGTGTGTTTGCTAACAGTCTTATTTAGAAAATGTTGATGCTGTCGTCATTGCTGGTCTTGTTGTTGCTAATGTTCTTGTCGTTACTAAAAGCCGTTTTCAGAGAGAAAATAGATGTTGATATTGTTGTTTTTGTTGTTGAACATTCCTACACTTACTTGCCCGCGTGATGGACAGCATAACGATAATTATGCAATCTCTGTCTCACTCACTCATCACACCAGGAAATCACTGAGATCAAGTTAAGACCAACTGGAAGAGTCCACGTTGGATGCTTACGTGTGTGGCTCTTTCCAAAATACCTTTGCCATCAATCATTATTATCATAGGCAGCCATAATCCATCTTTGATAAAGGACTTTCGTTTATATTTTTCAGCTTTTTACGCTCCATGATGATGATGGGTGACAAGCATCGCTTAAAGCCCCCCAGTGAGAACAAAAGATGATTCCGAAAAATTATTGAACACAAGCGACCCTTGTTCATTCTCAATACAAACGATTTGAAAAAGCCGTATCGTACAATGCGGACATATATATATATATATATATATATATATATATATATATATAATATATATATTACTGTGGTTGGTAGAGAGATAACTTGAAAGAAAGTCACAGCTAGATGAGAAAGACTGACTGTTTTGTTTTCTTGAGTGTTCTTAACATCCTTTTGTTTGTCTAAAAAGAGAGAATTGTCGTGTTTTCTGAGGAGAAAAAAAGATAGTGTTGCTTTGTTTGCATATGATTAGTTAGATGAAATATATTTTCATTTTTCTCCTTCTCCCCATTCTCCATCATCATCTTCTTCTTCTTCTTCTTCTTCGTCGTCGTCGTCGTCGTCTTCTTTTTCTTCTCACTTCTCCTCTTACTCATCATCATCATCAACATCATCATTATCGTCGTCGTCGTCATCATCATCATCATAATCATCATCACCACCATCACCACTATCGTCGTCGTCGTCGTCATCATCATCATCATCGTCGTCGTCGTCGTCGTTCTTCATTTTTATATTTTACGTGCTTTCGTGTATGCGTGTGGTTTTGATTTGGATGTCTGACAGTATT
>CM060325.1:7701561-7704061 GCA_030674155.1 Stramonita haemastoma | reverse complement strand
GGTACCTGCCCTCTTTAGAGTCAGGGAAGGTAAAGCAGCAAGGGAGAGGAGATGGGCGCCGTTCTCAATATGCTGGCCCCTAGAGAAGCTGAGGTCTCTGACGCCTGGCTCCCCTATGACCAACATAGGTCTCTGAAACACCCTTTATACCCTTTACCTTTGATATCTTAGACATGTTTTCTATTGCCTGAGCACGATTTGAGCTCTAAGCTTGTTGATGCTCTATGTCACTGCTTTCACTCTTTCAAATACATCTGGTCTACTCAGGTTATTTTTGGTTTTTTAATGAACATTAAAACAAATAGGAGAGACGTGATGGCCTGATGGTTAGAGTGCTATACTCACAATCTGACGGCCCGGGTTCGAACCCAGGTTTGAGCTACCATTGAGACGCTCCTTCTAGGGAATTTTTAACCCCTGGAGTTACCATCAGTGCGACTCCACTCCCCGAAAGCTTTCAGCTGTGACTATAAACGAAGTCCGTGCACGAACTCATGCAGAACATCTTGCACAGAGATAAAAACACAAACAACAAATCAACAAAAACAACTCTCTGCCTTTTTTTGGAAGAGTAGGCCCTTGTTTTGTCCTGTTAGAGACATATGACAACATTTACAAGCACAAAAAGACACTGGTGCGTATTAGACATGCAATTCTTAATTAACTCAATAATAGGGACATCAATGGGTTAACAAGCCATACGATAAAAACAATAAATGAACACACTTGTTCGAGAAAGTGAAACAAGTAATTATCTGAAAAATTAACACAAGTACAAGCCAACGCCAAACAATACAACACACTTCGCACCACGAACGCAACACACACAACAAATACACACACACAACACACGCCGACACCACCCACCCACCACACACACACACACACAACTCCAAACTTATCCCCGAAATCAGAATGCAGTTACCTTCATGGTGGGCATAAACGGTGGTATGTGCAAGATCTCACCATTGGTAAACCTCGGACCTCTAGCCGAGGAACGAAAAACAAGATAAAACATAGTAATAAAAGTAAAAGTACTGCAGTGACTTAAGTTTGGATCCAGTTTCAGGAATAAGCCAGTTATTAGTGAAATCATATTCATAACTTTTCATCAGGGATACAACAATACTAGTGATAGCAATAAGAAAAGGAGCAGTATACCAAATGCTGGAATGTTTTCTTGTCTCACCTCATATTGATTCCTCAAACAGTCCCCACTGGCTGCCTGTGAAGGAGAGAATCAGATACAATTAAACTGTCACCGATTCTGTGCTCCTTTAAGTCTTTCTGATCTTTTCTGATCGCAATGTGCTGTGTTGTCCCTTTCAGTGACGGCAGATTTATGTGTTGAAATTTGGCCTGTTCTCCCTGTCTCTCTAGGGAAACTGCGTCGCCACAAAAGCAGTGCAACCCATCCAAAATAAACCAAACCAAAACAAAAAAATCTACCCCCAAAAACAAGAATCCTATCTGCGTGATTTTTTATTAAACAAAATTTTGCCAGGAACAACTCAACTCTCTGGTTTCAATGGGTTCTTTTGCAAGAAATGCTAATTCAGCTTATTGTCTCGTCCGAAAAGCTAGCACCCAGACCACCACAAAGGCACAGTAAATGAGAGGGGACCAGGAGGGGTGGGAAGTTTAGGGTTGAAACAGGGATCGTACTCGCGACTTCTCGTGGTTGACATTACCTATAAATCACCGATTCACAGTATAAAGCAGTATGTATGGCACAGAGTCATGCTGCTTTATGCTGCTGGCTGCTGGGGTGTGAATTTAATATCATAAACAGAGGGATTGAATCGGATACCCCTTTAAGTCACGGCAGATTTCTCTGCATGAAATTTGGGCTGCTCTTCCCTGGGAATGTAATATGCTGTGTATTGTGTGTGCATGCATTTTTCCTTATTTTTTTGAGCTAGTCAATTTTTTTCACGTTCATATGTAACCTATTTAAATTGATTTGATTGTACAAAGCGGTGAGCCCATGCTTTTGGGAATTCGCGCTATATAACATTATAAGCCTCCATTTTATTATTATCATATAATTATTATTATTAAGAGCGCGTCGCTGCAAGAGGTTTTTATATTTATTTAGTTTTTTTGTTTGCAAGCGTATTTGTTTCCCTATTAGAGTGGATTAAAAAAAACAACAACATAATTTTGCCAGGGACAGCTCTGTTGTTTGGCATGTGTTCTTCTATGTGTTCTGCTACGTGCGTTCTCCTACGTGCGTTTTTCTACGTGTGTTCTTCTACGTGTGTTCTTCTACGTGTGTTCCTCTACGTGTGTTCTGTCTTCTAAGTGTGTTCTTCTACGTGGTTCTCTACGGTTTCTGTTCTTCTGTTCTTTTACATGTGTTATTCTACGTATTCTCTACTATTTCTTCTACGTGTGTTCTACGTGTGTTTTTCTACGTGCGCTAAATGTGTGTTGCTATTATTGGACCTCGTCTAATCTGAAAGACTAGTACCTAGACCACCACTCGAGATCTAGTGGA
>CM060325.1:7694061-7696561 GCA_030674155.1 Stramonita haemastoma | reverse complement strand
ACTACTCTGCGCTGCTGCTGCTGCCTTCTGCTTGCTACTACTACTACTACTACACTACTACTACAACTACTAACTAATATATATATATATAATAATATATATAATTAATAAAAATTTATAATGAGATAATATTATACATGATACGACAACAACAATAATAAAAAATATTAATAATATACAATAAACAAACAACAACCTCCTCCACCTCACAACCCCTCCTCCTCCTCCTCCTCCTCCTCCTCTCACACATCATCTCATCTCATCCTCATCCTCATCATCCCTCCTCTCATCATCATCATAACACAACAACAACAACAACAACATAATTACAATAATATGATAATATCAATCACAAGTTTGAAGTCGGACTCTGTATCGCGTCCACTCAGCTAGTGTGTCAGAACGCCCCCTTTAGATCAAGAGATATGAACTGAATCCACCCACGAGCATCCCTCCTCCTCTTTATGATTAAGCCTATAGACTATTAGAGGCTTCAGAGAGAAGAGGAGAGGGTTTGATATGATAAATGTGATGTGGTGCAGCCCAGTGGATGACAAGGATGTGAAATGAAATGAATGCCAGGCCAGGACAAAGGCACAGTAGAGAAAGTGAGCACAACAACAACATCCACAACCATCATCATCACACAGCGTTTGTTCTGTATGTAGTCTGCTGCTGTGCTGCTTAGCTGTGTGAGTGGTAGTGGCTGTGACTCACATACTCTCTAGTATACAACACACCTACTCTATGTCTCTCTGTCTCTCTTGTTTCTGTCTGTCTGTCTGTATCTGTCTCTGTCTTTCTCTGTCTGTCTGTCTTCTGTCCTGTCTGTCTGTCTGTCTGTCTGTCTGTCTGTCTGTCTGTCTGTCTGTCTGTCTCTCTCTCCTCTCTCTCTCTCTCTCTCTCCTCTCTCTCTCTCTCTCTCTCTCTCTCTCTCTCTCTCTCTCTCTCTCTCTCTCCTCTCTCTCTCTCTCTCTCTCTCTCTCTCTCTCCCCCAGGGACTGGTTGTAAGCAAACATATAGGTGCTTATTCGTTATCCTCGAAATGAAAGAATTTGATTTGATCTCTCATGTCTCTGTCTCTGTCTCTCTGTCTTTTTCGTTTTAAAATTTTTTTTATACCTCTTCATGTCACAGTAGATTCTCTGCGTGAAATTCGGGTTGCTCTCCGCGGGGAGAGCGCGTCTCCACAAGTGCAGCACCTATCCATATTAATATATATATAATATATATATATATATATATATGAGAGAAGAAGTAGAGAAGAGTAGAGTAGAGAGAGAGAGAGAGAAGAGAACAAAACAACAACACACACACACAACACACACACACACACACACACACACACACACACACACACACACAACACACACACACACACACAGTACCGAGCCGCCCTGGGAACTCCAACTCCCCGATTTTTCCTCAGGGATAGTGTCTAAACACGACACCTGTGTGCATGCTGGTTTTTTTTTTCCTTTTAAAAAATAATTTTGTCATCCGCCCCTTGTAGCATCTATCTACCTACCTATCTACCTAACTACCTATCACTACTACTATCTATCTATCTATCTATCTACTATCTATCTATCTATCTATCTATCTATCTATCTATCTATCTATCTATCTATCATCATCTATCTATCTATCTATCTATCTATCTATCTATCTATCTATCTACTACTATCTACTATTATCTATCTATCTACTATCTACCTACCTACCTACCTACCTACCTACCTACCTACGTACCTACTTACTATCTACTACCTACCTACCTACCTACCTATCTACCTACCTATCTACCTACTATCTACACTATCTATCTATCTATCTATCTATCTATCTATCTATCTATCTATCTATCTATCTATCTATCTATCTATCTATCTATCTATCTATCTATATCTGTGTGTATCTGTATGTGTACGTGTATGCGTAATGCAGGCATGCATGCGTGTTAACTAATTTATCGTCAAAGTAGCGTCAAGTTATGCCCACTCGTATGCACGCGCACAGAGACACACTGAAAGACACACAGATACAAACAGACGAAGACACAGACAGACAACACACACACACACAGACACCACACACACTTACACACACACACTTACACACACACACTTACACACACACACACACACACACACGCACACACACACTCACACACACGCCGCCCGCACACACACACACTTACACACACACACTTACACACACACACACAAACACAACACAACACAGACACAACACACAGACACACACACACACACACACACACACACACACACACACACACATACACACTTACACACACACACTTACACACACACACACACACACACACACACACACACACACACACACACACACACACACACACACACACACACACACACACACACACACACACACACTCATTCATTCACGGCGTAATCGCAGACGACATCAGTGGTCCGGAAACAGGGCTTGAGCATCTCTCGTTATCAGCCAGAGACAC
>CM060325.1:7681561-7686561 GCA_030674155.1 Stramonita haemastoma | reverse complement strand
TTGGGCGGTGCTACTGCTGCTGCTTCTGCTGCAGCTGCTGCTGCTGCCGCTGTCTCATCCTTGCAGCAGAATCCTTGCGGCATCATGCTGGCGGCTTCCTCGCGCTCTGCTCTTCCCTTCCACTTCCCCGGACCTGGCAGACAGTGTGGACGTCACTCGGGATCGCCTGACGTCATCGCGGGGTCTTTTGAGTCATATGACGTCAGTGGGGACCATGGAGAGCTGTCACGTGCAGCTTTGGGGGGTGAAGGTCGCCGGAGGATGGAGATATATGGGTTGATGAGACAGACATCTGGAGGAGGAGGAGGGGAGGAGGGGGGGGGAGGACGAGGTTTGGGGTTGTCTTCTTCTACCCTGGGGGATCAGAGTCTGGCAGGGACCGTGCTGATTCTGTGGATGAGCCTGTGTCTGTGCCCAAAGGTGAGTTAGTGTGTTGTGTGTTGTGTGTAGTGTGTGTGTGTGGGTGGGTGGTGGGTGTGTGTGTGTTGTGTGGGGGGTGTGGTTGTGGTGTGTGTGTCTGTTGTGTGTGTGTGTGTAGTGTTGTTTTGTTGTGTGTGTGTATTTTTGTGTATGTGTCTGTGTTTTTTATGTGTGTGTATGCGTTTTTGTTGTTTGTTGGTGTTTGGTGTGTGTGTGTGTGTGTGTGTGTGTGTGTGTGTGTGTGTGTGTGTGTGTGTGTGTGTGTGTGTGTGTGTGTGTGTGTGTGTAGTTTATTTATTTTATTTAGTTTTTTATTATATTTTATTCTTTTATATCGAAGATAATAGAATAACCCACCGTGTGCTATTTTTTTTTTTACATCCAGCCCCGTGTGCATGCAGTTTTGTAAATATTGTCATCTGTTCCCACCGGCACACAATGGCTACTCTTACAAAAGTGGAACAGGATTTAACGTTTGCGTCGTTCAAAGAGTCGGTAAAGATTGATGGACTTGGTGGAGTGACTGTGTATGATTGAGTGTGTGTGTGTGTGTGTGTGTGTGTGTGTGTGTGTGTGTGTGTGTGTGTGTGTGTGTGTGTGTGTGTGTGTGTGTGTGTGTTGTGTGTGTGTGCGCGCTGCGCGCGAGCGAATCCACCAACATGTATGGGGAAGGGGGAGGGGTTGTGTGTGGATGGGTATTTTTCACAATTAAAATTGAGATCCGGAAGACAAATGGCGATGGGATTTTCTGAAAATGAAGTGAACACGGTGCAATGCAGGCGTGATATTCTAGGGGCTATTTTTACTTCTTTTATATATATTATCAATATATTTATATATATAAATATATATAAAAAATTGTATGTATGTATGCCTAAAGCAGGCGACATACCAACTTCCCGGACTGTGCATAGTGGACACTGTCAATGATTCTTGGGCGGATTGGGGTTTTTTTGCGGAGAGTGGTTGGGGGTTTTTAGAGGTTTTTTTTATCCCTTGGCTAGAGCTCAGAGGTTTATTGGTGAGATGTTATGCAACTGTTTAGCCTTACCTACTTAAGACTAATGTGGAAAAATACGATAGCTGTGTGGATGCATTAAAAAAAAAGTTGTCATCTGTTCCTCCTTGCACGAAATGGCCTACTCTTTGAAAAAAATGGAAGGATTTTTTAATGTGTGCGTGAGGTGTTCTGCGTGCGTTCGCACACAGGGTCTTGGTTTATAGTCTCATCTGAAGAACTTTTGGGGAGTGGAATCAAGATAGATGTTAATAACTCCAAGGTAAAATTTTCTTCAAACGGGCGCCTCCGTGGTGACTCGATCTCGGGCCGTCAGATCACAAACGCAACGCTCTAACCACTAGGCTATCTTTCTGTTTGCTCTAAAGCTGGAGTACGGTTGCCTAGCTATATAGTCTATATAGTGCGGTATTTGAAAAGAAAAAAAAAGTAAAACACGCGAACTTCTCATCAAGTATGTACTTTCAATCTCACAATGATTCCCAGGTGCTATGATTAAGTCCCAGAGTTTTCCGATGAGACTATAAACCGAGGTTCCGTGGTGCGAACTCACGCAGAACATCTTGCGCATACGTTAAAACCATTTCCGCTTTTCGGAAGTGTAGGCCATTGTGTGCCGGTGGGAACGGATGAACAAATTTGATAAAACTGCATACACGAATAGCTGGATGTAAAAAAAACAACCACATTGTGCGTTTCATTATCCTCGAAACAAAAGAATGAAATAAAAATAGGAAATACATTCTGAGTAACCTCCTACATTTTTAACGCTGGAGAACGCACGAATACAGCAACAACAACACAACAACAACAACAGCAAAACAACAACAAAACAACAAAAACGATAAAAACAACAACGGCAACAACAAAAGCAACAACAACAAAAACAACAACAACAAACCAACAAAAACAACAGCAACGACAACAAAAAGCACACAAACATACAAGCATCATCAAAGCAGCTGACATCGGAAATATGGAAACGCTTAAGCGCCCATACCATATACATCATGCCAAAAAAACACCTCCAGCCGCCATCTAGATCTAGGCAATCTGCTGTTATGTAGTCTGTGATGGAGAAAGACTCCAGGATTGCCAGCAGTCTGAAGATGATGAAGCGTGGATCCATCATCCATCAGCAGAAACAAAAACAGCCTCACCCTTCCGCAGTCTTCCAGCTATGAAAAGATCACAGGTACACGGAACCTCGACGTCCAAAGAAATTTTGGCACCAAGTCTTTTTTTTTTGCGTGTTGTTATATGTTGGAGGGGGGGGGAGGAGAGAGAGGGAGAGAGAGAGAGAGAGAGAGAGAGAGGAGAGAGAGAGAGAGAGAGAGAGAGAGAGAGAGAGAGAGAGAGAGAGAGAGAGGGGGAGGAGGGGAGAGAGGAGAGAGAGAGAGAGAGGAGGGAGAGAGAGAGAGAGAGGGAGAGAGAGAAGAGAGAGAGAGAGAGAGAGAGAGAGAGGGGGAAGAGAAGAGAGAGGAGAGAGAGAGAAGAGAGAGAGAGAGAGAGAGAGAGAGAGAGAGAGAGGAGAGAGAGGAGAGAGAGAGAGAGGAGAGAGAGAGAAGAAGGAGAGGAGAGAGGACGAGGAAGAGAGAAGAAGAGAGAGAGAAGATGAGAGAGAGAGAGAGAGAGAAGAGAGAGAGAGAGAGAGAGAGAGAGAGAGAGAGAGAGAGAGAGAGAGAGAGAGAGAGAGAGAGAGAGAGATGAGTGAGTGGGGGAGAGAGGGAGAGAGAGAGGGAGAGAGGAGAGGGTGGTGTGTGTGTGTGTGTGGTGTGGGTGGGTGATGGGGTGTGTGGTGTTGTGTGTGTGGTGTGTGGGTGTGGTGTGTGTGGGGTGGTTGTGTGTGTGTGTGTGTGTGTGTGTGTGTGTGTGTGTGTGAGACTCTGTGTGTGTTGTGTGTGTGTGTGTGACTGTGTGTGTGTGTGTGTTGTGTGTGTGTGTGTGTGTGTGTGTGTGTGTGTTGGTGTGGTGTGTGTCGTGCAGCTTGAGCCACGAGAGCAATATGGCGAAAATTGCCAAAAAGAAAAAAAAACCGGTAGAGATAGATCTAGTAGTAGTAGGCCTAGTAGTAGCCGCATTCCAACTTCAGGGCTGGTGTCTAAAAATAAAACACAAAAACACCAGCATGATTGTGTTGTATTTAAATTTTGCAATCAGTTCCTACTTGTCAAATTCGGAAACACTTACTCATTCGAAATGTAGAACGTGTTTTTTGTTTTTTTTTTTTACATGTATGCAAGACATTCTGTACGCATTCGCACACAGTGCCTTGATTTGTAGTAGCATCAGAAGGACATTCGGACGGAGTGGATGCAATTCTTGTATCGCAGTTCTCCCGGGTAACAGTCTCTAAAAGTTTAAACGGGTGTCTCGGCGGCAGTTCCATCCCGAGCCGTCAGATGACGGGCGCAACGTTCTAACCACTAGGCCTATAGTAGGCACCCGTCAGTCTCGAATGACTATGGAGTTGCGCTCTAGTCTTTAGAGCGCAAAGCCTGGATAAGTAAGAATGGAGAGCAAGCTGTTACCCATGCAGCAGACGACAGTGTGCATGCTGGGTTTTTTTATATATAATTTTGTCATCTACTCCTACCGGCACACGATGGCCTGATCTTCCGAAAGGCGGAACGGGGTTTTAACGTGTGCGCAAGATGTTCTGCGTGCGTTCGCTCGCACACGGGGCCTCGGTTTACAGTCTCATCCTAACCTCTAGACAATGCACAATACTGCAGGCGAAAAGCATCAAACTACAGCTCCCCTCCCGATTCATTCACTCTATGATCTTGAGTCCATTCAGTCTTTTTTGCATCCATTCATTCATCCCCCCCCTTCCTTCCTTCCATCTGTCAGTTCTGCCTGCCCTCCCTTCTTCCTTCCTTTCGTCCCGTCTTCCTTCCTTCCACTTCTTCTTCCCTTTCCTTCCTTCCTTCCTCTGTCTTCCATCCTTCCTATCTTTCAGTCCTAAAGTAAGGTTCCTCACTAGGCTAGGTTACCACTACACTTCCATCTTGACCAACCTCTCTACAGTTGACTGAGACAGATCTACTTCTTCTCGTCATCCTTTGTTAATTAAAACCTCCCTTCCCCTCCCCTCCCCACGTCTTTCCTTCCCCTTCCGTCTCCACCTCCTTCTCCCCCCCCCCACTACCCCCCTCCCCCACCTCCGACCCCCCCCTCTCCCCACCACAACACACACCTAAGCCACCAACTTAGACTTCAATCAAAATGTCCTCTTTCAAAACAGTATTGATTATAAACCGTTGCGCGTCAAGATAGCATCGCTGGTCACCACCATCATCATCGTGGCGATCGTCTTTAGCGGAGAGTACTTGAACCAAACCACTTGAGGAGAGGAGAGGAGGCGGCGAGAGATCAAACTGCCCCTTGGTCACTGTGCTGCCTTGTGTTGGCTGGACGGTCGTGTGTCGATGAGCTGACCGTAGTGTAGGGGGGGATGGCTGAGAGATTAATAGTCTGGAAAGCTAATAGTGATGGACACTGGGTAGAAAGGTTGGCGCCAGCCAGTCAAGTTTATTGGCTGGATGATGATGAACAGAGA
>CM060325.1:7671738-7681461 GCA_030674155.1 Stramonita haemastoma | reverse complement strand
CTTTATTTATTCTTTTACATTGAGGATAGTTGAATAAGCACTCATGTGCTTTTTTACGTCCAATCCGGCAAATTATCAAAGCAAAAACCACTATATTGCAACAACACTACAATAAACAAAAAATAAGATCTTTTTCTTTGATTCGCGAAATTCAGATTAACTGATACTCTCCCTTGTGTGAAAGCTATGGGTTCTTTCAGCATAAATAGCACATCCTTTTACGTTTAGGAATTTCATGTCAGAAATTTCCTTTTTACTATCAGTCTTTTTTGTATCCGTCTTTTTCCTCACCTATCTATCTTCTCTCCCTCTGTTTATCGTGCTTAATTCTATGCTTTCCCTAAAATCGGAATGCGTGTGTCAGCCAGCAGAACCTTGCAGAGTTAAAAAAAAAAAGGTAAAGGTTGTCCCATTATCTATATTTGTGGTCGTTGGGGAGCAAGGTGTCAGAGACCTAGCTTCTCTAGGGGCCAATATATTGAGGGCGGCACCCATCTCCTCTTCCTCACTGCTTTACCTTCCCTGACCCTAAAGAGGGTAGGCCTGGGGTGAACCGGGGAACTGTACTGAAGCCAAGGCGCACAAACGGTCACCCATCCAACTGGTAACCACGCTCGATGCTGCTGAACTTTGGTTGGGGAAAAAACGAGTGCTCTAACTACTGTGCTACCCCATCCCCCAGTTACAAGCATAATTATAATTTTGAAACTACCCATTCTATCCAGTAGCAGAAGAAGAAGAAGAAGAAGAAGAAGAAGAAGAAGAAGAAAAGAAGAAGAAGAAAAGAAGAAGAAGAAAAAGAAGAAGAAGAAGAAGAGAAGAAGAAGAAGAAGAAGAAGAAAGAAGAAGAAGAAGAAGAAGAAGAGAAGAAGAAGAAGAAAAAAAAAAAAAAAAAAAAAAGAAAAAAAGAAAAGAAAGAAGAAGAAAGAAGAAGAAGAAGAAGAAGAGAGAAGGAGGAGGAGGAGGAGGAGGAGGAGGGGAGGAGGAGGAGGAGGAGGAGGAGGAGGAACAAGAACAACAGGAACAAGAACAAGAGGAACAAGAGGAACAAGAAGAACATGAAGAACAAAAACAAGAACGAAAACAAGAAGAAAGAACAAAAAAATAAAAGAAGAAATTTCACCAATAATTATTCGTATTGTGTAGTATAATTATTACTTCAAATAATTCAATCACTCCAAACAAAAAAAACCATAACAAACAAACAAACACAAGAAAATTCCGGACATAGTGACATCCCAGAAACCCTCTGGAACAGTAGGGTTCATGCAACATGCCATTCTCTTGCAAGAGACTTTACACAATACTTCATGTTCCTCCTTTCCGAGGGCGTAGCAAGTTTGTTTTAGCCCTTCTCTCTACTCCCCCCCCCCTCCCCCAACTTCCTACCTCCTTCATCCCGCTTCCTCCCTCCCCCCTCCTCCTTCTTTCCATCCCACCCCTACACTATTTCCCCCTCTGTGTAGGGGTATAGTACTGAAACCAGCACGCACACAAAACGCGAACATTGTGAAGGAGGGTGACACTAGTAATCCTTAGTTACCTCATAGAGGAAAAGGTGAAAGACTTAGGTTAGGAGGAGGATGAGTGGTAAGAGTGAAAAGAGAGGGGTAGTGTGAGGGGGGGGGGGGGGGGGGGGGGGGGCTGGAGGTACCCCCCATCACCTGACGGAAGAGAGAGGAGGGGAGAGGGGTAGTATTGCAATAGTAATACCATACAGATACCAGAAGAAAGAGAGGAAGAGGGTGGGTGGTACAGAGAACTCATCATGTCTACCCCCTCTCCCCCCACCACCCTGTCCCCAACCACCACCACCCTCTCCTTCCCTCCTTCCTTCCTTTCTACCCCCTCTCCCCCCCTCTTCCTCCATTCCAATGTGGAACAAAATCGCCACAAAGAGATGCTCAATTGGAAACAAGTCTAGGAGTGGGTGACATGGTCTGTGAGGTTTTGTTGTGTGTGTGTATGTGTGTCTCCTGGGAAGTTTTTGTTTTCTTTTCAGAAACTACAAGGTGTGATGTGGTAGTTGAAAGTGATTGAGTGAGTACCCGTGCTTTTTTTGTGATGATTCTCAGGCCTCATGGTCATCGCTCTAAGTTAGTTCCTGTTGACCGTTTTGCTTTGTCCAGTCTCTAAGGAGGAGATG
The DNA here is from genome assembly GCA_030674155.1 of Stramonita haemastoma. Classification (NCBI taxonomy): domain Eukaryota; kingdom Metazoa; phylum Mollusca; class Gastropoda; order Neogastropoda; family Muricidae; genus Stramonita; species Stramonita haemastoma. Next base: position 7,679,315 of record CM060325.1, on the reverse strand, counting down.
TGTTGAATTAGTCAAGTCAAGTCAAGTCAAATTATTTTTTCCAGGTGGTACATTGAATAACCATTGATTTGGGCTTTTTTCATTAAGCCATCTATCTAGGGGAGGGGGGAGGAGAGAGAGAAAACTAAACAGAATTACACCTATGGAAAAATCTATATGTAAAGTAAAGGAGAGATTCATTAGGTCACGGAGATGTCCGTAGGGTCAAAAAGAGCTCCATAAAGTTCAACAAAACAATGTTTTTTTAAGTCAATGAAATAATTATCTGTTTTAAAGTTAAGGACAGATGTGTAAAATGAAGGGGAGACCGTTCAATGTCAAAATTGAAGAAGATTACAATTACATGAATTATGAAGTAAAAAAAGAAATTACAGATCTATGTACAAAAATTATGCAATGTCTATCAGATAAGGAATATCAAGACGAGATCAGTAAAAGTAAATTGTAAAGTCAAGGAAACATACACGAAGTTAAAAAGAAAAATTCTTGAAGACAAAGTGTGCAAGACTGAAAGAGAGAATTTGTGAAGTCAACTTGGAGAGACCTATAGATACAAATTGTCAAAAGTGAAGACGATATATAATTCATTAGTTGTCTCGATAAAAACCCGCAATTCTGCTGGGCATCACTCCCTCCAAGCACACAGTTGAGGTCAAACAGTAGAATAGTAATAAAAACACGACTGTGTTCAGTCATTTCTTCTTTTATTGATTATCATCAGCAAATTTTCGCTTCTATCCTGACACTTCCTCTTGCTGAATGGATAACATCGATAGGAAAAGTACTATTTACATAAAACTACCTTTTAAAACTAGTAAGTTACTAATTTTTGTTCAGTTTATATATAATACAAATGTAATGTGTGTATTCTATGTATCAGTGCTTGCATTTTTTAACTTAAGTAAGCAGGAAAGCAGGAATTTAAAACAAGCAAGTTTATAAGTGTAGGGAAAAAAATAGCTCAGTAAGTGCAGAAGTACGTGTTGTGAAAATAAGTAGGCGAATAACTTAATAAGGAACAATGTTGGAAAGTAAGAAACTTTTTTTTAACTAAAGACAAGTCAAAGAAAAAAATATAAATGAATACATGAAAGAAAGGAAACAGATCTAGTGAAATCATATTTTTTATAGATAAAGACATAACCGGATCAACACAACCAAAACAACCAAAATAAAAAGCTAGTAAACTTTCAAACACGCATTGGCCATTGTTCCCTATGTAGATTCGCGGTTTTTGAAACGTAACCTATTCTAAATGACAATGAATAATTCATAAAAACAACAAAAAACAGTGACCATATTGAAATGAAACCAAATGACAGAATAATCCTCAATTGTTGAACTTTAGAGACCAGGAAGAGGGGCAACAATGAAACAACTTCAAACAATAAGGAAGCCTGCAATTATTATAATTATACATCTTTTTTAACAATGGATGGGCGGGAAAGAAAAAAAAAGAGGAGAAAAAAATCAGAAAAAGTAGCGATCAAAACAGAAACAGAAACACATTATTGGATCGTATATTAATAAGATATAAAGTGATATCTTCAACAGTAGCACATTGATAACTCCGACTTGAAAAACAATAGCTCTAACAAGCCCCACCACCCCCCTCCCCCCCTTCCTCCCTCCATTCGTGAGTTGAACTTGAAAGGCTTCATAAATTAAATGTCGGAGCTCTAACCAAGAAACGGAATAAATCCAAAGCAAAGCAAAAACACACCCAAACAAAGCGGGCTGTGTGACTTAAAAAACAACACAGAGAAAAACCTGGGAAAAAAGGGGGGGGGGGGACCAAATAAAGAGGTAAGCATTTTTTATCCCAAGACATCACAATTTCAGATAGCCAACAAACAATAAAAATATTACCCCCAATCAGCCAAATGAAACCAACCAAACAAATCTTTAATCTGAACCTTTCATTTCAGTGCAAAAAATGAAACAGCAGCCTATGGTAGACAAATAATCTGAGGAAGAAGGGCAAAAAAAGGGACGAATTTGAGAACTAGATAGTATCAGCTCTGAAAAAACAACAACAGAAAGAATCAAAGACAATAACAATAAAGAAATCGACCAATATCAGTCAATCAAAAGATTGAAACAGAAGAACAAGAACAAAAACAAGAGTTAAAGTAAAAAATAAAATAAAAAAGAGTTAAACTTAAAGTCAGTCAAATTTATATTTCCATATAGATGTAGTACATTCAATAAGCATTGGCTTGCTTTCTTCATCAACAAGCTATCTATCTAGGTGGGGGGGGGGGGGGAATCATTTCATTGATATCATATATATTTAACTAACATGATTACGGCGATTTAAAATTAAAAATATACCTAGAAGAAGACTATCAAGCATAGCAGCACTTGTTCTGTACAGCATAGCCAGTATTGGACGACAACAACAACAACACAGTGAAAGAAAGAAAGAAAGACAGAAAGTAAGAAAGAAAGACAGAAAAAACAGAAAAGAAAGAAAGAAAGAAGAAAGTAAGAAAGAAAGACAAAAAGAAAGACAGAAAGACAGTAAGAAAGAAAGAAAGTAGGAACTAGAAAGACAGAAAGAAAAGAAAGAAAGAACAAACGAAAAAGAGAGAGAGAAAAAACCTCAAACAACAACAACAACAAAAAAAGGACAGACACAAGAAACAAAAAACAACAACGACAGAGGATCCAGGAGGGCGCCATGCTCAGAGGCCAGAGTGTGATGCGGCTGGGTTATCCCCCTTGCAGTAGCCAGTGCTACCCCCTGTCTCAGATGTGCAGACACCAGGTGCCGTGTTTCTTCCCCTCCCTCTCCGCCCCCTCCACCCTCACCACAGGTAGGCTGACTTCGGGGCGTTTGCTTAGACCTGTAGGGGATAGATAGAAAGAAAGAAAGGAAGGAAGAGAGGAGAGAGAGAGAGAGAGAGAGAGAGAGAGAGAGAGAGAGAGAGAGAGAGAGGAGAGAGAGAGAGAGAGAGATGAGAGAGAGAGAGAGAGAGAGAGAGAGAGAGAGAGAGAAATACGAAAATACGAAAATACGAAAATACGAAATTTTAATGTTTAAGGCCAACAGCCCCGTACATTTGGGGTTTCCATAATACACAAATCAGTAACTGACAATCATGCATCATGAAGTGAGAAACAAGGTTCTTCAAATTACAACACAGTATACAGAGAAAAAGTACATCTATTGGGCAATGTCACTTCCTTGCACGCGTGCACACACACACATGCATGCACACACACACACACACGCACGCACGCACGCACGCACCAACGCACATATACACACACAGACGCACGCGCACACACATACACGCGGCACATGCTCGCGCACACACACACACACACACACACACACACACACACACACACACACACACACACACACAACACACACACACACACACACACACACACACACACACATACATACACGCACGCACACAAAACTCTCTCTCTCACACACACACACACATACACACACACACACACACACACACACACACACACACACACACACACACACACACACACACACACACACACACACACACACACACACACGTGTGGGCACACCTAAGTTGTTATCCATATAGATTCACCATTATTTATGTCAACACATTTTCCAAATGATAGAGCACATGTATAATGTGTGCTCGTTGACTAAGGGCAGGGCTAACGATGCTGACAATATTGCATGGTCATCTGTCTCCGTCGCTCCTGCAGCATGAAATACAGGAATCTGCTGAAGTTAAAGATAGTTTCTTCCTTCTGAGAACTTAACAATTTAGCATACTGTGTTTTAAGTGGTCTCGTATCAGTAATAGTTAAATACTTTTGGCGTATGTCTCGATACAGTGAGCATAAAAAAACAACATTGATTTCGTCTTCTAATACATTTTTACAAAACGGGCAATTTCTTTTCTCAGTAAGCGATGTATATTTAAATCGGTGGCAGTTTATTTCCGAAACTCCAATCCTAAATCGTGCTAGAGCTGTTCTATACAGGTTAAAGCTGATCAGTTCAACGTACTTTTCTCTGTCAAGACAGCTCTTTTGTTCGCTGTACATTTGACTTCGATCTGTTCTCTCAAAGTGCGAGAACCACTGCTGGCAGAACACGTCCTTTAATCTCGTTTTGAATTCGCGTAGGAAAATTTTTTCATTGCCAACGCTGCCATAAGTCCATACAAATGAGAACCCATTTAGGCATAGTAAATCCCGAATGCGTGTAACCCAATTTACATGTCCTTGATTGTGCATTTCCAGTAACATGTTGCAGGCACATCTTGAATATTTACCGTTATGTTGTTTTAGAAGTTTGAACCAGTATCGTATGCAGTTTACTGCAGAGTTTATATATAGTGGATGGCGGCCTAATTCTCCATAAACCATTCCTCAGATGAGTAACACTTGTTTTGGTGTGGAAGGAAAGAAAAAAATCAGCTTCTCTCTCCATAGCACACACTGTCATGTGCATAATGTTTTGTTTTTTTTAAATCCTGCACTCAAACCAAAGCCACTGGTTTTGTTGCTTAGATGATATTCCTGCAGTCTGGAGAGTACTCTGTTTTTCATTTCAGTATGAATTCATGGCCAATAGTGATGTGAAAACAAAGCAGCTTTCTTCAGGTCTGACAGCTAGCAGCAGGAGGGTAAACAGGTGCAGCTGCTCTGCACAGGGAAAGAGTTGAGGGATGCTGGGTGTAGTGTACACCTCTTTCTTCTCAGTTTCCTCTCCTCTCCCACAGCCATTTCAGTTCTCTGTCACAAATCTGGTCCAGGGCTCCTTCTCCCCAACATCTCACTCTATGCTGATCCTTCAAAACCACAAAATTGCAGTGCATACTCTGTCTTTTACGTAATACAGCGTTTTGCACACTTAACTGCACAAGTTATACAAAGTATAATAGCTATCTGCAAATTGTAGAGATTGATCAAAGTAATTTCTTTATCTTTCAATAATTACCGGAAATTAGTATTGAACCATTTAATGCTGAGAGAGAGAGAGAGAGACAGAGACAGAGACAGAGACAGAGACAGGACAGAGAGACAGAGAGACAGGAGAGGAGGGGGGGGGGGGCATGTAAGAGAGAAAGCATGGATGGAAGGAAGAAAGAAAGCTAGGGAAGAAAGGAAGGAAGGAAGAAAGGAAGGAAGGGAAGAAAGGAGAATTAGAAAGAAAGAAAGAAAGAAAGAAAAAAGAAAGGAAGAATAAGAAAGAAAAAAGGAAGAAAGGGGATGGATGGAAGGAAGAAAGATAGGGAGAAAGAAAAAAAGAAAGGGCAGAAGGAAGGAGGGAGTTAGAAAGAAAGAAAGGAAGGAAGGTAGGAGAAAGAAAGAAAGAAAAGAGGGAAGGAAGGAAGGAAGAAAGGTAGGAAGGAAGAATTAGAAAGAAAGAAAGACAGACAGAATGATTGAGTGAAAGAAAGAAAGAAAGGGAGAGATGAAGAATGACTGAACGAACGAATCAATGAACAAATAAATGAATCAGTTAATGAACTAATTAATTAATAAATGATAAAGGAGAATGGCAGAGGAAGGGAGGAATGAGAGGAAAACAGAGGACGGGAAGGAAATGAGAGAGAGAGAGAGAGAGAGAGAGAGAGAGAGAGAGAGAGAGAGGAGAGAGAAGAGAGAGAGAGAGTGAGAGAGAGAGAGAGAGAGAGAGAGAGAGAGAGAGAGAGAGAGAGAGGAGAGAGAAAGAGTACTTGTCTACGGTAAGTACTACTTTTAACTTTTACACACTGTATACATACAATATAATATAATTTACATACAATCTTATATCATTTAATCTAAAGATGAAATAGAGATTGAATAACATCATAAGTTAACATCAGTGCTGACTCCACTCTCCCCAAAAGTCCTTCGGACGAGGCTATAAACCGAAGCTCCGTGTACGAACGCACGCAGAACATCTTGCGCACACGTTAAATCCTGTTCCGCTTTTCGTAAGAGTTGGCCAGTGTGTGCCAGTGGGAACAGATGACTTTTACAAACCTGCATACACATGGGGACTGGATGTAGAAAAGCACGTGAGTGCTTATTCCATTATCCTCGATAAAAAAGTATAAATAAATAAATAAACTCTTTTTTTTCTAATGTCATCTTAAGATGAAAATAGGGATTGAATAACAAAATAAAAAAAAAACAATGAATGATGCCCAGCTCATCTATGTCATGGATTTAACAAATAAGAAAATGAAGCCAGCCTGCTATTCAAGATTCCTTCTCTTGCCACACACGGAACCCTCTAGACAAACATGGTGTTTTTAATCTGATCCATTCTCTTGGCCAGCCTACTGCCAGTAGTGATGGAATCTATCACCGTCTAGCCTTTGTGCAGATGTTGACTTGTAGGCGCCTTAGCGCCTAGCCTAGTGTCTAGCCTATGCCTCCCCAGCAGCCTCCCTAGCAAGAAATGGCAGGGCCCCTCCCTGCCTTTTGTTTTGCTTAGCCCAGGCAGTGGAGTCCAAGCAAATGGATAAGAGAGCTTTCCGAAACAGTGGCGGAGGATATTGAACACAGTTGTCGCGCACGTTGTGGCGGTGTGGTGTCTTAAGTCGATGTATGTCTTAAGGTGGTCAGGTTCGATAGAGATAGTGAAAGAACTGTTCCTTCTCGTGTTTTGGAACGTTGGGTGGGAATGCTCGTGTCAAGTCAAGTCAAAAACACTTAATCATCCTGAAGGGCAATTACATACTGAAGGCATATAAATTGGTTGTGTGTTGTTTTTGGTGTAAGACATGTGTGTTTTCAAGCTTAAAACTGCGTCACTTTCGATCTTGGGCATGCATAACTTGCGATTTTCAAGGTATCAATTCCTATTATTTTGTGAGGATGTGAATCGGTCAAACTCAGGGGATTTATTCTCTTAGAGTTCGAGAGTATTCTTTTTATGTTTGCAGTTTGGATTAGATTTTTATTTCATCAAAACTTTTTTCTTCTTCTGTTTTTATCCTTTAATTTTTTTTATTTTTTTTTTTTACTGCCATTCGTTATTTTGGGGTGACATTTACATCTATATTGATATTTGACAATATGCAAGGCAGTTTAGAAATGATTTCTGGTTACTTAAGTGGACTGGCTTCGCGCAGTTAAACATCTTGCACCACCTGTTAACGACAAAACAACCATTTAACGACACCACACCCACGCCACACATGTTAACCCCTTCTCTACCACCACCATCACCTTCTGCCTTGCCTCCACAATAAGGCGCAAGAGAAGAAACTAGGCCTAGTCCCCTCCTGATTTTCTTGTAGCCGTGTTAGCGCGTGCAAGTTGCAAACAATAGAATGAATGTAACGGGGAGGTGTTTTGCACAAGAATTGCGAAAACTAGCTTACAGGGGGGAAAAGTCGCTGGTAGTGACCCCTGGTACCCCCCCCCAACATCCCGGTAAGGAAGTCAGGGAGTACAGGAGGGTCAGGGAGTGTAAGAGTTAAGGGTTTAAACCCTCCCAGATGGCTGTTGTAGTAGACCTGAATCAGAGCAGCCAACCATTCATGAATTGGTGGAGAGCATGTATACCTGTCAAGACAGTGAGAGGTCCCGAGTTTGAATCTTTGTTCAAAGCCTGGAATATA
>CM060325.1:7651738-7666738 GCA_030674155.1 Stramonita haemastoma | reverse complement strand
AAATATAAAATTTATGTCTCCCGTAATTTCATGCTGGGGCCTCTCTCTCTCTCTCTCTCTCTCTCTCTCTCTCTCTCTCTCTCTTCTCTCTCTCTCTCTCTCTCTTATATATATATATATATATATATATATATATAAAAATTTGTGTGTGTGTGTGTGTGTGTGTGTGTGTGTGTGTGTGTGTGTGTGTGTGTGTTTACGCGTACGTGCATGTTTCTACTTGCTTATAAATATCAATTACAGCGGGCTTATAAATAACTCTAAAGGTAGACTGACCTATTTTTTAAAATATATATCTACATATTACATTATATTGTACACATATATATGATTAGGCTTAGACGCACTACTACCCTGTTACGGCTGTAAATAGCACCCTACAAAAAATAAACACACTTTACGTCAAAACTGATGCTCTTTGTTTTCAAGCCTTTAAAAAAATGTTGTTGTCATACGGCTGCTATTTCCTCTCCAATCTATGCCATGACGAAAGCAACCTTCGTGTTCACTAACGTCACGATTTGCTTCCCTTAGTTTTTTAAATTAACGGTTAGCACAAAATACGTCAAGTCTGTACTACCAAAACAGACTGCGAATGATTGAGCCCAGCTTTACGCAACTGATAAAAATTGATTTAGAAAACTATGATCTATAAATTCGATATTAGATATATAATTATGTTATACGCAAGTCATAGATATAGAGTTTTTCCTCAAACCAGAATGACAGGATAAGAACGTGGTGCTTTTGTTGGTTGTATTAATTTTGTAGTGGCTCTCTCTCTCTCTCTCTCTCTCTCTCTCTCTCTCTCTCTCTCTCTCTCTCTCTCTCTCTCTCGTATTCCTTACCTGTTGTTGTTGTTCTTTCTCCCCTTTATCAAAATCTTGTTTTATGGGACTTATTTGATGTTAGATGGTGGTAGATTGATGCTTTCAGTCATTTAACCTCATCATATTTTCATGTTTACTCTTAATTATTGCGCCTTTTCTTTGTTTTGTTTTGTTTTTGTTTTTTCTTTGTTTTTCTTGCTTTCTTTATTCAACTCAAAATCATCATTGATTCTTACTTCTCATTTTCGTTTCCGAATCAGTGACTTTATAACATTACCTTAATATTGTATCTCTGTGTTAATTCTTGCCTGTTGTTTGATACTTGGTATGGTTCCTTACTTTTGGTATTTGGATCATTATAATTGTTGATTTTATTTATATTTTTATTGGCAGTATCTCCCCCCCCCCTCCAATAAGGATATTAGTTTAAAAAAAAAAAATTTCCCCCTTTTATCCAAATGTATGATTTATGTCACATGTATAATTTTTGACAGATGGTGGTGGATTGATGTTTTCAGTTGTTTATTCTCTTCTCTTGTTTGCTCTTTACCTATTAACACTTTTCTATTCTTTCATTATCAAAATCTTTTATTGTGACTTCTGATTTTTGTCTTCTTATCGAGTGCATTTTTATTACCTTATCATATATAGTGTCCTTATTCTTGTGTGTTGTTTGGTTTGCATAAAGCTTTATTGTTTAGTATTTTTTCAACTTGATGTATCCCTGAAAAGGGCGGGGACTGGATGTAAAAAAGCACACAGGTGCTTATCTATTATCCTCGAATAAAATATTTTGCCTTTGCCTTGCCTTGCCTTGCCTTCTCTCTCTCTCTCTCTCTCTCTCTCTCTCTCTCTCTCTCTCTCTCTCTCTCTCTCTCTCTCTCTCTCTCTCTCTCTCTCTCTCTCTCTCTCTCTCTCTCTCTCTCTCTCATACACACACACAGAGACTCACACACACTCACATTAAAAAAAAAATATATATATATATATATATACATACACCCCGTAGTCTGTTGCCGTGTTTTTTCTTTTTGTTTTTTGGTGTTTTTTTTGTTTGTTTTTGTTTTTGGGGGCAGGGGGTGCCTGTTTTCGGTCTAAACTCTGCTAAACAGTTTCTGGCACAAAATTTCAATTAAGACCGTTCAACTTCAATCCCATGGGCCAATGAAATCGTAGGTTTGAATCTCGGCAGCCTGTGGTGAATTAAAGGTGAGGATTTTTACGATCTGAGGCAGATCTCCTACGTCAACTTCCAAATGCAGACCTGCCAGTGCCTTAATTCTCTTCGTGTTCATACACATGCAGAAGATGGAATATACACGTTAAAGAACCCTGTCAATCATGTCAGCGTTCGGTGAGTTACAGAAACGCAAACATACCCAGCATACCCCGTGTGCGAAAGTACGCAGAACATCTTGCGCACACATTAAACCCTGTTCCGCTTTTCGTAAGAGTAGGCCATTGTGTGCCGGTGGGAACAGATGACATTTACAAACCTGCATACACACGGGGACTGGAGGTAAAAAAAAAAGCATATAAGTGCTTATTCCATTATCTTCGATATAAAAGAATTAATAATAATAATAATTAAAAAAAAATAAATAAAAAAATAAAAAAAATAAAATAATAAATAATAATAATAGCATATATTCCGTAAAATTACAACCGTAGGCCAAGGAGCACTGTAGCAAAAGATCTTAGCTTTCCTATTGCTAACAATTACAAAAATCATCATAATTAATCCTCATCACTCTCTGTCATCTTCCAGGAACCTCCGATCATGCCATACAGCATCTTCACCACCAGCAACAGCAACAACAACAACAGCAGCAACAGCAACAACATCGCCAACAGCAGCAGCATCACCACCACCACAACCACCCACACCACCCGTCACAACTGCACCACTCCCAACAGCACCCCCACCCTAACCACCACCACCATCACCACCACCAACAGCAGCAGCAACAACAGCAACAACAGCAGCAGCAGCAGCAACAGCAGCAGCAGCAGCGACACAGTCCTGGGATGTTGGGGGGTCATGCTAATCAGGTCACGGGCCTCAGTGCCGCGGGCCAGTGTGCGGGGACCACTCTGAGAGGGAGTCAACTGGGGGTCACTTCTGTGTCCTACTCCCACGGCAGTGGAGGCACCTACTGTCTGCCCAAGTCAGGTAAGGCTAAGGGAGGATTGGTTTGGTTTGGTTTGTTTTGTTGTGTTGTTTGTTGTTTGTGGGAGATGGGTGTGTGTAAGGGGTATAGAGTTGAGGGTATGTGTCCCACTGTGGGTGTATGGGAGAGTGAATTTTAGGGTAGGGGTAACTGGTATGTGTGTGTATGACTGTGTGAGTGAGTGTGTTTTTGCGAGTGTGTGTGTGTGTGTGTGTGTGTGTGTGTGTGTGTGTGTGTGTGTGTGTGTGTGTGTGTGTGTGTGTGTGTGTGTGTGTGAGAGAGAGAGAGAGAGAGAGAGAGAGGAGAGAGAGAGAGAGAGGAGAGAGAGAGAGAGAGAGAGGAGAGAGAGAGAGAGAATACATCCAATCCTGTGTTAAGGTATGCACGTATAAGTGAGCTGGCATAATTGTAACTGGATGTTATCAGTGTATTTGTATATTTTGGTGCGCGCGCGCGCTGGTGTGTCTGTGTGTGAGCGCGCGCGCGCGTGTATGTGTGTGTGTGCTTGTTTACTTGGTTCCTATCATGTGTACGTTCCTTATGAGACTGGAATCTACCAAGACCCTGCAGTTCACTGTGTCAGTGTGATATCATATACAAAGACGGTGACACAGTGGCTGATTTTAGTGTCATTAGTAACCGCACTAGCAGCAGAATCACAAGCAGAGAGAGAGAGAGAGAGAGAGAGAGAGAGAGAGGAGAGAGAGAGAGAGAGAGAGAGAGAGAGAGAGAGAGAGAGAGAAACAAAGTTTCTTTTTATAAGTACAAGACATTCACATCCATCCCGGAGAGAGAGAGAGAGAGAGAGAGAGGAGAGAGAGAGAGAGAGAGAGAGAGAGAGGAGAGAGAGAGAGAGAGAGACAGACAGACAGACAGACAGACAGACAGACAGACAGACAGACAGACAGACAGACAGACAGGGATGGAAGGTTTTTTTTTCCCTCTTCAACGAACTTTAATCTTCCAAGTGGTCTTTTATGACGTCAGTTATGTTAAATATTCGTCATAGGCAGTTCACACCTACACAGGGAAATGAACTCTGTGTGTGTGTGTGTGTGTGTGTGTGAGAGAGAGAGAGAGAGAGAGAGAGAGAGAGAGAGAGAGAGAGAGAGAGAGAGACAGACAGACAGACAGACAGACAGACAGACAGACAGACAGACAATAAAATACCATGTAGCCTAAAAGATCACAGCTTCCCTGCGTATGTGAGACAGCGACAGGCAGAAAGCCAGACAGAGAGACATCCACTTCAGACGCACAGAGAGACACACAGACAGGCATGATATCAACACAGAGAGAGAGAGAGAGAGAGGAGAGAGAGAGAGAGAGAGAGAGAGAGAGAGAGAGAGAGAGAGAGAGAGACTATGGAATCTTGAAAGAGAGGTCTGAAATAGTTTTATCTCTTAGTGTCCTATAGTGAACTGACACAATCAACTTCCTGTGCATGGAAGGATTTGGCCAAAATGAGCTGAAATGGGTGGATATGTTAAAAAAAATATAATATCTCTCATACTATAAATCAGAACTGCATGAAATTTGAGAACAATGTTGGCAAATGATTGTTACATATGTTGCATTATTTTTCTTTCATGTTTGTATCACGTGTCAGAAGTTGTTTGCTTGCTTTGTCCTTAATTTTCATGTAATCTCTTGTAAACAACATAATTAAACACATTGTGTTAGTGGCGACAGGTGTTTCCATGTATTCTGTATGAAAACACTGCAATACTAAAACACAAACATCCTCCTAAGGTGTTTAGTGTGCATTGGCAAAGAGGAAAGGTTTCCTTTGGCCATACTCAGCTTAAAAAGTATGGCATTCTGATACCTCACTTTCGAGTGGTTCAGGACCACGATGTGACCTCACTTTTGAGTGGTTCAGGACACTAAGAGATATCATTGCAGATCGGCCTTGCGCCACAATATTATGTAGAAGAGAGAGAGAGAGAGAGAGAGAGAGAGAGAGAGAGAGAGAGAGAGAGAGAGGAGAGAGAGAGAGAGAGAGAGAGAGAGAGACAGACAGACAGACAGACAGACAGACAGACAGACAGACAGACAGACAGACAGACAGACAGAGACAGACAGACAGACAGAGAGACAGAGAGGCAGACAGACAGACAGACAAATACAGACAGAGAGTGACAGAGAGAGAGACACCCAGATAGACAGAGAGTGACAGACATACATACAGACAGACAGACAGACACAGAGACATCCAGAGAGAACTGACCACAGTTGACATGTCACACCCTGTTGTGTGTGAGAAGAGCTGATTGGCTCTTAGTCCCCACTGACCATTCTATAGCCTACTAGGCCTAAAGGGGTGTCGTCCACTCCAAGTGGTCAATGGTGTCAAAGGTGACCGCGCGCTTTTTTGTGTCCACGCCACGCACTGTGGCACGTGCGTGTGGTCCGATAGTGTGCGTGCCTTGTCTTGAATAGTGACAAGGGGTGGGGTGGGGGGGGGGGGTTGGGGGGGGGGGGTCAGGGGGAGAGAAGGTGTCTACTTCTTTTTTGCGTGTGTGTTGGTTGACAAGTGTGGCAGTTCAATTCTTTTGTAGTAGTATTGATGGTGGTGGTTGGTGGTGTGGGGAGACTGAGAGGCAATTATTTAGTTACGGGTTGTTTTTTTTTGGGTGCTTTTTTTTTAGGGGGGGGGAGGGGGTGTAAAAGAGGGAATGAGGGATGGAGGGAGGGACGAAGAGAGGGAGGGAGGGAGGGAGGGAGGGAGGGAGAGAGAGAGAGAGAGAGAGAGAGAGAGAGGAGAGAGAGAGAGAGAGAGGAGAGAGAGAGAGAGAGAGAGAGAGAACACTGAACACTGAACACTGAAATGATTTAATGTACATTGGCCTTGGACCACAATACATTTGTTGGGCTTGGGGTTTGGCAATGGATTCATTCATACTATTAGCAATGCAAATGCATAAAATAAGTAACTATTATCAACGTTTAAATAGAAAAAACACAATTATTCCATTTCATGATTGAAACCTGTAATCAACCATGATACAGCTACAAAAGAACAAAAACCGGTGTCTAATAAAACATGCATATTAAGTATATATCTGATCGCAACAGCTAGTCAAGAAAGCACTTGGGTCAACAATATTTTCCTTTTGTTAACAGAATGAAAAATATATCTAGATAAACTATGCCTGTACTCGTCATTTGTTGCTTTGAGCAGATCTGGTAATGGCACATTGACGCACTTGCTTAAGAACTTTTCCCTCAAGTCTGTGTACATGCAACATTCCATGAGAAAGTGGGCTTCATTTTCAACTATTGTTTTACAAAAAGGACACATTTTTTCTTGAGCATTTTCACTATATCTATATACATTATTATTAAGAGGTAAAACGTTACATCTTGCTTGTGTAATTGCTACTCGAAAGCAGTAAACATCAATAGAGTTTATATAATGCTCTTTTTCAAAAATACTTTTAAACGATCTGTAATTGTCATACCTCTCTTTATCTCGTATAATCCCATCCCATTCTTGAATGAACAGATCCACTAATCTTTGTTTAAACATACCTAAGAAAGCTTTTACATCTCCACACTTTGCTGCATCCAAGCAATGTTTAAAACCTGTTTCACACAAAATTTCTCTTATTTTTGAAATCCAGCAGTGTTTCCCATGTCTATCTAACTCTAACTGCATGCAGTAAGCATTATATGATATTCTATTTTGATCTAATTGCAGTAGTTTTAACCAGTACTTAATGGCTCTTATACATGAATTGACATAAAGTGGATATCTTCCTAAATCACCATATACCATCTTATTGGGTGTCCTTACTGGTACTCCTAAAAATCTTTTACATGCCATCAAATGAATTTTCTCGATGTGTTCAAATCTGTTTGTGCCCATATTTCTGATGAGTACAATAGAATTGGCTGTATCTTAAGATCGAAAATTTTGAAGAATGTACGAACGTTCATTTCTTTATATCTATGAAAAACTTTATTTAACTGAATCACTGCCTTCCTTCCCTTAGTGACTAGATGTTCTGTACCCAATTTACAGCTAATCTTTGTTGTGAAGTTAAACCCTAAATAACAATACTGATTCACGACTTCTAACCTAATACCACTGTAATACCATTGTTCCTGTTTTGAAAGAAATCCACCTTTCCTAAAGACCATCACCTTTGTTTTATTGATGTTGACACTCAATTGTAAATTATTACAGCAGTCTTTTAAAATATTTAATTGATGTTGCAAACCTCCTGGGGTTGTTGAAAACAGTGCAACATCATCTGCAAACATCAGAATAAAGATATCCATAATATTAGGTAATAACTGGACTCCATGCCTTCCTTTTTCATTCATATCATCAGCTAGCTGGTTAATGAAGACCGAAAACAATGTAGGACTCAAAACACAGCCTTGCCTGACTCCTATTGGACATTCAAAAAAACTCTGATAATTGGCTGTTTATTCGTATACACGATAATAATGAGTTATACATGGCTGATAATGATGCAAAAAATTTTCCTTTTACCCCCTGATTTTTAATACAGCTCAAAAGTTTATCATGTTTAACCGAGTCAAAAGCTTTTTTAAAGTCAACAAATGCAACGTACAGCTTTTTACCTTTCTTAGACATACACTTCTGGACAATTGAATATAGATTGAAAATCTGGTCTATCGTAGAATATCTTTTTCTAAAACCTGCTTGATTTTCACAGATCAAGTGATTATTTTCTAGCCACGAATATAATCTTGCGTTTAATATAGAAGTATAACATTTAGATAGTATACTCAGTAATGATACTCCCCTATAATTGTCTACTAGCTCTGGATCCCCCTTTTTATAAATCGGAATAATAATGGCTTTAGACCACATCTGTGGATATATACCTTTACTGAAAATAGTATTGAAAAGCTTGAAAATGAACTGTTTAGCTTCAATAGTTACATTTTTTAGCATTTCTGCAATAATTTTATCAATCCCGCATGCCTTACCAGACTTCAGTTTATGTATAGCTTTATTTATTTCTTCTTCTGTAATCTCTCTATTCAGTTCATGTTCATTTTCTTCTAACAGATCTGCTTCTGTGTGTATACATTGATTAAATACTGCTTCATTACTTTGAAATACCTCTTTGAAATAGTTAACCCAGTCTGACTTATTTATTTTGTTTGAAACTCTATCTTTATTAACACAACCCATACTCGCAGGTCTTTCCAGAACAGTGCTGAATTTGAACTATTGTTAGCTAGAGACTCTACTTTTTGTTTTCTAAATGTTTGGCGTTTGGTCTTTAATAACTGTCTATATTTTTTCGGTTTGTAACATAAATCTGTCTGTCATTCTCGTTTTTTGTTTTCTAAATAAATTCAACGCTCTTCTTGTCTCTTTCTTAATCTGATGACACTCATCATCAAACCACCTTGACCGTTTGTTCTGACAAGTACGATGTCTGGTGAGCATACAACTGCTAGCCTCATTCAGGCATTGTGTGAATTGCTCCAGAGCATCATCTATGTCACTGTCAAGAAGGTTTAAGGCACTAATAATTTTGTTCTGCATGGTAAGACTGTTAAGTGTTTCAATAAATTCTTCTTTCTTATCATCTTTCCAAACAACTTTTTCTACTACACTATGTTTCTCTTCATTAGTTTGTTCATCATCATTTTGTTTAGTCACATCCCTTTTCAAACCAATCCTCATAAAAACAGGTAGATGATCTGACTCTGTAGTACTACTAATGTCTACAGTTACAATATCAACAGACGCATACCATTCACAAGACATGATAAAATAGTCAACTGTGCTGGCTCCTGCAAATGAAATATATGTATACCCGTCATCAAAGTCATGTTGACACAGACCATTCAAAATTAAATAATCAAACATATTACAAATTTCAAGTAGTTGATTGCCAAATAGATTCGTCTGTTTATCTTGTGAGTTTCTAACAAAATCACTTGTGACATACACTGTTTTTAAGTCCTCATCAAACTCATCATCAGAAAAAGAATTATTCTCACATGCTGTTCTTGCATTCAAATCACCAGTTAATAGAACATAAAAATCATCATTCAATTCTTGCAAGTCCAATATGCATTGCTCAAGCATTTCCATACCATATCCATTTTGGTGATGTTTCCAGAACACAGAATCATATGGAGGTATATAGGCACAGATTAAAAGTACATTTTTATTAGTTTGTAACAGATTCTTCTGAATGTTTAGCACAACTATATTATCATATTTTATATCAACCTTATCAATGTAACAGGCATACTTCTTTCTCACCATTACAATCACTCCTCCAGAATATCGGCCCTGATGCGACAATTTCTTGGCCTTTGATGTAAATACAACAAAATCACTGAAAAGTGGTGATTCAAAATCATAACTAATAAACGTTTCTGTTAAACATATAAAATCATGTAGCTGAAGAAAGTTAACAAAATCATTATTTTCTAACTTTTGCAATAAGCCATTAACATTATAATTTAGAAAATCAATATGTTGCTTATGTACATTATCTACAAACATGTGTGTCTCATTCTCTTTGGGTTCACCAATTAAGCCACAAGGTTGACTTTTATTTTCTTTATATATAGATATTGTTTTTGTGGCCCGGCCAATATCCTATTTCTTGGAGGCAGAGGCTCCAGAATTAACAGGCTTCCTTTTATCACGTGAGGCCGCTCCACTCTCATGGGAATGTTCCCCCACTGAAACTCTCCTGAGAGAGTCCAGGATACTGGATTGGCTCACTGACCTGCGTGACTCTGTGTGCATGCTTGGAGCATCTTGTTTCTGAGAGGCAGCACGCCTGATAGGCCTTGGCTGCCTCCCTGTTCCTGATGGCTGGGCATTACACAGGCTTACAGGTCCTGTCTTGCCCTGCTCTGCCACCTCCATCTCTCTTTGAGGATCTGCTTTTTTACTACTGCTGGTGTCTGACTGTTTACGGACTACTTTACCTCTGCTTTTCTTTAACTTTGAGGCTTCACTGTCACCATGGTTTTCTGTACTTTTCACTCTGTTCTCTTGGTCTCCAGTGCCAGTCTGTTCGTCAAAGTTAATGTTGGTCAGTTCTTGTGATTCATTTACCTTTGTGGTGTCTTGGTCAGTGTCTGTAATATTCAGTTCATGTTCATGACTGTCAAGACCAAGTTGCTGATGTGTTTCCATGTCATATGTCACCTTTAATTCAGTCTTGTTCCCTGTGATTTTGTCATCACTTGTCTGTATTTCCTCCCTGGGTGAAGAAGGAAAATGGCTGTCTTTGTCCTCAACGTCTTTGTCCTCAATGTCTTTGTCCTCAATGTCTTTGTCCTCAATGTCTTTGTCCTCAATGTCATCCTCATTTTCATCACTGTTACATCTGTCTTCATTCTTCTTTGAGTCATCATGACTGCGGTAACACTCTCCAGCAACTTTACACACTGTGTATATGTCACTTTCTTGTATATTCCTGCCTTGGTTTTGATTACTGTCTGTACCACAATCACAGTTATCTTCTTGTTTATTATAAGTTGCTCTGGTCCCTTTGAGGCTTTGGTCTTCACGAAACACAAATCGTTTGTGCTCAGGCATTGGAGAGTCATTTTCTTCTTCACTGTGAGCTGGAACAACTGGTCTCCTGTCAGAATCATCCTGGTAGTGTCTCTGCTGAATCCTGGCATGGACAGCGTCTCTGGAATTTGTTGACCTTCTGCTTCCTGCACTGCTTCTTGAAACAGCATTCTCCGGTTTTTGTTGAAAGACCCTGCCAGAGTAAGGTTGCCGCTGGCGTCTGACGTTTGGTGGAGGAGTTTCGAAGTTGTCATCCTTCCGTTGGAATGGAGGTGACCTGGAAATTCTTCCTGGCTCACTCCTGCTTGTGTTGCCAGTTGTCTGTCTGCTGGACCAGCCTCTGTCTTGTCCTCTCTGTCTGTTGTATTGGAGATGTGGCCAGTCTTCTGCTTTCTGAGCTGACCTTGCTGTACTTCGTTGCTCTTCAGGAAACCTTGGTCTTGACTCCTGTCTGTCCCTGACCTGTAGTCTTCCATTGTAGAAATATGCTAGTTTGCCCTGACTACGATAAAAGTCGATCAGCTCCTTTTGCCGTGAGGTGAGGTCAGATGCGACGCTAATGCCATATTGTCTGAGGTCTTCTCTGAGATATGAATCCCCCAGCACAGCCATTTTGTCTGCCATCCTACTGAACTGCACCAGGATTGGTCGTGGTTCGCTTCTTTGCTGCCGAGGTTTCCCCAGTCGGAATGCTTTTACTATGTCATCTTGATGCCAGTAGGTTGCTGGGTTATAACAGTTCAGAAGATCTACAATGATTTGTGTTGTAGTAGCCCTGTCCTCATATTGATTTTCTTCTATATTGAAAAACACAACATTGCATGCTTTTGTATCTTGTTCAATCACTTGTACGTTCCTTTCCAGCTTGTCCAGTCTTTCCAGTATCGTGCGCCTGTCTTCCATGAGGTCTTCAATGTTCTCTCTATTTTCTTCTACTACATCTTTTAGCTCACTGATGTCCCTTGTAAGATGTAATATGCTGTTGTCTAACATCTGAAATTTTTCTTCTATGGTTGTTTTAATGCTGGCAGCGTGTTGTTGTAGCTCTAGCTGTATGTGAGCAAATCGCCAGTCCATAAACTGCATCATGTTTAAATGAGGGTGGGAGAAATTTTCTTGTGACATCTTTAAGGCGCCTGTGGTTTAGAGGGGGGGTAAACAAAGCCAATGTCAATGTCACGGTATTACACGGTATTGCACGTGTTAATCAGTTCCAAAACAGAGTGTAAACAACAAAGTTCAAGGCCAAAGAATCACATGGTATGTTTGAAATCTCGCATGCATGTATCTCTGTGTAAGGTACACACCTTTCGAAATACACGCACGAGCAGCACACATAGGAGCCTAGAGCTTGCCACGCAGTATGAGCTTTGTTTACAAAATATTTTTCTTCATTGTTTATACTGATTATGTAGAAAATTGAATATGTTTCATTACTGACCACACGTAGGTTTTCATGTCGATCCAATCAATTCAATTGATGAAGCCACCAACAGTCCAATTGTGTGCAAAAAATCACAGCCATACATAACTTGTAGACATGCTAATTTTACGAAAAATTAGAGAGAAAATACCACACCTCTTTCCTGAACATGCACCCCGCCCCTTCCCCGAGAGAGAGAGAGAGAGAGAGAGAGAGAGAGAGAGAGAGAGAGAGAGAGAGAGAGAGAGAGAGAGGAGAGAGACTTACAGACAGTTTACAGATCGATCGATCGATCTATCTATCTATCTATCTATCTATCTATCTATCTATCTATCTATCTATCTATCTATCTATCTATCTGGCTGTCTGGCTGTCTGGCTGTCTGTCTGTCTATATTAATTTATCCATCTTTCTAACAATCAATCTATCAATGAATCTATCTATCTATCTATCTATCTATCTATCTATCTATCTATCTATCTATCTATCTATCTACACACACACACACACACACACACACACACACACACACACACACACACACACACACACACACATCACTTTATGAAGAAAAATAAAGGCAGACAATAGAATCTCATCACACCATCACACCAAGAAGTAATTAATTAATTGACTCAGAGTGTTGCAGGCTAGAAGGTGATGGTGATGGAAGCAAGGCAACCCTGCACTCTTTATCTCTGCAAACAAACACAGGCTGAACTTTAGTTTTCAGCCTGCATGGAATTCCAGTCTGGTGAAACTGCAGACAACACTGAAAGCTTGTTACAGCTTGGAAAACATATTTTAATGGTCCCTGCATGTATTTAGGATTTTATCTGAGATTTTAGGTCATTTTTGGTTTGATGTTTGAAAGTTCGAAAAAGATCTGTGAGAATGGGATTTTCAGTCATGGACTTACCACACACACACACACACACACACACACACACACACACAACACACACACACACACACACACACACACACACACACACACACACACACACACACACACACACACACAACACAAACACAAACACAAACACATACACACACACTCAACACACACACACACACACACACATACACACACACACACACACACACACACACACACACACACACAACACACACACAAACACACACAACACACACACAGACACACACACAAACACACACACAATCACAAACACATACACACACACTCACACACACACACACACACACACACACACACACACACACACACACACACACACACACACACACACACACACACACACACCACACACATCACTTTAAGATGAAAAAAAGGCAGACAACAGAATCTCATCACACCATCAAGCCAAGAGGTAATTAATTAATTGACTCAGAGTGTTGCAGCTTAAAAGGTGATAGTGAATGATGGAAGCAAGCCAGCCCTACCCTCTTTATCTCCGCAAACAAACACAGGCTGAACTTTAGTTTTCAGCCTGCATGGAATTCCAGTCTGGTGAAACTGCAGACAGCTCTGAAAGCTAGTTACAGCTTTGAAAACATATTTTAATGGTCCCCAAAGTTATTTAAGATTTTATCTGGGATTAAGTCATTTTTGGTTTGAAGTTTGAAAGTTCGAAAAAGATCTGTGAGAATGGGATTTTCAGTCATGGACTTACCACACACACACACACACACACACACACACACACACACACACACACACACACACACACACCACACACACACACACACACACACACACCTACACACACACACACACACACACACACACACACACACACACACACACACACACACAAACAAACACAACACACACACACACACACACACACACACACACACACACACACACTCACTCACTCACTCACACACACACACACACACACACACACACACACACACACCACACACACACACACACACACACACACACACACACACACACATCACTTTATGAAGAAAAATAAAGGCAGACAACAGAATCTCATCACACCATCACACCAAGAGGTAATTAATTAATTGACTCAGAGTGTTGCAGGCTAGTAGGTGATGGTGATGGAAGCATAGCCAGCCCTACCCACTTTATCTCTGCAAACAAGCACAGGCTGAACTTTAGTTTTCAGCCTGCATGGAATTCCAGTCTGGTGAAACTGCAGACGCTCTGAAAGCTAGTTACAGCTTTGAAAACATATTTTAATGGTTCCATATTTATTTGGGATTTTATCTGAGATTAAGTCATTTTTTGTTTGATGTTTGAAAGTTAAAAAAAGAACTGCGAGAAAGGGTATTTCCAGTCAATGACTCCAAACACACACACACACACACACACACACACACACACACACACACACACACACACACACACACACACACACACACACACACACACACACACACACACACACACACACACACACACACACACACACACACACACACACACACACACAACACACACAAAGAGGTCTATTTAAGAAAAAAAAGGGCAGACAACAGAAACTAATCCCACCATCACACCAAGAGGTAATTAATTAATTGACTCAGAGTGTTGCAGCCTAAAAGGTGATGGTGAATGATGAAAGCAAGCCAACCCTACCCTCTTTATCTCTGCAAACAAACACAGGTTGAACTTTAGTTTTCAGCCTGCATGGAATTCCAGACAAAATGTGGTTCTACAGCCGACTTCTAAGAGTCAAAATGATCAGACAGAAGGACAAATGAAAGCATTCTTGATGAACTCCAAGTGCAGATACTTAAATGTGGGCTAAAATTTATAAGCACACTCATAATATAGGGTGGCCATGAAAACAGAAACTCAAATTTGATGACAATAGCTCTCCAAGGTAAAGGTTTGAGGGCAGAAGGAAAAGAGGCAGACCACCAACATCCTACATTGCCAACATCACTGAGATCAGTGGCCTGGGAGGGTACAGAGGATCGTAGAACTAAGCAGGAACAGAGACAGAGACAGAGACAGACAGACAGAGACAGAGAGAGAGAGAGACAGACAGACAGACAGAGACAGAGAGAGAGGCA
>CM060325.1:7641738-7646738 GCA_030674155.1 Stramonita haemastoma | reverse complement strand
TGCTGCTTCTGATTGAACTGCTGTTTGTACTGCTGCTGCTGCTTCTGATTGAACTGCTGTTTGTACTGCTGCTGCTGCTGCTGCTGCTGCTTCTTCTGATTGAACTGCTGTTTGTACTGCTGCTGCTGCTGCTGCTTCTGACTGAACTGCTGTTTGTACTGCTGCTGCTGCTTCTTCTGATTGAACTGCTGTTTGTACTGCTGCTGCTGCTGCTTCTGATTGAACTGCTGTTTGTACTGCTGCTGCTGCTGCTTCTGACTGAACTGCTGTTTGTACTGCTGCTGCTGCTGCTTCTGATTGAACTGCTGTTTGTACTGCTGCTGCTGCTGCTTCTGATTGAACTGCTGTTTGTACTGCTGCTGCTGCTGCTTCTGACTGAACTGCTGTTTGTACTGCTGCTGCTGCTGCTTCTGATTGAACTGCTGTTTGTACTGCTGCTGCTGCTGCTTCTGATTGAACTGCTGTTTGTACTGCTGCTGCTGCTGCTTCTGATTGAACTGCTGTTTGTACTGCTGCTGCTGCTGCTGCTGCTTCTGATTGAACTGCTGTTTGTACTGCTGCTGCTGCTGCTGCTGCTGCTGCTGCTGCTGCTGCTGCTGCTGTTGCCGAGTGGCCTATATTCCGGAACCCAAGTGCTGCTAGGTACTTCAAGTGCCAAACTTTTGAATAAAAAGGGGAAAGAGGAAAAGAAAACTGATGGGTGGACACGAGTACTCTCTCTTGTTCTGATAATTCCTTATTCCGAAAATTTGACTTTATTTATCAATTATTTATTTTATTTCGAGGATAAGGAAATAAGCACTTAGTCTATGTGCTTTTTTTATATATACATCTAGTCCCCTGATTGGATTACTAGACAAACCAAGAGAGAGACAGAGAAGCATACATAACTAGTCATCTGGGCAGCTAGATCGACAAATATCAATCGGTAGATAGACAGAGGAATGAGAAAGAAAGTAAAAAAGAGAGAAAGAAAAAATGAAAGAAAGAAAGAAAGATGAAAGTAATTCAGGACAAAGATCTTAATAAATATAAATGACTAAATGGATAAATGACTGCATGAAAAAAATGGCTAAAGAGATTAAAAATAAAGACGAACAAATAGATAAAATTCAACGTGAACCTATCTCACACACATTCTTTAAAAAAAAAAAGATTGTTTATCTGCCAGCCTGCCTGTTCTTCTGTTTGTCTGTCTGTCTTTCTCACTCCTCCCCTCCACCTCGCTCTCTTTCTCTCCTTCTCCTCCCTCCCTCCTCCTTCTCTTCTCTCTCCACTCCTCTCCCTCCCTCTCCCTCCTTCTCACTCCCTCCCCCACCTTCTCTTCCTGTCTCTCCTAAAACCATAGGAACGATTGGCCACCCATCACCTGATAAGAACGATTTGCCATTAAGCGTTAGGGACACACACAGTGCACTAATGATGACGATAATCCTGTAATGCCGACACCGATAAAGACGACAGGAGGCGGTGACGATACTATCTGCACTAGAAGTGAGAAAGAGAGAAATGAAAGAAGGAAGGAAGGAAGACAGGCTTATACCCAAGGTGCACAGAGAACATGCGGAAACGAATCAATCCCCTTTTTATGCGGGAGGGGGAAAAAAATCCCAACCAACTAGCAAACAAACAAGAATGTCATTTAAAAAAAAGAAGAAAAGGTTTGGCTGTTGTCGTTAGATTCAGATTACGCTCTTGTCTATTTGACATTGGACGCGTATGCAATTGATGTATGCAATCTGTATGTATATATATAGAATATGTTTACATCTTTATGCATATATATATATACATATATATATTATATATATTATATATATTATTATATATGTGTATATATATATATATATATAATATATATATATATATATATATATATATATATATATATATATATATATATATATATATATATATATATATATATATATGCGTGCATACCCACGCATTTTGTTAACATGAGTATGCGCATATTTCAGCCAAGTCATTCTTTCTTTCTCTTTAACATACAACAACAATCACACATTACCTCATCCCTAACAACCAACCAACCAACCGACCATAAGATCTACCTCCCCATCCCACCCCTCTTCAATTCCAAGTTGTTGGGATTTTTGGTTTGTTTTTTGTTGTTTTTTTGGTGGTTTTTTTGTTGTTTGTTTGTTGTTGTTTGTTGTTGTTGTTGTTGTTGTTGTTGTTGTTGTGTGTGTGTGTGTGTGTGTGTGTGTGTGTGTGTGTGTTTTAAAGATATAGAGCTCTAGATCTTTTCCAATACGCCACCACAGCATGAGGCTACCGCTCATTTATCAAAATAGATCCCCCCACCACTCTCTCTCTCTCTCTCTCTCTCTCTCTCTCTCTCTCTCTCTCTCTCTCTGTCTCTCTCTCTCTCTCTCTCTCTCTCTCTTTACTGCTGGCAGTGCTGCGCGCATGTAGCCTAGCCCAAGCACCGCCTAACAGTCCTAGTCGGAAACGAGTTTGCTGTTTCATTTTCCTGCGCCACAATGTCAACGCAAACACGCACGCTAAAAGCTCTTTGGTGCCCGTGCATCGGGCAGGAAACATAGCAAATATTGAACTTGCCTCTCGCCCCGTTCCAGTTGGCGTCCCCTAGGGACTCATCTCCTCTCTAGTTCTAGTAAGACCTTCTTTTCTGTCCCCTCTCTCTTCCTCGTTCCCCCGCCCCCCCTCTCTCTGTGTCTCTCTGTCTCTGTCTCTCTCTTTAAGGGCCGGATGAAAAAAGTATGTAAGATCTAAATGCTTACTCTGTTACCCTTGAAAAATAAAGATTATTCAGTCTGTCTGTCTGTCTGTCTGTCTGTCTGTCTGTCTGTCTGTCTGTCTGTCTGTCTGTCTGTCTGTCTGTCTGTCTCTCTCTCTCTCTCTCTCTCTCTCTCTCTCTCTCTCTCTCTCTCTCTCTCTCTCTCTCTCTCTCTCTCTCTCTCTCTCTCAGCATCTCCAAATCATAGTTCTGAACCTTGCTTTTGCAAATCCTGTCTGGCTTCTGTGTGTGTGTATGTGTGTGTGTGCGTGCGTGCGTGCGTGCGTGCGGTGTGTGTGTGCGTGTGTGTGTGTGTGCGTGCGTGCGTGCGTGCGTGCGTGCGTGTGTGTGCGTGTGTGTGTGCGTGCGTGCGTGCGCGCGCGGTGTGTGTGTGTACGTATGTGTGTGTGTGCGTGCGTGCGCGTGTTGTGTGTATACACTGTGTGCGTATGTGTGTGTGTGTGTGTGTGTGTGTCGTGTGTGTGTGCGTGTGTGTGTGGCGCGCGTCTGTGTGTGTGTGTGTGTGTGTGTGTGTGTGTGTGTGTGTGTGTGTGTGGATCTATAGAATCGCTCCTTGATTGTTGGGCAAATCCGAGAAGCGATTTGCTCCGATTTTTAACTCGTCTTTGCCAACGTTTTCCGTAATTACTGATAAGCCTGTGTAGTGCTGGAAACGTCAGCACTTTGAGCGTGGCGGCCTATTACCGGGCCGCGTTAAATAGCTCTTTTCTCTCTTCTCTCTCTCTCCCTCCCCCCTTCCTCCCTCTCCTCCCTCCTCCTCCTCTCCTTGTCAACTCACCGCCATGGCTTTTCAGTATTATTGTTCCTAGCCTTCGTTGGTTGTCTCTGAGGAGTTGGAGGGTTTTTTTTTGTTTTGTTTTCTTTAGGAATGAGGAAGTCTCCCTATTATAGAGAGTGAGACACCAACGTGGCGCGATCTTAGTCGGAACAGTATTTTCTCTGGGATGTGTTTTTTGGTAGGAAGGGCTGGTTGTACTGTAGTACTGAGTTTTTTGGGTTTTTTTTTTATCTATCTTTTATATTTTATTTATTTATTTAGTCTGTTATATCAAGGATAATGGAAAAAGCACTGATGTGCTTTTTTTTTTTTACATCCAGTCCCTGTGTGTATGCAGTTTTGTAAATCTTGTCATCTATTCCCACCGGCACACAATGCTCTACTCTTACGAAAAGCGGAACAGGATAGATCTATAAAGTGTGCGCAAGATGCAAGGGTTGCTGTAGGTTTTCTGGGGTTGGTGGGCATTTTAGGTGTTTTTTAAAAAATATATATTTATTTAGGGGGAAGGAGTGGGTTTTAACTGCCTTGATCTGTTGGACATGATATTTATTGCTAGGAGCTCAGTTTTCGTGGTTGAAAATTTAACTACCACCTTAGTTATTCATTGATTGGGGTGGTCGATTGGTGATGATGATTATAGTAGTAGGCATATTTAATGATGATAGTGATAGTGATAACAGATATTAGATTGAAGTAGATAAGTAGGTAGGCAGACAGACAGAGAGATAGATCTATAGTCTAGATGTGTAGTGATAGGGTAGAGAAGTAAGATCAGTAGGTGTGTAGAAAGATTATGGATGATTTCAGAAAAGAAAACAAATATCCGGCAACAGTAATGTAACCATGCCTACCAACCAGCTATCTGTCCCATCAAATACTCTTTCATTAAAACAGTTAATGTCAAAGAGTTAGGATTTTTATTTTCGCTAGCACAACTTTTGACTTGTGTTGGCTCATTATTAGAGACTTATGTCTTATGATGGTATTGGGTGTTTCCTAGCTGAACACCCTGGGAGTCACCCAGAATGTGCACTCTTGTCTCACTGGGAATTACTGTGCAACTTCAGCATACACTGGATGAACAGTTAAATTTTTCCTGTGTTGCTGCTTTCAAGCATCTCTATGTATAGGCACAGGGTTTGCGGCAATGTCATCAAAGTCTGGTTTATTCCTGGAAAATATAAGCACACACACACACACACACACACACACACACACACACACACACACACACACACACACACACACACACACACACACACACACACACACACAAGGGGGGGCGGATAGCCTAGTGGTCAGAACATTGGAGACCCGGGTTCGAGTCCGGTCGAGGAAATTTTCTTCCTGGAGTTAACATCAGTGCTGACTCCACTCTCCCCAAAAGTCCTTCGGATGAGACTTTAAACCGAGGCCCCCTGTGCGAACGCACGCAGA
>CM060325.1:7625736-7633236 GCA_030674155.1 Stramonita haemastoma | reverse complement strand
GAATGAATCGATGAATGAATGTATATGAAAGAATGGATGAATGAATGAATGAAATATATAAGTTAAGTTAAAGTCTGTCCCGAGCCATAAGGCTCATCAGGCCGGTGCTTATCCCGGTTTCTGTGGCGTTAAGCGACTGAGAGTCATAGACTCCCCCTGGATAGGACGCCAGTCTATCGCAGGGTTAACCCCCAACACAAGGTTGGTACCCCTTTTACACCTGGGTGGGGTGAGAAAATAGCCGTAAAGTGCCTTTTCCAAGGGCACAACGCCATAGCGGAATAGCTGGGATCGAACCCGCAACCTTTAGATTACAAGTCCAACGCCCTAACCACTAGGCCACAGCGGCGGCTATGAATGAATATATATATATATATATATATATATATATATATATATATATATATATATATATATATATATATATATATATATATATATATATATATATATATATATATATATAATGAATGAATGGATATCAAACTTCAAAGTTAAGCATAAGCTATGCAGTGACTGTCTGGGGTTGGACCCTTATTCATTTATTGTTGGCTTTTGTGTTGATATGTGGAACGACAGAAGAGTTGGTTTTAATCTTTTTTCTTTTTTTTCTTCTTTGTGCACGTAAGATTTAGGTTTTAACGTCGTGACGGCCATGATATGGCCACAGTGGTCGGCGGGACTGTAAACAACAGGATTGGATTGAGGGGTCCCGGGAGGGGAGGGATGGCCTGGTGGTTATAGCATTGTACTGGCGATTCTGACAGTCTGTGACCAAGCCGGGGTTCCAGCCACCACCGAGGGGATTTTTCCCCTGGAGTTAACATCAGTGCTGACTCCACTTCCCGGAAAGTTCTTCGGATATATGAGACTAAGTATAAACTGAGGCCTCATGGCTCATGTGCAAACGCGCACAGAATATCTTGCACACACGTTAAACCCCATTCATGTTTGAAAAAAGTAAACCATTTGTGCTGGAAAGAACGAGTAACAAAAAAAGTTTTAAAAAAAAATAATAAAAACGCATGCATACGAGTGTCATGTTCAGACATTATCTCCGAAGTTAGAATGCGACAACTTTAATGTGGGCAAAAACTGTCACATTTGCAAAATTCTCATCATTGATAAACCTCGAAATTCTATCACAAGAACGAAAAAAAGATTACAAAAAAATTGGATTGGTTCAACCAAGTGTTACATGTTAAATTCATGTTATTTTCTGTTGTTGTTTTTTTTTCATGTTAAAAGTCGTGTGCAGATTTGAAGAAATGTTTGTGAAAATTCTAAGAAAAATTCTAAGATCGTGGGGTAACATAAAACGCATCCGTGAAAATACATTTCTTGTATTTGTTAGCAGTTAACAGTCCTGGAAGATTGAAAGTTAGATCGTTTTTTTGGGGGGAGGGGGTTGTTTTGTTTGGGGGATTTTTGTTGTTTTTTTTATTGTTTTGTTTTTGTTTTTTTTTTGTGTTTTTTTTTTGGGGGGGGGGGGGGGGGCGTTGGGGGGATGGAGGGTTGACGACCATCTTGGATTGTTTTCATGGCAATGGAGTGTGAAAGTTCTTGGTCACTTTGCTGAGTTTTAAGCTTTTCAAAAGATGCTCTTTTTATTTGTGATGTAAAAAAAAAAGTGTTAAAAATTAAACAATAAAAGGTTTGCGTGAAAAGATTTTATTGATCAAATATAAAATTTATGTCTCCCCGTAATTTCATGCTGGGGCCTCTCTCTCTCTCTCTCTCTCTCTCTCTCTCTCTCTCTCTCTCTCTCTCTCTCTCTCTCTCTCTCTCTCTCTCTCTCTTCTATCTATATATATAAATATAAATTTGTGTGTGTGTGTGTGTGTGTGTGTGTGTGTGTGTGTGTGTGTGTGTGTGTTTACGCGTACGTGCATGTTTCTACTTGCTTATAAATATCAATTACAGCGAGCTTATAAATAACTCTAAAGGAAGACTGACCTATTTTTTAAAATATATATCTACATATTACATTATATTGTACACATATATATGATTAGGCTTAGACGCACTACTACCCTGTTACGGCTGTAAATAGCACCCTACAAAAAACAAACACACTTTACGTCAAAACTGATGCTCTTTGTTTTCAAGCCTTTAAAAAAATGTTGTTGTCGTACGTCTGCTATTTCCTCTCCAGTCTATGCCATGACGAAAGCAACCTTCGTGTTCACTAACGTCACGATTTGCTTCCCTTAGTTTTTTAAATTAACGGTTAGCACAAAATACGTCAAGTCTGCACTACCAAAACAGACTGCGAATGATTGAGCCCAGCTTTACGCAACTGATAAAAAATGGATTTAGAAAATTATGATCTAAAAATTTATGTATTAGATATATATATATGTTGTGCGCAAGTGCATAGATATAGAGATTTTCCTCAAACCAGAATGACAGGATAAGAACGTGGTGTTTTTGTTGGTTGTATTAATTTTGTAGTGGGTCTCTCTCTCTCTCTCTCTCTCTCTCTCTCTCTCTCTCTCTCTCTCTCTCTCTCGGAGCGGGTCACGAGA
The DNA here is from genome assembly GCA_030674155.1 of Stramonita haemastoma. Taxonomy (NCBI): domain Eukaryota; kingdom Metazoa; phylum Mollusca; class Gastropoda; order Neogastropoda; family Muricidae; genus Stramonita; species Stramonita haemastoma. The sequence continues at coordinate 7,630,708 of CM060325.1, read as the reverse complement.
CGCGAAGCGGACAGGGCGTACATTTTCTGTGAGCTACAGTAAAACTCGTAATTCATACAAAAATGCCAGTTACTGGACTTCCAGCGGCTGTGGAGAGGACCTTAGGCGCCCTGCTGACTGACAATGCAGTTTCCAGCTGGAAAGTGGCAGGAGAGGGGGACAGTGTGGTTTTTGTCTTGCGACTTAAACCAGTGGACACAGCAGTGTCAACCAACATGGCGGATCCAACAGTGAATCGCAGCACACAAGTACAATACTATAGGAAAAAATCCTACTCCCAAACCCGCAGGGATCTCGAACGCTCTCGAAAGCATAAAGAGAAGCAGGCAAGTGTTGTGTGTGAAAGTGACTGTGTCTTCAGTGCCTCGAGTCCACCTGACAGTAGTGTAGAACAGCAGAATGCAGCATGCTCAGATACGCATAGAGTAGACCTACCAACAACACACACACCGGACATCAACACAAAAACATCAGTTAAGTTGCTGTCATCGGTTGATTTAGAACCTCCCTGTATGTCTGATTGTAGTGACTGTGCTGATATGTGTGTTTTGCAGCCTGAGGTGAATGATGATAATATTGTTGGTGCATTCGACAAAGGAAATGTCAAACAGTACGTGGCTACTCTAACTGATAGATCTGTGCAGAAAAGGCTGAGAGACAGACAAAGAAATACACACTTTAGAAAATCTGTCCTACATCATTCAGATGGTGAAGATATAGTGACCTGTGAGTCAGATGACATTGTGATCCAGTACGCATGCCAACCAGACATTGAGCCAGTATGTGTGTACTGGTTTGTCAAACAGCAAGACAAAAACATGTTAAATGAGGAACGTGTCAAACTCGCCAGTTTGCGGAATGGGAAGCGAATCCAGAACACACTACACACGGAGACCCTATCACTTGCTTCAAGGGACTTGGCGACACTTCGAGAGCTATTACAACACGCTCTTGGCTAGACTAGGTGGAAGGGTGTGTGACAATGACTGGACGAAAGGAAGGCTCGGAATGCCGTAACATATCCGGACTGTAAAGAGTGTCGTGTCTCGATGTACATTACAAATCAATGCTGTGGTTTCCATGGCATGGAATGGTGTTGTGTGTCAGCTTAAAGCAATTATCGTTATCGGCAACCCCCTTCATGTATGGGCCAGAGGCCTTTTTTCATGAATAAACCTTTCGAGTTCGAGTTCGAGTTCGAGTTCTCTCTCTCTCTCTCTCTCTCATACACACACACAGAGACTCACACACACTCACATTAAAAAAATATATATATACATATACCCCGTAGTCTGTTGCCGTGTTTTTTCTTTTTGTTTTTTGGTGGGTTTTTTGTTTGTTTTTGTTTTGGGGGGAGGGGGGTGCCTGTTTTCGGTCTAAACCCTGCTAAACAGTTTCTGGCACAAAATTTCAATTTAAAACCTTCGACTTCGATCCCACGGGCCAATGAAATCGTAGGTTTGAATCTCGGCAGCCTGTGGTGAATTAAAGGTGAGGATTTTTACGATCTGAGGCAGATCTCCTACGTCAACTTCCAAATGTAGATCTGCCAGTGCCTTAATTCTCCTCGTGTTCATACACATGCAGAAGATGGAATACGCACGTTAAAGATTCCTGTCAATCATGTCAGCGTTCGGTGAGTTACAGAAACGCAAACATACCCAACATACCCCGTGTGCGAATGCACGCAGAACAACCTGCGCACACGTTAAATCCTGTTCCGCTTTTCGTAAGAGTAGGCCATTGTGTGCCGGTGGGAACAGTTGACATTTACAAAACTGCATACACACGGAGACTGGATGTAAAAAAGCACATGAGCGCTTATTCAATTATCTTCAATATAAAAGAATAAAATAAATATATAAATAAAGATGATGATGATGATGATGATGATGATGATGATGATGATGATGATGATGATGATAATAATAATAATAATAATAATAATAATAATAATAATAATAATAATAATAATAAAGCATATATTCCGTAAAATTACAACCGTAGGCCAATGAGGACTGTAGCGAGATTTTTAGCTTTCCTATTGCTTACAAAATTACAAAAATTATCATAATTAATCCTCACCACTCTCTGTCATCTTTCCAGGAACCTCCGATCACGCTATACAGCATCTTCACCACCAGCAACAGCAGCAACAACAGCAACAACAACAACAACAACATCGCCAACAGCAGCAGCATCACCACCACAACCACCCACACCACCCGTCACAACTGCACCACTCCCAACAGCACCCCCACCCTAACCACCACCACCATCACCACCACCAACAGCAACAGCAACAACAGCAACAACAGCAGCAGCAGCAGCAACAGCAGCAACAGCAGCAGCGCCACAGTCCGGGGATGTTGGGGGGTCATGCTAATCAGGTCACGGGCCTCAGTGCCGCGGGCCAGTGTGCGGGATCCACTCTGAGAGGGAGTCAACTGGGGGTCACTTCTGTGTCTTATTCCCACGGCAGTGGAGGCACCTACTGTCTGCCCAAGTCAGGTAAGGCTAAGGGAGGGTTGGCTGTTTTGTTTGTGTTGTTTTGTTTGTTGTGGGAGATGGGTGTGTGTAAGGGGTATAGAGTTGAGGGTATGTGTCCCACTGTGGGTGTATGGGAGAGTGAATTTTAGGGTAGGGGTAACTGGTATGTGTGTGTATGACTGTGTGAGTGAGTGTGTTTTTGCGAGTGTGTGTGTGTGTGTGTGTGTGTGTGTGTGTGTGTGTGTGTGTGGTGAGAGGAGAGAGAGAGAGAGAGAGAGAGAGAGAGAGAGAGAGAGAGAGAGAGAGAGAGAGAGAGAGAGAGAGAGAGAGAGAGAGAGAGAGAATACATCCAATCCTGTGTTAAGGTATGCACGTATATGTGAACTAGCATAATTATCGTATTTGTAACTGGATCTTATGAGTGTATTTGTATATTTTGGTGCGCGCACGCGCGTGTGTCTCTGTGTGTGCTTGTTTACTTGGTTCCTTTCATGTGCATGTTCCTTATGAGACTGGAATCTACCAAGACCCTCCAGTTCACTGTGTCAGTGTGGTATATACAAAGACAGTGACACAGTGGCTGATTTTAGTGTCATTAGTAACCGCACTAGCAGCAGAATCACAAGTAGAGAGAGAGAGAGAGAGAGAGAGAGAGAGAGAGAGAGAGAGAGAGAGAGAGAGAGGAGAGAGAGAGAGAGAGAGAACAAAGTTTCTTTTTTTAAGTACAAGACATTCACATCCATCCCGGAGAGAGAGAGAGAGAGAGAGAGAGAGAGAGGAGAGAGAGAGAGAGAGAGAGAGAGAGAGAGAGAGAGAGAGAGAGACAGACAGACAGACAGACAGACAGACAGACAGACAGACAGACAGGGATGGAAGGTTTTTTTTTCCCTCTTCAACGAACTTTAATCTTCCAAGTGGTCTTTTATGACGTCAGTTATGTTAAATATTCGTCATAGGCATTTCACACATACACAGGGAAATGAACTCTGTGTGTGTGTGTGTGTGTGTGTGTGTGTGTGTGTGTGAGAGAGAGAGAGAGAGAGAGAGAGAGAGAGAGAGAGACAGACAGACAGACAGACAGACAGACAGACAGACAGACAGACAGGCAGACAGACAGACAGACAGACAATAAAATACCATGTAGCCTAAAAGATCACAGCTTCCCTGCGTATGTGAGACAGCGACAGGCAGCCAGCCAGACAGAGAGACATCCACTTCAGACGCACAGAGAGACACACAGACAGGCATGATATCAACAGAGAGAGAGAGAGAGAGAGAGAGAGAGAGAGAGAGGAGAGAGAGAGAGAGAGAGAGAGAGAGCTCTGGAATCTTGAAAGAGAGGTATGAAATAGTTTTATCTCTTAGTGTCCTATAGTGAACTGACACAATCAACTTCCTGTGCATGGAAGGATTTGGCCAAAATGAGCTGAAATGGGTGGATATGTTAAAAAAAATATAATATCTCTCATACTATAAATCAGAACTGCATGAAATTTTAGAACAATGTTGGCAAATGATTGTTACATATGTTGCATTATTTTTCTTTCATGTTTGTATCACGTGTCAGAAGTTGTTTGCTTGCTTTGTCCTTAATTTTCATGTAATCTCTTGTAAACAACATAATTAAACACATTGTGTTAGTGGCGACAGGTGTTTCCATGTATTCTGTATGAAAACACTGCAATACTAAAACACAAACATCCTCCTAAGGTGTTTAGTGTGCATTGGCAAAGAGGAAAGGTTTCCTTTGGCCATACTCAGCTTAAAAAGTATGGCATTCTGATACCTCACTTTCGAGTGGTTCAGGACCACGATGTGACCTCACTTTTGAGTGGTTCAGGACACTAAGAGATATCATTGCAGATCGGCCTTGCGCCACAATATTATGTAAGAGAGAGAGAGAGAAGAGAGAGAGAGAGAGAGGAGAGAGAGAGAGAGAGAGAGAGAGAGAGAGAGAGGAGAGAGAGAGAGAGAGAGAGAGAGACAAAACAGACAGACAGACAGACAGACAGACAGACAGACAGACAGGACAGCACAGAGAGACAGAGAGACAGAGAGGCAGACAGACAGACAGACAAATACAGACAGAGAGTGACAGAGAGAGAGAGACACCCAGATAGACTGAGAGTGACATACATACATACAGACAGACAGACAGACACAGAGACATCCAGAGAGAACTGACCACAGTTGACATGTCACACCCTGTTGTGTGTGAGAAGAGCTGATTGGCTCTTAGTCCCCACTGACCATTCTACTGTAGCCTAGTCTAGGCCTAAAGGGGTGTCGTCCACTCCAAGTGGTCAATGGTGTCAAAGGTGACCGCGCGCTCCTTTGTGTCCACGCCACGCACTGTGGCACGTGCGGTGTGGTCCGATAGTGTGCGTGCCTTGTCTTGAATAGTGACAAGGGAGGAGGGGGAATTGGGGGGAGGAGGGGGTTCAGGGGGAGAGAAGGTGTCCACTCCTTTTTTGCGTGTGTG
>CM060325.1:7613236-7620736 GCA_030674155.1 Stramonita haemastoma | reverse complement strand
CTCCCCATTCTTGTTAGCCTCCCCCCCCCCCAACTTCTGTCTCAGTGTCTGTCTGCCTGTCTGGCTGTCTCTCTCTGTTTCTGTCTCTTGTCTGTCTCAGTGGCTGTCTCAGTGTCTCTGTCTGTTTCTCTTTCTGTGTCTCTCTATATCTCTGTCAATATTTCTGGGGGACGGATAGCCTAATGGTCAGAACATTGCGCTGGCAATTTGACGACCCGGGTTCGAGTCTGGTCGAGGAAATTTTCTTCCTGGAGTTAACGTCAGTGCTGACTCCACTCTCCCCAAAAGTCCTTCGGATGAGACTTTAAACCGAGGCCCCGTGTGCGAACGCACGCAGAACATCTTGCGCACACGTTAAATCCTGTTCCGCTTTTCGTAAGAGTAGGCCATCGTGTGCCGATGGGAACAGATGACAATATTTACAAAACTGCATACACACGGGGACCGGATTAAAAAAAAAAGCACATGATTGCTTATTGTTATCCTCGATATAAAAGAATAAATAAATCAATAAATGTCTGTCTGTCTGTCTGTCTGTCTGTCTGTCTGTCTGTCTGTCTGTCTGTCTGTCTCTCTCTCTCTCTCTCTCTCTCTCTCTCATCTCTCATCTCTCATCGCTCATCTCTCTCATCTCTCTCTCTCTCTTAGCTGATAGCTGTTACTGTCAACAACTCCCAACCTTTTTACTCGTGCATTTCACCACGGTCTGTGTGTGTGTAGAGAGAGAGAGAACGAGAGAGGGGGAGAAAGAAAGAAAGAGAGAGATTTTTTTTTTAAATGCTGAGAGAGAAAAAAAACAGAAAAAGAAAGGGGAAAAAAAGGGATGAAATAAAATAAAAAATAAAAAACCCCACCTCTTCACATCGTTCTCTATTGAAGCTGCGCCATGTCAACTAGACAATTATGGAAGTGATTTGACGGTGGTCGGGCGGATCTATACTTCATTAGGCCAAGTTCTTAATCATACGCTGATTGGAAAATAGCTTTTGAAGGACGGGAGAGAGAGAGAGAGAGAGAGAGAGGGGAGGAGAGAGAGAGAGAGAGAGAGAGAGAGAGAGAGAGAGGAGAGAGAGAGAGAGAGAGAGAGAGAGAATGGGGGGGGGGGGGTGAGGGGGGAAGGGGGGAAGGAAGTTGGCAGAAGTAGAAGTAAAGAGAGAGGGGGGTGTGGGAGTGGGGGATAGGGAAGGAAAAAACGAGAGAGAGAGAGAGAGGAGAGAGAGAGAGAGGAGGAGAGAGAGAGAGAGAGAGAAGAGAGAGAGAGAGAGAGAGAGAGAGACAGACAGACAGACAGACAGACAGACAGACAGACAGACAGACAGACAGACAGACAGACAGACAGAAACACACAGAGACAGAGACAGAGAGACAGAGAGAGAGGCAGGCGATAATTTGAAGCTCTCTTTGGTAATAAAAAGCGAAATTAGATTCCCCGGCCCCCATCTCCCATCCGCCTCTGTTGACTTTTCCAACGGAATGTATCGCTGCGCGCTTTATTCCCGGCCGCAGTGTCCACAATGCTGAGGTGCTTAATGGCGCGAGGCGGTGTAGTTCCCAAAGCTCGTTTACTGTCGGTGTATGTTTTGTTACCTCCCTTGTTCACGGTTTCCGCGTCCAGGGGGATGTCGTCTGCTCTTTGAAAAGGGGCCGTTCTTTCCGTTTTCCCGGCCTCTTTCTGCTAAAATGGTCTGGAATAAAGCGAGTGCCGGACATGTTGGTAATAGTTTGGATATGGGTAGGTAGGGAGTTTTTAGTGTTAAGGTGTCAAAGAGGAGGGGGATGGTGATGATGCCACGTGGTTGGTGGTGATAATGATCATCATTATGCTGCTTTTGTAAATGATGATCAACATCATTATCTTTATCATTAACAGACTCATAATCAGCAGCAGCAGCAGTAGAAGTAGCAGCAGCAGAATTAGCAGCAGTAATAGTAGCAGCAGCAGCAGTAGTAGTAACAGCAGCAGCAGCAGCAGCAGCAGCAGCAGCAGCAGCAGCAGCAGCAGCAGCAGTAGTAGTAATAACAGCAGCAGCACTCGCCATTGATGAAGTCAAAGGAGAAGCAACAGCAGTCTCGCTAGTAGTAGTTATAGTACTAAGTAGCATCTTCATCATCATCATCAGCAGCAGCAGCAGCAGCAGCAGCAGCAGAAGCAGCAGCAGCAGCAGCAGCAGCAGAAGCAGCAGCAGCAGCAGAAGCAGCAGAAGCAGCAAGACAGCAGCAGCAGCAGCAGCAGCAGCATCACCACTAAGCGTGCTTCAGCCTGCCAATATCTCACCTCTTGACATCATCTTGTAGAAAGCCTGACGTGACAACGGACCGAAGATTTCATTAATATTAGATTTATATTCATGGAAACAAATTATTATTGAGGAAAAAGTAATGGAGGAAAACATTAGTTCTCAAAGTAAAGAAATAAAATAAAAAAAATAAAAAATTAATACTCTACATGATGGTAAGTGGGGAAAAGGATGACGACGACGCCATGAAAGATTGACGAAAGCACCAGGCTGTAACTACACAGTTTTTATCATATTCCAGTGTCAACCAGCCCCGAGAGATACAGACACCTACCAATCATGGTGCATAGTCGAAAGTAGCTCTACTTTGGTACACAGATTCCCTGTTCAGTACTCCCGAGACTACGCAAGTGATTCTACCACATCACAGTTGCTGACAGGAAAATAAAACTGAAAATCTGATCTCTAAAAAAAAAAAGAAGAAGAAGAAAGAAAGAAAGAAAAGTTCCACTTTGGCACTGTCAATGAAAAACAACAACTACGTCTGTGACTTGTGTGAGGAGAAAGTGGGGGAGGTAAGAAAGGTAGTGGAAGGAGGGATAGGGACGTTGGTGAGGCGAAAGATTAGGTTCCAAGACTATCTAAGAATATCTCTGTGAATATGGAAAGAAAGCTCCTGGGGTTACTTCTCAAAACTGACCCAACTCATACAGTCTGAATCACATTGATGCCTCAATGGCTGACAGTTGAGAACTACTGCTGCTGCTGCTTCTTCTGATTGAACTGCTGTTTGTACTGCTGCTGCTGCTGCTGCTTCTGATTGAACTGCTGTTTGTACTGCTGCTGCTGCTGCTGCTGCTGCTTCTGATTGAACTGCTGTTTGTACTGCTGCTGCTGCTGCTGCTGCTGCTGCTGCTGCTTACTGATTGAACTGCTGTTTGTACTGCTGCTGCTGCTTCTGATGAACTGCTGTTTGTACTGCTGCTGCTGCTGCTTCTGATTGAACTGCTGTTTGTACTGCTGCTGCTGCTGCTTCTGATTGCTTTTTTATTATTTTTTTATACATCCATTCCCCATGGTTGGATTATAGACAAACCAAGAGAGAGACAGAGAGCCTTTACTGAACTAGTCACCCGGGCAGCTAGATAGCCAAATTTCAATCGGTAGATAGACAGAGGGATGAGAGAGAAAGAAAAAAGAGAGAAAGAAAAGAATGAAAGAAAGATAGAGAAGGTATAGGACAAGATCTTAATAATATAAATGACTAAATGGATAAATGACTGCATGAAAAAAAATGGCTAAAGAGATTAAAAATAAAGACGAACAAATAGATAAAATTCAACGTGAACCTATCTCACACACATTCTTTAAAAAAAAAAAGATTGTTTATCTGCCAGCCTGCCTGTTCTTCTGTTTGTCTGTCTGTCTTTCTCACTCCTCCCCTCCACCCCGCTCTCTTTCTCTCCTTCTCTCTCCCTCCCTCCCTCCTTCTCTTCTCTCTCTCCACTCCTCTCCCTCCCTCTCCCTCCTTCTCACTCCCTCCCCCACCTTCTCTCCCTGTCTCTCCTAAACCATAAGAACGATTGGCCACCCATCACCTGATAAGAACGATTTGCCATTAAGCATTAGGGACACACACAGTGCACTAATGATGACGATAATCCTGTAATGCCGACACCGATAAAGACGACAGGAGGCGGTGACGATACTATCTGCACTAGAAGTGAGAAAGAGAGAAATGAAAGAAGGAAGGAAGGAAGACAGGCTTATACCCAAGGTGCACAGAGAACATGCGGAAACGAATCAATCCCCTTTTTATGCGGGAGGGGGAAAAAAATCCCAACCAACTAGCAAACAAACAAGAATGTCATTTTAAAAAAAAGAAAAGGTTTGGCTGTTGTCGTTAGATTCAGATTACGCTCTTGTCTATTTGACATTGGACGCGTATGCAATTGATGTATGCAATCTGTATGTATATAGAATATGTTTACATCTTTATGAATATATATATATATATATATATATATATATTATATATATATATATATATATATATATATATGTATGTGTGTATGTGTGTGTGTGTGTGTGTGTGTGTGTGTGTGTGTGTGTGTGTGTGTGTGTGTGTGTGTGCATACCCACACATTTTGTTTACATGAGTATGCGCATATTTCAGCCAAGTCATTCTTTCTCTTTTACATACAACAAACACACATTACCTCATCCCTAACAACCAACCAACCAACCGACCATAAGATCTACCTCCCCATCCCACCCCTCTTCAATTCCAAGTTGTTGGGGTTTTTTTGTTTGTTTTGTTGTTGTTGTTTTTTGTGTTTTTGTTGTTTGTTTTTTGTTGTTGTTTTGTGTGTGTTTTTTGTTGTTTTTGTGTGTGTGTTGTGTGTGTGTGTTGTGTGTGTGTGTGTGGTGTGTGTGTGTGTGTGTGTGTGTGTGTGTGTGTGTGTGTGTGTGTGTTTTATAAAGATATAGAGCTCTAGATCTTTTCCAATACGCCACCACAGCATGAGGCTACCGCTCATTTATCAAAATAGATCCCCCTCCCCCCCCCCTCTCTCTCCTCTCTCTCTCTCTCTTCTTCACTGCTGGCAGTGCTAGCGCGCATGTAGCCTAGCCCAAGCACCGCCTAACAGTCCTAGTCGGAAACGAGTTTGCTGTTTCATTTTCCTGCGCCACAATGTCAACGCAAACACGCACGCTAAAAGCTCTTTGGTGCCCGTGCATCGGGCAGGAAACATAGCAAATATTGAACTTGCCTCTCGCCCCGTTCCAGTTGGCGTCCCTAGGGACTCATCTCCTCTCTAGTTCTAGTAAGACCTTCTTTTCTGTCCCCTCTCTCTTCCTCGTTCCCCCGCCCCCCCTCTCTCTGTGTCTCTCTGTCTCTGTCTCTCTCTTTAAGGGCCGGATGAAAAAAGTATGTAAGATCTAAATGCTTACTCTGTTACCCTTGAAAAATAAAGATTATTCTGTCTGTCTGTCTGTCTGTCTGTCTGTCTGTCTGTCTGTCTGTCTGTCTGTCTGTCTGTCTGTCTGTCTGTCTCTCTCTCTCTCTCTCCTCTCTCTCTCTCTCTCTCTCTCTCTCTCTCTCTCTCTCTCTCTCTCTCTCTCTCCAAATCATAGTTTCTGCACCTTGCTTTTGCAAATCCTGTCTGGCTTCTGTGTGTGTGTATGTGTGTGTGTGCGTGCGTGCGTGCGTGCGTGTGTGTGCGTGTGTGTGTGCGTGCGTGCGTGCGCGCGCGTGTGTGTGTGTGTGCGTATGTGTGTGTGTGTGTGCGTGCGTGCGCGTGTGTGTGTATACACTGTGTGCGTATGTGTGTGTGTGTGTGTGTGGTGTGTGTGTGCGTGTGTGTGTGCGCGCGTCTGTGTGTGGTGTGTGTGTGTGTGGTGTGTGTGTGTGTGTGTGTGTGTGTGTGTGTGTGGATCTATAGAATCGCTCCTTGATTGTTGGGCAAATCCGAGAAGCGATTTGCTCCGATTTTTAACTCGTCTTTGCCAACGTTTTCCGTAATTACTGATAAGCCTGTGTAGTGCTGGAAACGTCAGCACTTTGAGCGTGGCGGCCTATTACCGGCCGCGTTAAATAGCTCTTTTCTCTCTCTTCTCTCTCTCTCTCTCTCTCCCTCCCCCCCTTCCTCCCTCTCCTCCCTCCTCCTCCTCCTCCTTGTCAACTCACTGCCATGGCTTTTCAGTATTATTGTTCCTAGCCTTCGTTGGTTGTCTCTGAGGAGTTGGAGGGGTTTTTTTTGTTTTGTTTTCTTTAGGAATGAGGAAGTCTCTCTATTATAGAGAGTGAGACACCAACGTGGCGCGATCTTAGTCGGAACATTATTTTCTCTGGGATGTGTTTTTTGGTAGGAAGGGCTGGTTGTACTGTAGTACTGAGGGTTTTTATCTATCTTTTATATTTTATTTATTTATTATTTTAGTCTGTTATATCAAGGTTAATGGAAAAAGCACTCCTGTGCTTTTTTTTTTTTTTTTTTACATCCAGTCCCTGTGTGTATGCAGTTTTGTAAATCTTGTCATCTGTTCCCACCGGCACACAATGACCTACTCTTTACTTAAAGCGGAACAGGATTTAATGTGTTCCAAGATGCAAAGGTTGCTGTTTTTTTTTGTGGGTTTCTGGTTGGGGGGGGGGGGGGGGTATGTTTTTAGTTTTTTTTTTTAAATTTTGGGGAAGGGGTGGGTTTGAACCGTCCTGATCTCTTTGACATGATGTACAATAATACATGGAACTTATATAGCGCTATATCTTGTAAAAACAAATCAAAGCGCTTGTACAGTTGCTAGGGGCTCAGTTTTCCTGGTTGAAAATTTGACTATCACCTTAGTTATTCATTGATTGGGGTGGTCGATTGGTGATGGTGATTATAGTAGTAGGAATATCATAATAATAGTGATAGTGATAACATATATTTAGATTGTGGTAGATAAGTAGGTAGGCAGGCAGACATACAGATCAATAGATCTCTACTGATAGGGTTGAGAAGGAAGTAAGATCAGCAGGTATGTAGAAAGATAATGAATGATTTCACACAAAAAACCCCATCTGGCAACAGTAATGTAACCATGCCTACCAACCAGCTATCTGTCCCATCAAACACTTTTCATTAAAACAGTTAATGTCAAAGAGTTGGGTGTGTTTTTTTTTGGCGAGCACAACTTTTGACTCGTGTTGGCTCATTATTAGAGACTTATGTCTTATGATGGTATTGGGCGTTTCCTAGCTGAACACCCTGGGAGTCACCCAGAATGTGCACTCTTGTCTCACTGGGAATCACTGTGCAACTTCAGCATACACTGGATGAACAGTTAAATGTTTCCTGTGTTGTTGTTTTCAAGCATCTCTGTGTATGGGCACAGGGTTTGCAGCAATGTAATCAAAGTCTGGATTATTTCTGGAAAATATAAACACACACACACACCACACACACACACACACACACACACACACACACACACACACACACACACACACACACACACACACACACCACACACACTCACACATTTTCCAGGCCTCCACGCCAGCCATACCCCAACTTCAGATGAGATGACACCTTGGAGAATAAAATATTCTCAACTCGTAGAAAACAAAACAGACATCTTTCATATAAAGAAAAGAAAGAAACTCGGTTGTGTATAGACAATCACCCAAGAATCAGTTATGAACACTCAGGAAAGAAAGCTCGGGCTGTTCTCACAGGGAACAGCCCGTTGCCACAAAGGCAGCGCCACCTAT
>CM060325.1:7598236-7610736 GCA_030674155.1 Stramonita haemastoma | reverse complement strand
CTGAGACACACAGCAAACAATACAACCATGCGCAACCACGAACATAATAAAAAAAAAATAAATAAATAAAAAAGCGGCAGAAATATTATCAGAAAACACATCGTAAGCAAACAATATCATAAAAGTCATTTTGCAACAAAAGGGTTCGGGAGAGAGAAGAGAGAGAGAGAGAGAGAGAGAGAGAGAGAGAGAGAGAGAGAGAGAGAGAGAGAGACAGAGACAGAGACAGAGACAGAGAGACAGACAGACAGACAGACAGACAGACAGACAGACAGACAGAAACAGAGAAAGACAAGAGAGAGAAAAAATAAACAGAGAGAGAGAGACAGAGACAGAGACAGAGAGAGCCACAGAGGAGAGAGAGAGACAGGGAGAGAGAGACAGAGCGTACGAACTGAGCCGGAACACTGGAATGAATAAGAAAACTGGCCGAATCATTGATGTTGAAAGGTAAAAAACGGTAGGCCATTTGTTGTGTAAATTCTTCACAATTGCAACTAATTGTCCAATGACATGTTTGTGTTTGGTTTTTCCGTTCTGCACATATTCCCTACTGAATGTTATGTTGACTCACTTTTTAAGCGGTTTTTTTTTTCCCCAGTGAAAACACTGTGTGGAATTAAGTGGGAAAAATAATGTAAATGAAAATTGGTTTTGATACACTCGGATACAAAGATGTGGGCGCTTAGAGGTTTGGTTTTTGGTTTTTGGTTTGTTTGGGTTTTTTTTTTCGTTTTTTTTTTGAGAGGGGGGGGGGGGGGGCAGGGGAATATTTTGTTACCTTCTCAGCTTTGTTGCAATTTGAGGATTCCTTAAGGGGATTGATTTTCCTGAGTGGTTGGAAGATGTTACACTTGATTTTAAAGGTCACAGGTTCGAATCTACCTCGCGTTTTACTACATTCTCTTTAAAGCCAGCAATTGGGTAAGAATTGGGGTAAGATTCTCATTTCCTTACTACACAATGGGTAAGGAAGGATCCCTCTATTTATTTCTGCCTTGTTCTTTTTTCTTCTTGTCACCTTATCTTGTCTATTTTCTACCTTCTCGGTCCATTCTTCTGCCCTCCCCTCCCTCCCCTCTCAGAAAGACTTGATAGATAACACTTGTCTCCCATGCCGAAGTCGAATGCGCTGGGCCTGACTTGTCAGGTGCTTAACGGCAACGCAATGTATTTTCGCTCATATCGTGGCAGCCAGTAGTTTATGTCTGTGTTCGACGAAGAAGAATATGAAAATGTTTGTAATCTACTGGTATTCGCATTCGTCAAGTACTATAATTCCTCAATGTAGTACATGGTTTGTAGATTTTTATTTTTTAATTCAAAATTTAAGAATTAAGGTAACAGAGTTAGTCTAGCTCTTGCATTATTAACATCTAGAGGGAGAAAGGGGCTAAACCTTGAGAGAGAGAGAGAGAGAGAGAGAGAGAGAGAGAGAGAGAGGAGAGAGAGAGAGAGAGAGAGAGAGAGAGAGAGAGAGAGAGAGAGAGAGAGAGAGAGAGAAACACAGACACACAGACACACAGACACACAGAGAGATTTCAATACAAAGAGAGTAAAAAAAAAAATTAAAAAAAAGACCCCACCCCTACCCCCACCCCTGAAACCATTTCTAAAAAAAAAAAAGCAGGGAAAGTCAAAAAACCTGAAGTAGTTGAAAAAGAGAAAGAAAGCGAAAGAAAGACAGAGAGAGGAAGGTGTGATCAATGTGCGGGCTACCAAACACACGTCCAAGCAGCAGCAGCAGCAGCAGCAGCAGCAGCAGCAGCAACAGCAGAAACTACGGAAACGGGAGGAAAATGCCAGAATGAACCCCCAGACAGGAGGAGAGGAGAAGAGAAGAGGGCGTGGGGCGTGGGTATGGGGGTGGGGTAGGAGGAGGGGGGAGGAGGGGGGAAGGGGAGAGTTGTGTCTTGAGAGGGAGGGAGGGGGGGAGATGGAGGTAGGAGGGTGGGTGGGTGGGTGGGGAGGGGTTGGTTGGAGGGGAGAAGAGATTGCTGTCAGTTAGCTCTATCATTGATCGTTGTTGCTTGCGTTGCTGACAAAACTTCTTCTACAGTGACGGATCCGCGTAGTTTTCTTTCTCCACCCCCAACCCCCCTTCAACACTCTCTCCCCCCCCCCCCCTTACCCCCCTACCTCCCCCTCCCTCCCCCACCCCACCCCTCCCTAACACCTCACCAACCACAGCACACCCTTCCCACCCACCCTCTCCTTCCCCCCCCCCCCCCCCCCCCTAAAAAGGAAGGAGAAGAGAAGAGTTGCAAATAAGAGTGAGAGTTGCCTGCGTGCTGCTAACGGGATGCAGGGCGGACGGAAACTCGCGGCGTTACAGCGTTGGTGGGTCATTTGTCTGTGGGCTCGGCAGGGGGGGCTTGGCTTTGACTGGCTTGTTTGCTCTCCATCCTGCCCCTCAATGGGCCTCTCCTCCTCCCTCTCCTTCCTCCTCCTCCCTGCTCCTCCTCCTCCTCCTCCTCCTCCCTCCCTCCTCTTCCTCGGCGCCCCCTCCCTCTTCCTCCTCTCTCCTCCCTCTCTCTCTCTCCTCTCTCTCTTCAGTCTTGCCATCTCGCTCGCGCCACTTCTGTGCCAAAAGCTCCTACTACTGCTGCGCTGGTTCCGTCTCCCTCTCGCCACAAATCTGCTCGTTGACTGATCCACTGACCGATCGCGTTAGGCCTACAGATTCCCCTGCAATACAGCACAACACAACACTACACAACTGCTTTTTTGACTAGGCCCTATCAGCAACCACGCTCACAGGCGCACAAGAGTGGATCGTCACACGAGCATACATTCACTCCCCGCCCCCACCCCCCCCCCCTACCCCCGCCCGTCCTACCTTCACATCACCACCACCACCTCTACCCCCCCCCCCTTCCTTCCCCTCCAATCTTCCTTGATCCGTTACCAGCTTCCCTTTTTCTCCTCTCAAAAACCAGATCTTTTGCTGGACCAGTCTCCTCCTTCCAGCCTCCTCCTCCCTCCATCCCTTCCCCCCCACCCCACCCCTTCTCTACCATCCTCCCCTCCCTCCCTTCCTTCCTTCCTCCCACCCCGCTCCGCTCCTCGTGGCGCTGAACTGATTGATTGGTTAGTTGTTGCAAATGACAGTGATTGTGTTAGTAGCGCTATATAAGGGCTGGCAGGCGGGAAATAGGAGATGCTAACTTGTGTCACCGTCCATTTCCCTATACCTCGCCTCTGTCCTTCCCCTCCTCCTCTGTCTCTCTCTCCGTCTCTTGTCCCTTCCAGTCTCTCACAGTCTGTGGGACCTGGCGGCGCATGTCATTGCCTGCCTGCCTGCCTGCCTGCCTGTCGACTACTCTCTTGCAGTGGGTTCTCTCATCCAGGTGGGGGGAAAGTTTTACAGCCTGGTAATTTCTGGCATCCTGAGCGCAACACGGTCAGCTGGTATGGGCGGACCTTTTCGGTATGGAGCTTGTGAGGACTATAAACCGCCTGGGATAAAGAAAGAACAAGGATAGTAGAGTGAGAGAGAAAGAAAGAAAGGAGGATATAATACACAAAGAGAGCAACAGGATGGTTTAAGGTTTTTTGTGGGTGTTCTTTTTTTTTTGCGCTGGTAAAAGTGTTTTTTTTTATGTGTTTAAGTTGTTACAGCTTTTTTGGTCTTCGGTTTGAAGGTGCTAAATCTTTTTTTTTTTTCCAATACCTAAAACAAGAATTTTTTTCTTGGAATACAGAAACAGACTTAAAACTGGTTGGAACTTTGTTTACACCATTCTTTTTTTGAAAAGCGGTGACGTCGGACAAATAAACGGTTGACATACCTGGACTAAAAAGATTGACCCAATGATATAAAAAGCAGACCACCACCATTCCAGACACAAAGATCCAGCACCTCTTCCTCCTACTGACTCCCCCAAAATAAACCCGCAATGAAAACAAACGCAAAACCTATTGTCATATTCAATTCCGAAGATGCCAACTGCAAATCCACTCTGTGTGTGACGTCAACCTTGGCTGTGGCAGGGGGTTTGAACCCAGACAGGAAGAGGGAAGGAAATGGCTTGCAGGGAAGAGGGAACTGGTAGACAACGTGCATCACTGGCCTCTGGAACTGACGCCACTCGGCACAGTGCTGACATCAGCAGGAAGCTGTAGTACATCATCAGCGCTGGCCCCGATTCCTGACCAGGTGAGGACAGGTGTGATGATGACGGTGGGGTATTTTTAGCCAGCCGCCTCTCATTTCCTGCCGGTGACCGTGTCGTGGACAGAAGTGACGTGATAGAGCCCAGCTCTTAACACTGGGCTACGTAAGGCAGGTGCTCCTGCCGCCCTGCACTGCTGTGCCTGCTGCGTGCGTCAAGGAAATGACGAGGGGAGAAAGCGACAGCAAGAAGGAGGCAGTGGTCAGAATGACGTCCTCACGGTAACGCTAATAGGCCGCCAAGGTCAGCCAAGAGAATAAATGTCTGCTACTTGCATCCTGAAGTTCAGACTCGGAGAGATCTCCGATCTGTTAAGGACTACCAGCGTCTGGGTCTCAGTGAAGATTTTGTGCTAAAGAACAACGAAATACATTGCCAGTATCAATCCACTGAGGTTAGAGCACATCCAAATCGTCAGCATCTTCAAGTGAAGTTGAGTTTGTCTTCATAAAGCAACGTTTGTGTCTTCGACAAGCACTGATTCCAGGCTGGATTCATAAGCAAATAAAAGACGAAAATGGATAAAAGAAAGAAAAGTTGTACGTTACCAAATCCTCAACAACAACAAAAAAGAAAGAAGAAAAGCTTTAGCTGAAACCTACTTTCACCCCAGCCCCCACAAGAAGTCACCAAACAAAAGACACGTTGGCAGCAGGACTTACGCCCCAGGAATTCCACTTCTCTTCATTTTAGGCTGGATTCATAAGCAAAAAAAGACAAAATTGGAAAAAAAGGAAAAGTGTACTTAACCAACAACAACAAAGAGCCTAAGCTGAAACCTACTTCACTCCAGCCCCCACAAAGAAGTCACCAACCAAACAACGCGTCAGCAGCAGGACTTACTGCCCAGGAATTGACCTCTCCTCCCCGCTCCCTCCCGCCAAGGGGTCATTTTGCAGAAGGGGAGTGGGTCCGCTGGAGGCGGGAGTCCGTCAGGCTGGACAAGGTGGAGCGCGAGCTGATGGGGCTGTGGGAAAGCACGTGGAAGCTGAAGGCCTCCATGCACTCCCTCAAGCGCCCGGACTACTTCAGGTCAGCCTGCTCCCTGCCCGGCCTGTCCGGGCTCATGTTCACAGGTAAGACCCTCAGCGTCTAGCCACAGACTGCCTCTGTACTTAGCCACAGACTGCCTCTGTAATTACATGTATTTATTTATTTGTTTATTAGCTCTGGGTGGTTTAGGATCTCTGGTGGAGCTTTGTTTTATGGTGTGTAGTTAATCCTCAGTGAGGTGTTGTTTAGCCACAGACAGCCTCTGTACGTAACTTACGTGTATTTATTTATTTATTTATTTATTTATGTAATAGGTCAGGGGTGGTTTAGGATCTCTGGTGGAGCTTTGTTTATCGTGTGTTGTTAATCCTCAGTGAGGTGAAGGTATGCTCGTGTGATCGTGATGGTCCTCTCCGTGCGCTGGTGAGGCCTTGTTTAGCCACAGACAGCCTCTGTACTTACGTGTATTTATTTATGTATTAGCTCTGGGGTGGTTTAGGATCTCTGGTAGTGCTTTGTTTTATCGTTTGTTTTTCATTTAATTTGGATTCTTGGGTCTTTTTTTTTTTTTGGTTCTGCTGTGTGTAGAGGTGATGTTTATGCTACAGGTAGAGTGAGTGTTTAGTAGGTATCTGCTTCTGATTTGTTCAATGGTGTTTTGGTTGGGGTTTATGGTTTATGAGTTTGAAGTCTTTAGAAGCTGTGTTGCCTCTTCGTTTTTCTTGTGTAGCTGGGTGGGGGGTTGTTTTGTTGTTAAATTTGAAGTCTTTAAAAGTTGTGTGCCTCTTTGTTTTCTCGTGTGTAGCTTTGGGGTTTTACACTATAGACAAGTCATGGGACACAACTTTGTGCTGCTTTGTTCTGTTATGGCTCTAGGTCTGACATATCTTTCGGCATCTACAACTGCATTGAATTAATGCTTTCTTTATCTTGGTCATTGACTTTCATGTTTTTTTCTCGTTATTTATTTATTTATTTATTTTTTTTCTTACTTTCCATGTTAAAGTTGAATGACAATACTCTAGTATAGGTGATTTGATGTCGGGTATATTGTAACTATCCGTACCGCAACACGACTGAAAAGAACTACCTTTTCAAATCATGCTGGACCTGGCTGCAGTTTTCTTTTATTATAAATGTCAGGAGGAGAGTTCTACTTCTTTATAGCACATAGTACTGCTTTGGTCTATTGGGTTGAAGTTTGGGACTTAGGGCAGGGGATTCAGTTCTCTACAGCGCAATGGTGTGTATGGCTTGTAACCTTCCGGAATTTCTGATTTGATCAAGTATTTTGAATTTGAATTTGCTTTCTCGAAGATGGGTCCTACATAATTTGATCTAACATGAATGACTGCTGTGGTTGTTTCTGGAGACTTCTGATGTGAGGGAGGACATAGCTGAGTTTTTAGGTTATAATTTCATACCTGACTTGTTTAAAAAAAAGTTGCTGTATTTTCGGTATCAATAGGCGATGAATGATTTGTAAATACGATAAAAAGTTTGATAAGACAACTAGAATGAGACCTGCAATGCTAATATGACACTTTTTGCACATTGCTACAAACAGAATATTTTATGGTGTGTTACATTAACTGACATTCGTGGTTATAATAATGCAGTCTCATAGTGTCATCTGCATGTGAAATCTCGAGTTTTATTTACAATGAAACTTCTTGTTTTATGAAACTCAATAGCACTTGTGATTTTTTTCTTTTTTTTTTTTCTTTTTTTTTTGGGGGGGGGGCTACGTGTCTGTTTGCCTATATCGTTTATTTTCACCCGAGTCCTCTACCTGTGTGGTACTACCCATGTTGATAGAAAAATTCCTGACGACTTTGTTTGGATTGTAGACTAGAGTCCAGTCTACTCAGTGGGTTTTTTTGTTTTTTTGGGGGGGGGGGGGGGGGGGGGGGGGGGTTTAATTTTTGTTTGTTTTGGGTTTTTTAATTTTTTGGTTTTGCTTTGTAGTTTTTTTAACGGTTTCATGGCTACTGCATACAGCTTCAGGTGTACTGGGTGACCGTTGCAATGAAGTCTTTCCATTAAATTTAAATCTGGGCTAGGCTGCTTTCTTTGTGGAGGAGACAGCATCGCCACAGTGTTGCGCCATCTTTCTCTCTCTTTTTATATTTCAGTATGTGTGTTGTGTGTGTGTGTGTTGTGTGTGTGTGTTGTGTGTGTGTGTGTGTGTGTGTGTGTGTGTGTGTGGTGCGCGCGCGCGGGCTGTGTGTGTGTGTGTGTGTTGTGTGTGTGTGTGTATGTTTTTTTTCATGGTATAATTTTTTTTTCACCAAAAAATGCGAGACTTTTTCATTTAAGTTTTTTTTAACAACAACCAAAAAAAGTCGATTAAAAAAATTTATTGACCAGCGCTTTAGTCTAACAACTCAAGTAGTAGATTTCTTTAAAAGTTGTTTGAAGGCTAGAAGTCTACTCTTGGTTGGTGATTTGCTTCAAGTCTCTGATTGTCTTGCCTTCTGCTTTTTGTCTCTGGTCTTGATTCTGCTTTCGTCTCTTCTGTCTGTCTGTCTGTCTGTCTGTCTTCTCTTCTCTCTCTAGCTCTTCTGTCTTCTCTGTCTCTCTCTCTGTCTGTCTGTCTGTCTGTCTGTCTGTCTCTGTCTGTATGTCTGTCCTCTCTGTATGTCTGTATGTCTGTGTCTGTCTCTGTCTCTGTCTCTGTTCTGTCTCTGTCTCTGTCTCTCTCTCTCTCTCTCTCTCTCTCCCTCTCTCTCCCTCCTTCCTCTCTCTCTCTCCCTCTCTCTTCTCTCTCTTCTCTGTCTCTTCTCTGTCTGTTGTCTCTGTCTGTCTGTCTCTGTCTTGTATGTCTGTGTCTCTGTCTCTGTCTGTCTGTCTGTCTCTGTTTGTCTGTACGTATGTCATGTCCATCTCTGTCTCTGTCTCTGTCTGTCTGTCTGTCTCTCTCTCACTCTCTCTCTCTCTCTCTCTCTCCCACTTCTCTCTTTCTCCCCCCCTCTCTCTTTCTCCCTCCCTCTCTCCTTCTGTAAACTTGTTCCTCACTGTTAAGTATAAGCCATCGATCCGTTTTGACCTGCCTCATCTTGCCTGCTCTCTTCATGGTTTTACAGCCAAGACGAAATGAACAGATAACATCACATCAGATGAAATAAAATAATATTTTTTTAAAAGATGTAATAAATTAAAATAGAATAAAATAGAACGAAAAAGTATTAGAAAAAAAGTCACATCAGATAAAGTGAAACACATAAAAACTTATAGTTATAAAAAAAAACAACGTTATCAACATTAAATCTCATAATTAAAGTGAATTACGATAAAACTCATAGTTATAATTAAAAAAAAAAACAACGTTATCACTATTAAATCAGATCAAGTGATGTGAAATACAATAAAACTTACAAAAAATAAAGTTATCTATTTTCTCAACTTGTCTGACTCCAACGTTTTTGCTCCCCCCCCCCCCCCCCCCCCTCCTTTCCCTTTATCCACTTCATCCTAATAGTGTGTGTGTGTGTGTGTGTGTGCGTGCGTGTTGTGTGTGTGTGTGTGTGTGTGTGTGTCTGTGTGTGTGTCTGTGTCTGTGTCTGTGTCTGTGTCTGTGTCTGTTTGTGTCTGTGTGCGTGTCTGGTGCATGTCTTAATGCGTTACACTGTAAAACAGTATTCTGAAAATACCATCTCTCAGTTTCATTTCTTAAAAGCAAAAAAGCAACCAAAGAAACAAAAGTGACTGAAAGTAAACTTTGAATCAAATTAAATCCCAAACAAAACCAAGACACCTTTTTTGCACACTAAAGAAAAGCTTTTCAAAAAAAAAATCTAAAGACATACGTGCAATGTTTTGAAATTCTTGTGGCAAGACCTAATTTGATCTGATGTGTTGTGTGTGTGTGTGTGTGTGTTGTGTTGTGTGTGTGTGTGTGTGTGTGTGTGTGTGTGTGTGTGTAGTGTGTGTGTGTAGTTGTGTGTGTGTGTGTGTGGTGTGTGTGTGTGTGTGTGTGTGTGTGTGTGTGTGTGTGACAGAGACAGAGATAGACAGACAGACAGACAAAATACAATAAGACATACAGACAGACAGACACACAAGGCATACACACATACATGCATACATAATGTATGCATACATACATGATTACATACATGCATCATATACATCTACATACATACATACATACATACATACAACATAACATACACACATACACACATACAACATACACACATACATACATACACACACATACATACATACATACATACATACATACATACATACATACATAACATACATACATACATACATAATACGTACATACATACATACATACATACATACATACATACATTCAGACAGACAGACAGACAGACATGCATACAGACAGAGAGACACACAGACACACAGACAAGACACACAGACACTCAAACAGACAGACTAAAATAGAGACCCTCCAAAAACAAAAACAAAAACGACAGGGATACAGAAGTGTATGAAAAATACGTTATATAATGTACAAGATATTAAGAATCCTCTTAAACGGCTCATGACATCCAATAATAAAATCAGCAAGGAAGGTTATATAAATTCCATTTATTATTATTATTATTATTATTATTATTATTATTATTATTATTATTATTATTATTATTATATTATTTATTATCATTATTATTATTATTATGAGATATATAACACACAGTGTTGGTCTACAACAATTCACATTACATCACTCGATGTTTTTACCACCCGTAGATTTCCGTGCTATATGTATATCCTGGACATTGCTCAAAGATGACTTCAGACTGGTCTTGCAGAGAGTTCTATCAATATTCTCGATAGTTATACATACAGAGACTACTGGGAAGATTCCCTCAGAGAATCTCTTGGAATGCGTGAGGAGGGGATGGGGGTGGGGGGTGGGGGGTGGATGGGAGGCAGGGGGTGGGGGTTGGGGGGTTGGGAGAGTCTTCGGAAGTGAGGGAGAAAAAGTGGCATGATGTTTTAGCCTGTTTGGCGAGTTGTAGGGCTTCTCTTGGACTTACTCTGTGTCTGTCTGTCTGTCTGTCCGTTTGTCTGTCAGTATGTCTGTTTCTCTGTCTGCTATCTGTGTTGTCTGTGTCTGTTCTTTTTGTGTGTTTGTCTTCCTCTCTTTTCTCGATCTGCCTCTTTGTGCTTCTCTCTCTGTCTCTCTCTCTGTCTCTCTGTCTCTCTCTCATTTTGTGTGTTGTGATTGTTTGTTATATTTTGTGTTGCTTGCTCATCATACGTACATGTATGCAATATACTTAACTTGCATGCGGACAGATATACAGACATATTATTTATATCATTGAAAAAAATCCAGGTCACTGTGGGGAGAGAGAGAGAGAGAGAGAGAGTAGAGAGAGAGAGAGATGAGAAGAGAGAGAGAGAGACTAGAGAGAGATAGAGATAGAGATAGAGAGAGACAGAGAGACAGAGAGAGACAGAGAGAGAGAGAGAGACGAGAGACAGGGAGACAGACGAGAGGAGACAGAGAGAGACAGAGAGACAGAAGAGAGACGAGAGAAGAAAAGACAGAGACAGAGACAGAGAAGAGAGAATATCGTTGCAGAATGTAAAATAAAAAATCACAGTGGTTCAAATTCTGACACACAGCTCAAAGAAATAGAGGAATCTAACAAATGTGTTTCAGTGCATCTCTTCAATGACTTCACAAGGAGTAAATGGAAGGGGACATAAAAGAAATCAATTTAACAAAAAGAAATATCTTTTACTTTTTTGTTCAGGCTTTATCTATAACATATTGTTTTTTGGTTTTAGTACATTAAAGTATACTTATTATAGTGGTAGGTATACTGAAATTGTTTAAATATTTTAAACCTTCGAAAAAATTTTTGTCATGTTGATCAAAATAATGTCAAATGCTAATGGTTATGTGTAAACATGGATGAGTAAATACGCACATCTTATACAACAAAAATGAGGTCCCAAAGTCAGCTTCGTTACCCCTTTAAAACATTTGTTAAACTTAAGTAAAAAAAAAAAAAAAAAGTAATTAAACCGCAAACAAACTGATACCTACTTACTACTTCCATATTTTGCAACTGAAAAAACAGAACCAAACAACTCGATCAAAATTACTCTTTCCATATCTTTCCACAAAGGCCTTTTCCTTCTTTCTATCCTTTCCGCGTTCTTTCTTTCTGTCATTCTTTTTCTTTATGATACAAAATTTCATACATAATTTCCCAAGGAGACCTCGGGTGCAACAGTTATATTGTTTTCATGTTCGTTTTAATTCGCAGCGCGAGCGGAACCGCATTGTCAGGGGAGCAAATGAAACGCTGTCATACTAATAGTCACTTGGGTACAAAATGGAAGGGCTCGGGCAGTCACACGCCAAACTAAATACGGCTATTCTTGGGTTGCGATAATTATGGATGTGACGCATACAGATGCAGTGTTGGTCTGTGTTCGATTCTGTGGGTTGTTCCGTTACATTTTTAGAGTTCGTTTGCTGCGTGAGATGTGAGTTTTTGTGGTCTTTGTTGTTGTTGTTGAGGTTGTCTGTTGCGCGTTTTTTTTTCTTTGATGGTTAGGGTTTTTTTGCGCCGTGAGGTGGTTTTTGTGGTTTTTGTTGTTGTGTTGTTGTGTTGTTTGTGTGTGGTTTTGTGTTTGTTGTGTGTGTGTGGTGGTTTGTTGGTGATGTGTGTGGTGGTGTGTGTGTGTGTGATGTGTGTGTGTGTGTGTGTGTGTGTGTGTGTGTGTGTGTGTGTGTGTAGTGTGTTGTGTGTGTGTGTGTGTGTGTGTGTGTGTGTGTGTGTGTGTGTGTGTGTGTGTGTGTGTGTGTGTGTGTGTGTGTGTGTGTGTGTGTGTGTGTGTGTGTGTGTGTGTGTGTGTGTGTGTGTGTGTGTGTGTGTGTAGTGTGTGTAGTGTGTGTGTGTGTACGCGCGCGCGCGCATGTGGACAGATAGGTATTTATGAATGCATAAATGAATGAACGTATGATTCAGAAATACAGTAATGTGAATATGATAGTAATATAGAGAGAGAGAAAGATGGGGAAGGAGAAAGAAACAGACAACGAAATGCAGAAAAAGAGCAAAAGACACTACATACAGAGACAGAAGACAGACAGAGCAGACAGAAGACAGGACAGACAGAGAGGAGAGAGAGAGAGAGAGGGAGAGAGAGAGAGAGATGAGAGAAGAGGAGAGAGAGAGAGAGAGAGAGAGAGAGAGAGAGAGAGAGAGAGAGAGAGAGAGAGAGAGAGAGACTGTGTGTGTCGGTGTGTGGGACAATAGTGTAGACTTTCACGATTTTTTTTTTAAATATTGTTGTTGTTGGTGTTTCAGAGCCCACGTTCAGTAGCAA
>CM060325.1:7588236-7593236 GCA_030674155.1 Stramonita haemastoma | reverse complement strand
CTCTCTCTCTCTCTCTCTCCCAAAATATAACATGTCTCTCTCTCTCTCTCTCTCTCTCTCTCTCTCTCTCTCTCTCTCTCTCTCCTCTCTCTCTCTCTCTCTCTCATCGGCAGGGGCGGGGCAGGGGGAGGGATGGGGGTGGAGATAGTGGTCACGTGGCGTTTGCAAAAAACAAAGAACCGGAATGGAAAAAAAGGGGATCTTAATCCCTTATTCTGTTCTTAAGTATTTGAGGTCGTCACGAGATGGTGGTCGAAACAGTTATCAGCATCGTTATGATATAATAAATGATCATCACGAACATTATCATTATCAGCATCAAACAAGCAAGCACTATTACCATCCTCCTCATCATTATTAACTATGTTGTCATTGCCAGCATCCTGGGCTGGCCAAGTGGTGTATTGGAGCCACGTGGCCAGGCAAGGAAACTGGTAGTCAGTGGGGTTTTGAGTTGGGGGTCATTCGAGCCAGACCCACCCGATGCATTTCCGATGGGATGTAGTAAATCACGTGTCGGAGGGGGAGCTGAGGGCAACGCTCCACAAGTCAAAATAGGGGCAGGAGGGCGGCGGGTGGGGAATTGGGGGGGGGGGGGGAGGAGGAAGTTGTTGTGGTCGAGTTTGCTGGTTTTCTGGTGTGTTTTTATGTTTTTTTCTTTCTTTCTTTTTTTTTTTTTGTTGGGGTGGGAGTTTTTTTTTCTGTCTCTGTTCACAATGATCACAAAGGAGGGGAAGGGGAGGGGGGAGAAGGGAGAGAGAAAAAAAGCTTTGTTCTGTCTATGTCTCTCTCTGTCTCTACGTATCTCTGTTTCTGTTTTTATGTCTGTTTCTGTCTATGTCTGTCTGTCTGTCTGTCTGTCTGTCTGTCTGTCTGTCTGTCTTCTGTCTGTCTGTCTTCTGTCTCTCTCTCTTCTCTCGTCTCTCTGTCCTCTCTCTCTCTCTGTCACTTCTCTGTCTCTCTCTGTCTCTCTCTCTCTTCTCGTCTCTGTCTCTCTCTCTCTTCTCTCTCTCTCTCTCTTAATCTCTCTCTCTCTCTCTCTCTCTCTCTCTCTCTTCTCTCTCTCTCTCTCTCTCTCTCTCTCTCTCTTGTCTGACTTTTTTTTTAAAAAAAGGACAAGGGGTTATTCTAGGAAGTAACAAGCTTGCATGCAGCACAAAAAATCCAAAACAAAAAGTTTCAAGATGTCATCGTGGACAATTTCTTACGTTTTCGTTAAAAAAATCAAATCAACATTTGAATTTTTTTTTTACTTTTCCATTCAATTTCTCTCATGCCCTTTGTGAAATACAGGTTATGTCAATTTGGCAGAAAAGGAAATTGGATTGGGAAAAAAGAAGAAGATTGAAACCAAATGACAAATAGATAGACAAACAAAAGACATGGGGAAGTGAATGAATACATATAAGAAATAAATCTTTTTGTTTGTTGTATTCCTACTTTTAGTGCATCTGATTTGTACTTAGCTTTCGATCTAACACAATTCTGCTTGAACAGAAAATTGCTCGGAAAACACCATCCGTCCATGTAAGATGTTTCTGATTTGACTTCCTCAGCTGCCTGGTTGTGAAAAGAAAAGGACTCATGACCCTTTTGTGTTTCTTTTAAACTACCTGGTAGAACCAGGAGAGTAAAATATTTCGTAACCTGAATCCATGGGGTTTTCCCAGACCTGGGTTTAATAGTCTCATCTGGAGGATTTTCGGGGAAGTGGTGTCAGTACTAATGTGAACTCCAAGGGAAAAATCCCCCGAATGGGTGTCTGGGTGGTAGATCAAACCCGGGATCGATTCCGGGCCGTCAGATTGTAAGCGTTAGTTCTCTACCCACCGAGCTATCCCCGAATCTCAAGGTGTGTTGATGCACTAACAGATATGCAGTGTTGATTCACCTTGTTGGGAGGGTTGCTGATATGAATACAGTATAGGCAAGGCTATTCTAGTTCAACAGAACAGTTGGAAAGAGAGAGAGAGAGAGAGGAGAGAGAGAGAGAGAGAGAGAGAGAGAGAGAGAGAGAGAGAGAGAGAGAGAGAGAGAAGCAGGCTCCAACCCATTTACATCCCGTATTCCAACTGTCTCTTTGCCTGACATAATTGTCTAGAACATTGGGTTTTTACTGACACACGATAACTCCTTTAGTCAATGAGCAATAAATGAGAAATCCACTATAAAGCAACAGCTAACTAAAAACAAACCTTACATTTCTTTACAAACTACTCTTGACATTACTACGCAATTCATTCAGATGGCAGGAATGACGATCGTTTCAACAAAACCATCAACATGCGATGGAACATTCAAACAGAAAAAAAAAAGAACAAGAAGAAGAAGAAAAAGGTAATTCCAATAACAAAACCTTCCACCGCGTAACAACTAAAACGCTTCTCAAACAAGGAATCCAGAACAAATCGCTCATCGGCGAACCTAATCCCACCGCGGCCATTTCGTTTGCCACTCGGCTAAAACCACCCCGGGGGGAAACAAATCCCCCAGCCATTATTTATTCCCAGTCTAACCCCAGCCCTGAAGTAAACGATCTTCCTTCGGCAATCATCGTGGCCACGCGCGGAGCAGACTCGGGTTTCTTCGTGGTCGCTTCGGCGAGGCGAAATTAGCCGAAACGAAAATTAACTTTTTGGCGTCTTGCCTTTCCAGATCATTAAATTCTATCGACACTCTCCCTGCGGCTGTGACACCGAAATTGCTTGAAATTGATGTCAGGTCATCAGAAAATCAAGGCGTTTCGCGCTTGCTCTTTTCCGCGTCAGTTAGGAGAAAGAGAGAAGAGGGAGGAAGGGAGGGATGTGGGGGGGGGGGGATTTTTTTTGTTTTTTGTGTGTGTGAGTCAGGAGGAGAAAAAAGAAAGTGGTGAAAAGCAGTGAAGCAAACATGGCTGACTGAGTTGTTAGAGAGTGGAGCTTTCTCGTTTATTAGGCGGCGGTTGGATAATGAGGTTTTTGTTCCTTGTCTTGCCCTCACCCCACTACTGTGTGTTTCATGGGATGCTCGTGGTCTCTATTGGGTTGGGAAGCTGATGAGATTGAGATTGCTCCTTTTTCTAGGGGCCCCACACACACCACAGCCACCACAACCAACTCCTGGCAGCTGAGCACACTGTTAGTGCACTGTTCTTCTAGTCCCCAGTAGCAGGAAAAAGCAAACAGGAGAGACACAGAGAAAGAAAGAATGAAGAAGAGATAGACGGAGAACTAGAAGATAATAGAGAGGAAAAGGGTGTGATGGTGTAGAGAAAGGATGAAAGAAGATAAAGGAAGAGGGGTGATGGGAGAGTGGGAGGGAAGGGGTTCGAAAGGTTGAAAAACAAAAAAAGAGATTAATCTGATTACAAAGTTACCAAAAAGTCATAATTGTGAACTCGGAGAGAGAGAGAGAGAGAGAGAGGAGAGAGAGAGAGAGAGAGGAGAGGAGAGAGAGAGAGAGAGAGAGAGGAGGCAAACAGGCAAAAAGAGGTAATGTTTGCTGGCTAAACTATCGAACAAGTCAAACTATCCTATTCTCTTTTCCTTCAAAAACTGTTACAAGCACTGCCCCCAAACTCGACTCCCACGCACTTTGATATAATTATTTCTTTTGTCACATGCCTACACAGTTCGAGGTGTGCTAAATTCAACCACCACGACTTCTTTTGTTATTTTTCAGAAAGTTACCGATTACTGTAATTCAACACAGCAATAGATCCGATATGTCTCTCTTCACTTTAGGAAGAAAGCATCATAGCTGCACAGTAAAGAAAGTAATATAATAATACATATTGGAAAAAAGGGAGTTTTACCCTTGAGTCAAGCATTGGCACTGACTCCATTCCACAAAAAGTCATTTGGATGAGACTATACACCCAGTCTCGTGTGCGAATTCGAAGGCACTCCTGGTATTTTACTGACACTTTAAAACCCCGTTCCGCCTTTCGGAAGAGTAAGCCATTTTCATGTTTGTAGGAACGGATGACAATTTTTTTAAAGCATAAAAACAAAACAAAACAAAAAAAAACCCAACCAAAAACAAAAACAAAACCGCCACAAACCAAAGCTTTCTCAGTTATTGAAGTAAACTAATGTAAGCTGGTGCCGAGGCCCACACATCATCCCGTTAGGTTGTTAAAAAGATGATATGTTCAGGTTGTCCTCATCCACCACAAGCTTTTACTTAGCAAATCAAACCTGCCCTAAATTCTTTGATGTGGAATACGCTATCTATAGGGCGAGGTACTTGGAAAACAGCCACTACAGGTACACTTCTCATCATTGCTACTTTGAAATCTCACGAACGATTCCCAAAGTTGGGATGAGTTTGAGTCAGGTGTTTGTTTTTTTTCTGGGTGAACCACAGGGCCTTAAGCTCAGGAACATGCAACATTAAACGACAACAAAACAACAGCGTTTCTGCATTGAAAATACTGAGTAAAAGAGTTATGAATAAGACAATAACAACAAAAACCTTAATCGCCATTGTTCTTATTTCAGGCTCCTGCTATGCTCAAGGGTTTGGAGTCTCCAACCGACCTTTGACCCACACCGGCATGGAGGTCACAAGGTAAGATATCTTTTTCTTTTTGTTTTTTATCTTTTTCTCTTTAGGGGAAAAAAGTTGTAATCAGTCAGTAGCAAGCAATAGTAGACACTTTGATTAATTTTTATTCCAGACAAGACAAAACAAATCCCATAACAATATCAGAAAGTGAAGAGGCGTGCAGTAGCAGTAGCAGCAGCAGAAATAGTAGTAGTATATAGTAGTCAGCAGCAGCAGCAGCAGAAAAGTCAGCAGAATGCAGCAGCGCAGTAGCAGTAGCAGCAGAAATAGTAGTAGTAGTAGTAGTAGTAGTAGTAGTAGTAGTAGTAGTAGTAGTAGTAGTAGTAGTAAGGCAGCAGCAGCAGCAGTAAGTAGTAGCAGCAGCAGCAGCAGCAGAATAGAGAGATGCAGCAGCAGCAGCAGCAGCAGAGTAGTAATAGTAGTAGTAGAAATAGTAGTAGTAGTAGCAGCAG
>CM060325.1:7585297-7588136 GCA_030674155.1 Stramonita haemastoma | reverse complement strand
CCCCCCACACACACACAAAACACCCCACACACACAAACACACACACACACCACACACACCCCCTAGTGTTTTTTTTTTTTTTGGGGAACTTGGGGGCAATATTCTAGATGTCTGATCTCCCTCTTTACTCCCCTTCCTTTGGGATCTGAATATTTGCCACCACCCCCCGCCCACCCCCCCTTTTCCCCTTACTACCCCCCTTCCCACCCCCGCCCACCTACCCCACCCCCATTCCTCCCCCCCCAATCCCCCCCCCCTTTTCCCCCCCACAAGACCCCTGATACTGTAGCAAATAGTCACTCAAACCAAATTTTTCATCCCCGTCCGCCTTTTGCTCTTAAACCCATCACCAATATAAAAAGAAATATAAACCCAAAAAAAAATCGCGGACGTGTGAAACCCACAAAAAAAAACACGGTTGTCACTTCTTTTCTCTGTCTCTCTGTCTCTCTGTCTCTCTGTCTCTGTCTCTTGTCTCGCTCTCTCTCTCTTGTCTGTTCTGTCTCGTTTCTCGTCTCTCTCTGTCTCTGTTCTCTCTCTCTCCCCCTCCCTCTCCCCACAAAAAAAAATGGTTTCTCTCTCGTTCTCTCTCTGTCTCTGTCTCTGTCTCTCTCTCTCTCTCTCCTCTCTCTCTCTCTCTCTCTCTTTCTCTTCTCTCCCTCTCTCACCACAAAATAAAACATGGTTTTCTCTTCTCTCTCTCTCCCCTCTCCTTCTTCTCTCTCTCTCTCTCTCTCTCCCCAAAATAAAACCTGGTTCTCTCTCTCTCTTCTCTCTCTCTCTCTCTCTCTCTCTCTTCTCTCTCTCTCTCTTCCCCCCCAAAATATAACATGGTTCTCTCCTTCTCTCTCTCTTCTCTCTCCCCCCTTTTTCTCTCTCTCTTCTCTCCCCCCTCTCTCCTCTCATGGGGAGGGGGGGGGAGGGGGAGGGAGGGGGGTGGGGATGGGGGACGTGGCTTTTGCAAAAAACAAATAACCGGAATGGAAAAAAAGGGGGCTTAACCCTTCTTCTGTTTTTAAGTATTTTTGGCGTCAAAGATGGGGTTTGGTCGAAACAGTTATCAGCTCGTTATGATTTTTAATAAATGATCATCACGACATTTCATTATCAGCACAAACAACAAGCACTATTACCATCCTCCCCCATATTAAAAATATGTTGTCTTGCCGCACCCCGGGCGGGCCAATGGGGTATTGGGCCCGTGCCAGGAAGGAAACTGGTAGTCATGGGGTTTGGTTGGGGGTCATTCGACCGGGACCCACCCGATGCTTTCCGATGGGATGTAGTAAATCAGTGTGGGGGGGGAGTGGGGGCAACGCCCCCACAAGTCAAAATAGGGGCAGGGGAGGGCGGGCGGGTGGGGAATTGGGGGGGGGGGGGGAGGAGGAAGTTGTTGTGGTCGAGGGTTTAGGTTTTTGGTGGTTTTTCTGTTTTTTTCTTTTCTTTTTTTTTTTTTTTTTGGGGGGGGGGGATTTTTTTTTTTTGTCCGTTCACAATGACCACAAAGGAGGGGAAGGGGGAGGGGGGAAAAGAAGGGTAAGGAGAGAAAAAAAGCTTTGTTCGTCTATGTCTCTCTCTGTTCTACGTATCTCTGTTTCTGGTTTTATGTCTGTTTTGGTCTGTCTGTCTGTCTGTCTGTCTGTCTGTCTTTCTGTCTTTCGTCTGTTATTACCTTCTGTCTGTCTGTCTGTCTGTCTGTCTCTCTGTCTCTTGTTGCTCTGTCTCTTTGTCTCTCTCTCTCTTACTAAAAGCTTAGACTCTCTCTCTCTCTCTCTCTCCTCTCCCCTTCTCTCTCTCCCCTCTCTCTCTTCTCCCCCTCTCTCTCTCTCTCTTCTCTCTCTCTCTTCTTCTTGTCTGATTTTTTTTTTTAAAAAAAGGACAAGGGGTTATTTAGGAAAGTAACAAGCTTGCATGCAGCAAAAAATCCAAACAAAAAAGTTTCAAGATGTCTTGTGGACAATTTCTTACGTTTTCTTTTTAAAAAAATCAATCAACATTTGAATTTTTTTTTTACTTTTCCATTCAATTTGCTCTCATGCCCTTTTTGAAATACGGGTTTTATGTCAATTTGGCAGAAAAGGAAATTGGTTTGGGAAAAAAAAGAAGAATTGAAAACCAAATGACAAATAGAAGACAAACAAAGACTGGGGAAGTGAATGATACTTTAAAAGAAATAAATCTTTTTGTTTGTTGATTCTACTTTTAGTGCATCTGATTTGTACTTAGCTTTTCGATTAAAACCCAATTCTTTTGAACAAAAATTGTGGGGAAAAAACACCATCTGTCCATGTAAGATATTTCGATTTGACTTCCTCAGCGCCTGGTTGTAAAAAGAAAAGGACTCATGTCCTTTTTGTGTTTTTTTAAAACTACTGGAAACCAGGAGAGTCAAATATTTCGTAACCTGAATACATGGGGTTTTCCCAGCCTGAGTTTAATAAGTCTCATCTGGAGGTTTTCGGGGAAGTGGTGCAGTACTAATGTAAACCCTCCAAGGGAAAAATCCCCCAATGGGTGTCTGGGTGGTAGATCAAACCCGGGATCGATTCCGGGCCGTCAGTTTTGTAACCCGTTAGTTCTCTACCCCCCCCCCCGGCTATCCCCGAATTCAAGGTGTGTTGAAGCACTAACAGATATGCATTTTTGATTCACCTTGTTGGGGGGTTGCTGAAAAGAATACAGTATAGGCAAGGCTATTCTAGTTCAACGAACAGTTGGAGAGAAGAGAGAGAGAGAGGAAGAGAGGAGAGAGGAGAGAGGGAGAGAGAGAGAGAGAGAGAGAAGGAGAGAGAAGCAGGGGGGGCTCCGACCCCATTTACACCCGTTTCCCCAACTGTCT
>CM060325.1:7555297-7580297 GCA_030674155.1 Stramonita haemastoma | reverse complement strand
CTTTCCGTTCTTTCTTCCTTTTCGTTTTTTCATTCATTCTTTTTCTTTCTTTCTTTCTTTTTTCTTTCGTTCTGTCTGTCTTACTTTCTGTTTTCTACTTCTTTTCTTTTTAAATTTCTTTTCTTTTTTCTATTTCTCTTTCTTTCTTTCTTTTCTTTCTTTCTTTCTTTCTTTCTTTCTTTCTTTCTTTCTTTCTTTCTCTTTTCTTTTCTTTTCCCTTCTATCTTTCTTTCTTTTTTCTTTCTTTCTTTCTATTTCTACTTCTTTTCTTCCTTTCTAATTTTCTGTCTTTCTTACTTTCTTTTTTTTTCTACTTCGTTGTTTGTTTCTTTCTTTTCTCTGTTTGTCTTTCCTTTTGTCTTTCTGTCTGTCTATCTTTCTTTCTGTCTTTCTTTCTTTGCCTATCCCTTTTTTCTACTGTGTTAGTTCGCTTGCTTTTTCTTTTCTTTTTTTAATACTTCTTTTTACTTTGTTTTTCTTTTCTTCTGTGTTCGCTTGCTTTTCTTTTTTTAATACTCCTTTTTACTTTGTTTTTGTTTTCTTCTGTGTTTGTTTGCTTCATTCATTCTTACTTGCTTGCTGTCCCCTCTACTTCTTCCTTTTTGTTTGAAAACATCAGACACCGGCTTAAAAGATGTTACACCTTCGGGGAAAATGTATTTCTTTATTCTTGAGCAGGTACCCCCCTCCCCCTCCACCCTTTCTCCTCTCCTTCCTTTGTCCAGTTTCTTCTTCTTCTTCTTCTTTCTTCTTCTTCTTCTTCTTCTTCTTCTTCTTCTTCTTCTTCTTCTTCACCATCTTGTTTTATTTGATTGGTTAGTAATGGATGGTTGTAAGAGAGTTTTAGTTTATTTGTTTGTAATCAGAATTTGGGGATGGAATAAAGGGAGAAGCAGAACGCCTTTTTCTTTTGCGATTTCTTCTTCTTCTTCTTCTTCTTCTTCTTCTTCTTCTTTTTCTTCTTCTTCTTCTTCTGCACTCACATTTTTTAATATAATAAATATCATTATTATCATCCTCATTAATATCATCATCATTGTTGCTGTAAAAAATTTTCTTTGATTTTGTCGATTCGCTTACTTATTTTAAAACTACTAATTTTCTCTGAAGTTGGAATGCTGCTACCTTCATTTTGGGCAGAGATGGTCAGATTTGCAGATTCTTACCATTGGTGATACTCAGAGCTCCAGGTAAAGAAAGACACCCCCCGTAAAAAAACAACAACCAACAACAACAAAAGAAAAACCCCAAACAAACAAAAAAGCCGCACAAAATAAAACAAAAAAAAGAAGAAAAAACCAACAACAACAAAAGAAAAACCCCAAACAAACAAAAAAGCCGCACAAAATAAAACAAAAATAGAAGAAAAAACCAACAACAACAAAAAAAACACCAAACCCAAACCAGAAATAACCCATCATAAAACACCCCATAACAATTAAAAAAAAAACCCAAACCAAAAACAAAACCAAAAAATACAATAGACAAAACAAAAAACAAACAAACAGAAAAAAAACGTAAACAAACAAACAAAGCAACCCTACTTATTATTCGTGGGATTCTCCATTCTCAGTCTCTCTGTGTTTTCGTCTTGTTTTTCTTTCTTTCCTCTTCTTTTTTATGCGTGCTTTTTTTCTCTCCTTACAGTCTTCCTTTTCTCTCTTTCTTTGTTTCCTCCCTCATTTTCTTTCTTTCAAATTTTCCTTCTAATCTTTTCTGATCTTTCGTTTTTGTAATTTTTCTCCTTGTTTTTTCCCTTTGCCTTCTACTATGAATCTATATTATCTTTATATCACTTGTATTCGAGAGAGGACGAATTGGCTTGGGGGTTGGGCAGTTTTTTTTTATGTTTTATAATTTATCTTCAAAACTTGCTTTCTTTATTAATTTTTATTTTTTATGCCCATGCTCTTGCACTTCTCATGGGATTTTTTTCTCTCTTTTTTACTAGTTTTTTTTTTTTTTCTCTTGTTTTGTTTCTTCTTTCTTTCCTTTCGTTCCAGAATTTTTATATCATTTCTGTTTACCTGTCATTTCTGGTCTAATTTTCTTTTCTTTTTTTTCCATAAAATCTTTAATAGACTCTATATTTTTTGTTTGTTCCATTCTCTGCAGCTTTTTTTTTGGTGGGCGTTTTTGGTTGTTTTTTGTTTGTTCTTCAATTCAAATCCTCCTTTTTATTTCTGTTATTTTTTTTTCTTTCTGTTTGTTTTAGGGTTATTTCTTAATTGAACTTTCTCGCTTTTTCCTCCACTTTGTGCTGTCTATTGTTCAGTCTTTTCTTTATTTGATCTTTTCTTTTCTTTTTTGTGTCTTTTTTTTCTCTTTTTTTAAAAATCGTTTTTTATATTTCTTTCTGTTCTTCCTTTCTCCTTTTTCTTTTCCCTCTTTCCTATTTTTTCTTTTGTTTTCCCTTCCATTTCTTTTATTTCCATCTTTTTGTGTTTGGTATTTTATTTACTTTATTCTTTCGTTTATTCTCATTTTTTTTTCGTGGAACTGTTGCCAAGGGTATTATAAAGTAATCTCTTCATGACAGTTTTTTCCCTCTCTCTGTTTGTTTTTTTTAAGAAAAAAAATGATGCTTTCATTATTTGTTTCATTAGGATTGATTAAAATAGAAATCTAAAAAATTTTCAGTCGGAATCAGTACCCACCCCTACACATGACATTCAGAGATCCCCACAGTCGGAATGCGGCCACCTTAATGGTGGCAAAGACACGCAACACTCTCACCGTTGGTGAACCTTACAGTTCTAACCGAAGAACGAAACACAGCCCTCCGACTTAAAAAAACAACAAAAAGTTGGGTTTTTTTTTAAAAGGTAAAGGATAGCTAAATCAGTGGTCAGAGCGCTGGCTTTCACCAAGTCAAGTTAACAACAGCAACAACAGCAATAAAATGCCCAAACCATTCTGATTATTTCTAAGTTGTTTTTGCCATAAAGGTGAAGTATTATCTACGTTTTTATTTGTTTAAAAAAAATCTGTTGATTTCCAAAGAAAAACAGAGACATGGTCACCAGAAAGAAGAAATGCAGGAGACTGAACGAAATAAAAAAACCCGCCTTTTTTTCTTTGAAATCATGTTAAAGACTAACAATAGAAAAAGTGTTAAAAAAGTATTACAGGCAGAAGACTCGAGGAAAACAAGTGCAGGCAACTACTGCACAAAACTGTGATAACATTTTTAGGGGGTTAAAAACATTGTTTTAAGACTTTAAAACTGACTTAGAATGTATAGAAAAGCTAACTGATAAAAAGTCAACCAGAACACACAAAATACTCTCTCAGTTTCTCTGTCTCTTTGTTTCTGTCTGACTGTCTGTCTGTCTGTCTGTCTGTCTGTCTGTCTCTCAGTCTTTGTTTCTGTCTGACTGTCTGTCTGTCTGTCTGTCTGTCTGTCTGTCAGTCAGTCTTTGTTTCTGTCTGTCTCTCTCTGTCTCTCTCTCCTGAATGATATATATATATATGTATAATATATATATATATATATATATATATATATATATATATATATATATATATATATATATATATATATATATATATATTTATATATATAATAAAATCACCTTTATCAACACAAGCAATAGAACAGCAAATCGAACATGTGTTTTAATTAATGCTAAATAATAGTAATGAGAAAAGATCTCCCCTCCCCTATCCAGCCAGTCAGTCATTCGGATGAGACTATAAACCGAGGCTCTGTGCGCGAACGCACGCAGAGCATCTTGCGCACACTCTAAAACCCCGTTCCTCCTTTCGGAAGATCAGGCGATTGTGTGCCGGTTAGGAGTGGATGACAAAAAATTTTTTTTTTAAAACCCAAAACTCAGCATGCACACAGGTGTTGTGTTTAGACACTATCCCTGGGGAAAAATCGGGGAGTTGGAGTCCTCAGGGCGGATCGGGGCTGTAATAAAATTTTAAAAAAAGGGGGGGGGTAGGCGCTTCATTTGTGGCAGAAAAATCATCTGTGACATATAGTGGTATTTATAAATAAATAAATAAATAAATAAATAAATAAATAAATAATCAATCAATCAATCAATCAATCAATCAATCAATCAATCCCACCTGTCACATCTGTCACGTCTGTCAGCATCACTGGGTACAATGGTATCTGCAGCACCTAATGACACCAACACCATCCATCCATCTTCTTTCTTCCTTTGTTCCATCAATTTTGTTTCGTAACTAACGCATGGCCTACATATTTTAATTTCGGTTCATTTATCTAATGTTGCAAGTTTGTTTGGTTTTTCTTTTTCATTTTGTTGTTGCCCAGTTCGTGTAGTATGGTTTCATTTGCTCTTCTATCTGTTGGGGAATAGATATGTGAGAGAGAGAGAGAGAGAGAGAGAGAGAGAGAGAGAGAGAGAGAGAGAGAGAGAGAGAGAGAGAGAGAGAAGAGAGAGAGAGAGAATTCGGGTTATGTGTCTTTTTCTAATTCAGTTTTTTTCAGGCTGGTCTTATGTGCAGTTTAAATTAGGTTGCACCAAACGGTTTTCTTACCAAAAAGAAAGTGAATTATGAAATTGAGGAAACGTCATTTATATAATGCAATGTGGCATTTTTTTTTACCGTATTTATTGAACCATCGAAAGACAACTTGTAATTTCAAGGGAATTAATTATGATTAGAAACGAAAAACAAATGAGCAAAAATGATATATCATTTTCCTGGTTTCTGTATTCCCGAAACAATTTGCATGTGGTTATTTCTGGACCCTGTCTTTCAACATTTTTAACACTTTTATTCTTTAAAAAAATTTTGGGGGGGTTTATTTCCTTCATTCTGTCCTTCCTTTCAGCCTCCCCTTTCTCCTTCCCTCCCTTCATTGAAATTTTTCCTTCCTTCCTTCCTACCTTCCTTCCTTCCTTCCTTCTGTCCATCCTTTATTGCATTTTTCTGTCCTTCCTTCTGTCCCTCCTTCCTTCCTTCCTCGCTTTCAAAATTTCAAACAGTTATGACAAACTCTTACTGAGGCTTCTGTGGCTGACTGAGTTTTTCCGAGTACAAAATTGTAAGGAAAACAGAAGAGTTGTCTTTCTCAATATTGATAGAACAACAGGCCTGGTCTGTCACCTCTCGCGCAAGAGGTAGATCTAGACAGTAGACTGACTGAGTATGGAATTTGTGGCTTTTTTTTCTTCTCTTTTTTCGTCTGGTAAAGAAAAGTCTTTTCCTTTCTCTCAGTCTCCCTCCCAAAGGTAATGTTGTCGTCGTGTCCCTCTTTCGTATTTCTCGTGACTGGCAAGCTAATCTATCTGTCTCTGTCTGTTTGTCTGTCTGTCTGTCTCTGTCTGTCTCTGTCTGTCTCTTGTCTCTCTCTGTGTCTCTCTCCTCTCTCCCTCTCTTCTCTGTCTCTGTCTGTCTGTCTGTCTTCTGTCTCTGTCTCTGTCTCTCTCTCTCTCTCTCTGTCTCTCTCGTCTCTCTTGTCTCTCTTCTCTCTTCTCTCTCTCTCTCTCTCTCTCTCTCTCTCTCTCTCTCTCTCTCTCTCTCTCTCCTCTCAGGGATGGATGTGAAATAATCTTGTACTTATTCATTTTGTCATACTCGGAAAATAAATTTTTCGTTATCTTTATCGTTAATTGTCTGTCTGTCTGTCTGTCTGTCTCTGTCTCTGTCTGTCTGTCTATCTGTCTCTCTGTGTCTCTGCCTCTCTCTCTGTGTCTCTGTACGTCTGTCTGTCTCTGTGTCTCTGTCTGTCTGTCTCTCTCTGTGTCAGTCTCTGTCTCTGTCTGTCTATCTGTCTGTCTGTCTGTCTGTCTCTCTTTCTCTCTTCTCTCTCTCTCTCTTTTCTCTCTCTCTCTCTCTCTCTCCCCTCTCTCTCTCTCTCTCTCCTCTCTCTCTCTCTCTCGTATGTTTGTATGTATGCATGTATGCGCCTGCCTGCGTGCATAGCCTACATGTTCCGCATGTTTCTTCTCTCTGGCATCTTTCTGACGACCAGGCTAATATTCGACTACACCCCACTTTCTGTGTGTGTGTGTGTGCACGTGCGTGCGTGCGTGCGTGTGTGTGTGCGTGCTGTGGTGTGTGTGTGTGTGTGTGTGGGTGAGAGAGGAGAGAGAGAGGAGAGAAGAGAGAGAGAGAGAGAGAGAGAGAGAGAGAGAGAGAGAGAAGGAGATGGTGAGAGAGAGAGAGAGGGAGAAGAGGAGAGAGAGAGAGAGAGGAGAATGCGCTCGAGTTTGCGTGTGTGTATTGTCTGTGTGTGTAGGGAAGAGGGAGGGAAGGAGGAGGGGTTATGGGAGGATTTCGTTGTGTACGGAGAAGAAACCTCACAGGTTCCGGTCCCTCTTCGATTGCTTTCAGTGGGCGCGAAACGGCAAGGGATTCCTTCCAGATTGAATTTCACTCGTATCGCCTCTTGTCGGCCGGGACCACTGCTGCTGCCTAGCTTGCTAGCCTGCCTCTCTACAAAGCAGCGCTGCTCTCTCTCTCTCGTTTTTCTTCCTCTTTCTCTTTCTCTTGCCTTTCTTGCTTGCTTGCTCTCTATGTCTTTAATAGTTGTCTCTGTGTCTGTCTGACTGTCTGTCATCAGTCTGTCTGTCTGTCTGTCTGTCTGTCTGTCTGTCTGTCTGTCTGTCTGTCTGTCTGTCTGTCTGTCTGTCTGTCTGTCTGTCTGTCTGTCTGTCTGTCTTCTGTCTGTCTCGTCTTCTCTCTCTCTCTCTCTCTCTCTCTCATCATCCTCTCTCTCTCTCTCTCTCTCTCTCTCTCTCTCTCTCTCTCTCTCTCTCTCTCTCTCTCTCCTCTCTCTCTCTCTCTCTCTCTCTCTCTCTTTTCAGTAGTTTTCTGTCTATCTGACTGTGTACTAGTGTTGTTGTTTTTTTTTCTAATTCTGCCTCTGTATCTGCCTACCTCTCTGTCTGTCTCCCTCTCTCTCACATATCACTGCGAGTGGATAGGCATTGAATTAAAATAAGAAAACACACATCATTTTTTGTGCTCCATTTCTGTTCATTTATCTTATTCTTTGTCCCTTTTATAACATTTTCCCCATCTCTTTCCTTCCCTCCCTCTCAATTTTTATATCTCCCCTTTTTGTCTGTTTCTTCACCTCTGTCTTTGTCTGTCTCTTCTCGTGTCATTCTATCTCTGTCTCTTTATCTATAATCCATCCATCCATCCATCCATCCATCCATCCATCCATCCACTCCATCCATCATTCAATCCAAACCATCATCTCCGTTTTCTCATCCATCCATTATCAATCAGCTCACTGGTGTTTTATTTTTTATCCATCCATCCTCATCCATCCATCCTCCATCCATCCATCCATCCATCCATCCATCTGTCCATCCATCCATTATCAATCGTCTTTTTCATCTCCATCCATCATCATCCATCTGTTTCTTTTGTCTGTCTGTGTCTGTCTGTTCCAACTCTAACCTTTTCCTTGTGTTTCTCCTGTGTTAATAAAAAGATGCCATAGAATTTTGGGAAACGAATATCAACTCATTATTCAATAATGAGTCGAGGCATTCTGTCATTTTTCTATGCAATGGAAAAGGTATATCATAGAATTTTTGACTCAGTTCGTCTGTGTGTCTGTCTTTCTGTCTGTCTCTCAGCTTCACTGACGTACACATATATGACCTATATTTGTGTATTCAGGAAATGGGACGCGTAGACAGACACACTTGCACCCATCCACTTACCTAATTTTTCCTAAACACACACACACGCGCCGCGCGCGCGCGCACACACACACACACACACACACACCACGACACGCGCGCGCGCGCGCGCGCACCACACACACACACACACACACACTCACTCACTCACTCACTCACAAACTCTCTCTGTCTCTTCTCTGTCTCTGTCTCTGTCTCTGTCTCTGTCTGTCTCTCTCTCTCTCTTCTCTCTCTCTCCATCTCTCTCTCCTCTCTCTCTCTCTCTCTCTCTCACACGCACGCACGCACGCACCACCACCAACCACCACACACATAACACTACCACCAGCCACAGGAATGCTAAATGTGCATTTCAAGAGTTCAATACCTGGTGTTAAAAAAACTAACATATCATTTTAAACAGTCTAATCTTTATAATGGAAACTTCTCCCAGCAAATCACCACCTCTATGTGTTTAGAACTCTTTCTCTCTCTCTCTCTCTCTCTCTCTCTCTCTCTCTCTCCTCTCTCTCTCTCTCTCTCTCTCTCTCTCTTCTCTCTCTCTGACTCTGTCTTGTCTGTCTGTCTGTCTGCCTGTCCTGTCTCCTGTATACACCTGTCTCTATTCTTGCTTTGTTTACACGTTTACGTTTTTCATTTCATCATGGCCCTGAGCTGAATTCTTTGTTCTATTTTAAGATGATTCATTGATTGATTTACCTCTTTTTTTTCGACAGAGGGCAGGATGAAAAAAAAACAAAAAACCCCCAATGCCACCATGTGCTTAATTCTTTCCCTCAATAACAATGTCAATTAATTCCTTCAGTTATTCTGATTCATTCAATCATTCTGATCCATTCAATCATTCATTCTTTACCTCCTTTCTCGTCGTCCTCTTCCTCTTCCTTCTCCCACCCCTCCCCCCTTTCTCACTCTCTCCCTACCGTTCTCTGACCGAAGCGAAAACACCCCCCCACCCCATCCCATACCCCCCCCCCCCCCCCCCCCCGCCCCCCTAGCAGAAAACAAACAAACAAAAAAACAACCCCCCTGTTCTGGCCTGATTGCTCCTATCTTGTCTATTGTTTCGGTCATATAATAGAGAGCAGTGTGTCCAATTAAAGTGCGACTATAATGGCTTTGTTTGCGCTGCTTCCACACATGAAAGACTGAACCAAAGCCTGGCCTGCCTGCCTGCCTGCCTGCCTGCCCACTTCATGTTGATGAATGGAGCTGTTGAAGAGAGAGAGAGAGAGAGAGAGAGAGAGAGAGAGAGAGAGAGAGAGAGAGAGAGAGAGAGAGAGAGAGAGAGAGAGAGAGAGAGAGAATATATCCCGTGTGTGTGGTAAAATTGACGATAAGCTAGTGGAAGATCAACAACACTTATTTTTTTAGTCTCTCAAAATGGGATGAGAGTAGTGTGTGTGTACATACACGTGGGGGAGGGGTGCATTCACACACACAACCACACACACCACACACACACACACACAGACACACACACAGAAAAACACAGCACACACACCACACACATACACACACACACACAACACACACACTACACACACACAAGGGAAACAGAAGATATGCAAAGAGACAGAAAGATAGATGGAAACAAACACGGACAAGGACGAAAACAGCCAACATATCAAAAATACAAAAAAGAAAAGAAAAAAAAACATTATGAATGAGAGAAAGAACAACAACCAAAAACCCCACCCCAAAACCAAACAAAAACCAACCAACCAAACTAAAAAAAAAACCCAAACACAAAAACAAGTGTACTATAGTTTGTTAGTAAATACAAGAACTACTCAAACTTTACAAACAAACAATTTTTTGCTATATAACAAACAACAGAAGTTGCTGTCTGAGCATACAACGAAACAAAGAAACAAACAATAACAATACATTTTCCTAAGACATCAAATCGTAAACAACCCCCTACACCCCCTCCCCTCCTCTTAAAAAAATCATCACAGGATAGAGCTCTGGCCTACTAAAAGGTCAGTGGAGTGTGAAATATAAAATCACGACCTTGGTCCCTGGCCCTGCCCTCACCTCCTTTCTATTCCCCTCCCACCACCAGCACCACTAGTGACCGCTAGGCAATGTCCCCGCCCACCACACGCGCCAAGTCTCGTGTCAGGTCCGCCCCTGATCTGACCCCCAGTGACCCCACGCTCCAGGACTCTGTGTGTGTGTGTGTGTTTCCCTTCTCTCTCTCTCCCCTCTCTCTCCTCTCTCTCTCTTCTCTCTCTCTGAGTCCTCTCCTCTCACTGTCACTAAAGCGTGGGTTCTTTTACAACCCCAGGCTACTAGCTTTTGTTTTTGCTTTTGTCAGATGGACGACAGCTCATGCTTTCCAATGAAAGCAGCAGTACACTGCACTGCAAGTCCTCCAAGTGGGTGTAGAGCTTCTTAGCCACTGAAGTGGGAGTCAGGTCAGATCCTCTTTCATAGTGACTGAGTAATGAACAGAGCTTTAGGCCACAAAAGTGCAGTGCTCCACTCCCCCCTAAATAGTCCCTGATGAGACTATAAAACTATAAACTGAGTCCTATGTGGAACACAATGCAGAATATGCATATGTTAAAACCTGTTTCACTTTTTGGAAGAGTAGGCCATTTTGTGTGGGTGCTATCGATGATGAAATTCACAAAACCGCATATGAACGAGGACTGGGTGTAAAAGAATAAACACATGAGCACTTACTCTGCTATTCTTGAAATAAAAGAATAATAATTTTTAAAATGTACCCTTGCAAGATTGACAGTATGTACTACAGTCCTGCCCACTATATGAGCACTCCGAAAACAGATCTGGCTTGACCCCACCCCAGTGGCCAAGAAACTATGGAGATTTGGGAGTGTCTGTAGCAAACTGCTACCATCATCACAGATCGAATAATTATGCACATTTCCCGAAGTCCGAATGCAGCTACCTCTATATTGGGCAAACCGTTGCCTAGGCAAAATCCCAGCGGTGTGAACCTTAGAGCTCTGAACATAAAACGAAATAAAAATGCACATTGAAAATCCATATCTCATATCAGCATGTGGTTGGTTAGGGAAGCACAAACATACTCAGCATGCATTTTGTACCCAGGGAATTATGTGGGCTCCGCCACTAAGATCAACTTGTCCAGGAGACACAGTCTGAAAAGTCCACTGCACTGCAGTGTGACTCACTGTGTCCCAACGACTCAAAGCTCAAACTCAAAAGTTCAAAGTTACCAAATTTGTGCAAAATCACCCCAATTTTGAGTCAGGGGCTAGTCTTTCTGAAAAGACTGTTTTTCTTTTATTTCTGTAGATGCCTTAGTAGTGCAATCAGCAATGCGAATGCAAGAGTGATAATTATATGAAAAAAGAAAAAAAAAAGTAGTCTAAATCAATAGTGGTATGTAGCCTATTATTTGAAGATGGGACCATTGATACAATGGAGGCTTGGCTTTAGTGAAACGATTCAGAGGTGAAGAGAGAGGGATGTGTCAAACTCCACTGTGTATTCTTTGTCTCTGTCTGCCCCCCCCCCCCCTTTCCCCCCAAGAACTGAGCAGACAATGGCAAGGTCTTTGTCTTTTTTTGTTCTTGGCTGGTAAAGCTGTGTTTGTGTGTGGTGTTATGTTTGTGTTAGTCTCAGTCCTGTGTTATCACGTCTGTATCTCTTGCTGACTCTTCTTCAATCTGTGTTTTTTTGCTCTCTGACCATTTGTCCATCTCTATCTCTGTATCTCTGTCTCTGTCTCTATCTGTCTGTCTCTCTCTCTGTATACTATGTCTGTCTGTCTCTTTTTGACTTTTTGTTTTTGTTCTAACATTTTATTCCTTTAGAACAATGTAGCACCAATACACAATTATTCAATGATACTGTACAAGCATTTCTTATTGGAGTTATACTCTAAGTCTTCTGAAATTGCCCTTACAATGAAGTCTGTTCCCACTGTCCAAAACCTTTGCTTTCTAACACAGTGAAACATCAAAGCACACACACACACACACACACACACACACACACACACACACACACACACACACCACACACACACACGCATACACACACACACCACACACACACACACACACACACACACACACACACACACACACACACACACTAGTAGTACAGAGCCAGACTCACAGCCAGGAACTCTGGGAGATGGGACCATTGATGCAATGGTAGGCTTGACTTCAGTGAAACGATTCACAGACGTTGAAGAAGGATGTGTCAAGCCTCCTCTGTGTATTCTTCGTCTCTGTCTGCCCTCCCCTTCCTTCTCCTCTCTGAGTAC
This sequence comes from Stramonita haemastoma, assembly GCA_030674155.1. NCBI lineage: Eukaryota > Metazoa > Mollusca > Gastropoda > Neogastropoda > Muricidae > Stramonita > Stramonita haemastoma. Next base: position 7,568,378 of record CM060325.1, on the reverse strand, counting down.
ATGAGCAGAGTGCTAAGTTATTTGTCTTTTATGTTCTTCTTGGTTTGAGGGGGGAAGGAGGGGGGGTAGGTAGAAGTTTTTTGTGTGGGTTGGATTCTTTTTCGTTTCATTTTCTTTCTGTTTGTGTCTCTGTGTGTGTTTGTCTGTCTTGGTCTCCTTGTTTGATTTTTTTTGTCTGTGGTCTTGTCTTCAGTCCTGTCTTTGTGTTGTAACTTTTCTTATTTCACGTTGTTTGTTGGTTTTTGTGTGGCCTGTCTTTGCTCTCTGTCTGTTTGTCTGTCTGTCTATCTGTCTCTGTCTGTCTGTCTGTCTGTCTGTCTGTTCTCTCAAGAATTGTGGTTTCCCTCATCTTTCTTTTTCTTTTTATTTCCTTTCTTAAAATTTTACCAATGGTTTTCATGCCTGTATGTTTACAAATGCCAGATTGTAAGACTCGCTGGGACTAAACTATGTGTCTGTGTATATTAAAATTAACTCTCTCTCTCTCTCTCTCCCTCCTCTCCTCTTCCTCCCTCCCTCCCTCCCTCCCTCCCTCCCTCCCACCTCCATCCATCCCATCCTCTCTCTCTCTCTCTTCTCCTCTTTTCTCAGAGACTATTTTTTCATGAGACTAGAGCCGTGCAATTTCTCTGTTAGACAATCAATGGCTGTCAAGGTTTCAAAGGCAAAACTGGGCAAGCTACCACGAGAGAGAGAGAGAGAGAGAGAGAGAGAGAGAGAAGAGAGAAGAGAGACAGAGAGACAGAGAGAGACAGAGAGAGAGAGAGAGAGAGAGAGTCAGAGAGAGACAGAGACAGAGAGAGAGAGAGAGAGAGAGAGAGAGAGAGAGACAGAGAGAGAGAGAGAGTCAGACAGAGAGAGAGAGAGAGACAGAGAGAGAGAGAGCAGAGAAGAGAGCAGAGCGAGCAAGTCCACAGCACCACACAGCAAACTTGACCTCTCTCGGGACGCCGGAGTCGGGAATGTGCCGTTCCAACATTTCCGGTCCAGAAAGGGGCTGGTTTTCTAATATCCTGAATTCTCCATTTTCGTTTCGTTTCTGTCCCGCTCCAAGAGAGTGCATTACCCTCTTGGACACGTCAGCGCGGCCCTAGTCTCGCGCCATTCTCGCAGCGGAACAGGAAGCCGCCATTTTTGGCGAAGGAAGGAAAATTGGAAACGTTTTCTTTACTCTTGTCTGGCTGGCAGGGTAGGGAAATGTGTGTGTGTGTGTGTGTGTTGTGTGTGTGTGTGTGTGTGTGTGTGTGTGTGTGTGTGTGTGTGTGTGTGTGTGGTGTGTGTGGTGTGTGTGTGGATGGGGAGGGAGAGGGAAAGGGAAAGGGAAAGGGAAGATCTGGAAATGATATCAGGAGAAGCGTTCAGCTGTGTTGGTGTTTTGAGTTTTCAATTGAATCCTGTCTGATATCGATGTCTTTGATGTTGAGTTGTTAGGGTGTTGGTTTTTTTTTTTCCTCCAACATATTTGGTTCTTGGGAAAGTTGGGTTTGGGGGGGTAGTGTACATGGGAGATTAAAATTCGGTGTGTGTGTGTGTGTGGTGTGGTGTGTGAGAGAGAGAGAGAGAGAGAGAGAGAGAGAGAGAGAGAGAGAGAGAGAGAGAGAGAGAGAGAGAGAGAGAGAGAGAAGGCAGGAAGGCAAGCAGAAAGGGCAAGCAAGATTTTTGAGGATATAGATAGATCGTGTGTTTATCAGTGAGGGATGATAGGAGATCTAAGAGTCAGATAGACTTTGTAGGTAAAACACGACGAACAAATGAGTTTGTTGATTGGAAATTGTATGGAGGCCAGACAGATGAATAAACAACTGAACTCTCCAATGATCAAAAGTGATACTGTGATATAGATCAACATGGATAAGATTTCATTATCCTTATTGAGCGTATAAGAGAGAGAGAAGGAGAGAGAAGGAGAGAGAGAGAGGAGAGAGAGAGAGAGAGAGAGTCTTTGCAAGCTGATTTCGGATTTGCACGAAATAGAAAAAACTGCCATGACCAACGTGAATTGAAAATGAAATTATCCATGACATGACATCGTGTAACACTTCAAAATAAACCACACAAAACCAAAAAAAATATCCATGGTGGAAATATTTTTAACACACATTTTTTGGTCGTTTTCCATAAACATAAACCCAAACTGTAAACAAGCGTTTCTTCCTATTTTTTTTTCATACACGAGAATTACATTTCTATCAACCTCTTTAGCTCCCAAAAACAATTTTTCAAACGGTTTTTCGAGACCACAGTTTTCCGAAGTGATGAAAACGCTACAGGCTTTTTTTTCATTGGCTCGTTTGGCCGGAAGTCCGTTAGGGAGAGTTGTTGCCCGTGTCATTTGACTTTTCACCCCACTGGCTGTCAGGCCACACAGGCGTAAAACACTATTCTGACCCTGGTAATGGACAGGCCAAAAAGGGGCTGGCTTCGGGCTGCCCAACAGGATTGGTGAGAGAGAGAGAGAAGAGAGAGAGAGACAGAGAAGAGACGAGAGACGAGAGAGAAGTCAGAGAGGAGGGGGGAAGGAGGAGGAGGAGAAGGAGAGAGGGGGAGAGGGGGGGGGGGGAGAGTAATGAGATGAGATACGAAAAGAAACAGAGAAGAGAGGGCTGACGAGACAGACAGAGACAGACAGATAGACACAGAGAGACAGCTTGAGTGAGAGAGACAGAGAAGAGAGAAAGACAGAGTGAGTGGAAGACAGAGACGAGAGAAGATGAGTGAGAGAGACAGAGACAGAGAAGAGAGAGAGAAGAAGACAGAAGACAGACAGAGACAGAAGAGAGACAGACAGAGAGACAGACAGGACAGAGACAGAGACAGAGACAGACAGAAGAAGAAGACAGAGAGAGATTAGGAGGTTGTGGCCAAGCCACTTTGGTATTTTCTATACAATTAATTGTTGAACGTCCAAAAAATTGGAATTTCAAAAGCGAAATGCAATGGGTAACTGGATTTTTCTGTTAACGTTATCTTGCTTCCAAACTGGATGTTGGTTTTAATCGAAAATTTGGGACGGGGTGTGCTTTCACCCTTCAGTTGTTGAGTGTTGGGTTCCTCATTGCTATCTCACATTCACTGAGAGACAGACATGACTGAACTGTTGAGAGAGAGAGAGAGAGAGAGAGAGAGAGAGAGAGAGAGAGAGAGAGAGAGAGAGAGAGGAGAGAGAGAGAGAGAAAAGAGGAGAGAGAGAGAGAGAGAGAGAGAGAGAGAGAGACAGACAGACAGACAGACAGACAGACAGACAGACAGAAGAGTAGGGGCATTGTGGTGCATTTTTCGAGCTAAAGGCCACGTCAAGTTATTCTTTTTACAAATAATTTCAACAAGATTAAAGATGAAAAGATAAATGTGCTTTAAAAACCCAGCGAACAAATAAAAAAAAAACAGGAAATATTGAATGAAATGGGAAGAAAAAGAAAACGAAAATAAGAAAGAACATAGTGAATTTTTGAAGTAAAAAATGAAGGAAAGGATGAGGGACTGGAAGAGAAGAAAGAAGAAAAAAAAAGAAGAGAAGTAAAGCAACAACACAAACAACAACAATTAATTTTGAAAAATACCGAAGTCAATGATATAAGAAAGAAAGAAAAAGAAAGGGTAAAAACAACCAAAACACAACACACACACACACCACCAACCACACAACATACACACACACACGAGGGCCACCAAGCACACGACACAACAACAACAAGTAATGATACAAGAAATTACAAAAAATAAAAAAAGAAAAAAATCCCTTCTCTTTGTTCAAACCACCTTCCTTCCCTGCATCCATCCTTCCTTCCATCCTTCCTTCCATCCTTCCTTCTAAAATCTTTCCCCTTTCCTCCCTCTTCCATCTCCCCATCAAGCGCTCTTCCTCTGGCGACAAACCCTTGCACGCCTCAGTGGGCGCAAGTTGTCGCCCCATCCCCGCTAGGCTTAGTGAGGGACTGAGGGAATGAGGGAGGACTTTTAGCGGCGCTAACAAACGCAGTTAGGGGCTGAAAGGCCGCCTCAACTTAATAAAGCCCCAGTCATGATCGCCTGCCAAACGGGCGGAAAACGAGACGATAGTCTCCCTTGATGGACTCTTTTTCTCTCAAGATGGAGACCCCACTCCCCTCCCCACCCCCTCCCTCAATAAAATCTGTAAGGCCAATCGTCTCCCTTCTCTTCCTCCCTCCTTCGCTGCTTCTTTCTCGCTCTCTTTCACGTCAGTCCCTCTGCCAAGATTTTCGTCTTCCCATTTCTCTTCTATTTTTTAAATTCTGGTTTTTACTATCCTGTCTGCTTGTCCCTCTTGCGGTCTTGTATGTTTCTGTCTCTTTCTGTGTCGTTTTAGGATTTTTCTCTCTTTAGCTGCTTTATCTGTGTGTGTGTGTGTGTGTGTGTGTTGGTCTGGGCTCTCTCTCTCTCTCTCTCTCTCTCTCTCTCTCTCTCTCTCTCTCTCTCTCTCTCTCTCTCTCTCTCTCTCTCTCTCTCTCTCTCTCTCTCTATATTATATTATTTTTTTTTTTTAAATTTTTTTATATTTATAAAGCAGTTCTCAAGTAGTTTGATTTAGAAAAGCTGTTGGGTGTTGTTACGGGGCTACATACATCTTCTTTTCTTCAATGATTTCAGTATAATTAGGAATTTCAGTATTAATTACGAATGACTTACTAATCAATTAATAGTCTAAAAAATTTAGAATACAATATATTCTTTTTTTTCCAGCATCTTCTTTTTCTATTCTACAACTGTCACCAGGAAAAATGTGTTGCTATGTTTTCATTTACACACACACACGGTCACACACACACACACACACACACACACACACACACACACACACACACAACACACACACAAGGTTTTTGAAGTGAATTTAAGCCTCACTTCTTCTTTTTGTTTGTTTGAGGGTTTTTTTTTCAACCAAGTATTCAAATCTGGACCACTGTTTTGTCTATGCATTTGACTTGTTTCATGTGCTTTGTTGTGAAAACTTGGCCTGCATTTTAACAAGATTTTCTTCTTCTTCTTTATTTTCAGTGCCTGTCAATCCTTACGATGTTCTGGCGCCCATTACAAGCCGCCTGTCTGCTACAGGTGTGTACGTGTGTGTGTGCGCGTGTGTGTGTGTGTGTGTGTGGTGTGTGTGTGTGTGTGTGGTGTGTGTGTGTGTGTGTGTGTGTGCGCGTGTGTACGTGTGGGTGTGTGTGTGTGTGTGTGGGTGTGTGGGTGTGTGTGGGTGATCTTTTGGATTAACTGAAAATGATGAACTGCCAGTGCCTTAATTTTCTTTGTGTATATTTAATGATGATCCCGAAATTCATGTCAGGTTTTGGTGAGTTACAAAAGTAGATCTAGAAACATACTCAGCATGCACCCTGTAGCTGGAGAGGGATGGGCTCCGCTGGGCTCAGTTTGCCCGAGAGATATTGCTTGAAACATTCGGTGCAGTGCCCCAGTGACTCCTATGGAAGTTAAGGAGAAAAGATACAGAAATTATGTGTTCTGTAACTTGACCAGTTGTGTCATGGCAGCAGCTTTTGGGCTTGTTTGGCTGTTTTGGGAGGATTTTTTTTTCGTGGTGACTTACTTCTTACCAGATTCAATACCATTGTTCACTTCAAATCTTGGATGTGTGCAAAGTACCTGGACAGATCAACTTGTGGTAAATCCTCCCGGAGTTGTTGTCAAATTGTGTTTATATTTTTAGATATGTAACAGTATTGATCATTATCAACACTGTGGATGTGCTTACATGGTGAGGACAGATCCAATGTGGTAGGTTTTGCTAGAGTTAACAGAAGTATATTTAGTTTATTGTGATGGGCTTTTTTTTCTCCAGCAAGCATATCATTGCATCAACCATTATCTACATCTACATCTTGCATTCACAGGGTCGGGAGATATCCAGCTGTGGAAGTTTCTGCGGGAGTAGTTTTCAGAAATGTTTTTATCAAGTAGTACTTTTACCAAACAAATCACATTATTCTAATTCTAATCTGCATGTTTTGTTGACTTGAAGTTCATGACAGATCCAGCTGTTGTAGAGTACTCTTTTTTATATCACACTGTTTTTACATTACACTACTTTTATATCACACTAATTATCATTGACATCTGCATGCTGTGTTCAGGATCAGGACAGATCCAGCTGTGGCTGTGTACTATTTTTATATCACACTGTTTTCATGGTCATCTGCACTCTGTGTTCAGGGTCAAGACAGATGGCAGTGTACTATTTTTTATCACACTGTTTTCATTGTTATCTGCATGCTGTTTTCACATAACTACTTTTAGTTTTTTTACATCACCCTATTTTCATAGTCACCTGCACTCTGTGTTCAGGGTCAGGACAGATGGCAGTGTACTTCTGTTATATGACACCATTATCATTGTCACCTGCACTCTGTGTTCAGGGTCCGGGCAGATCCAGCTGTGGCAGTTCCTGCTGGAGCTGCTGTCGGACTCGGCCAACGCGGGCTGCATCACGTGGGAAGGCACCAACGGCGAGTTCAAGCTGGTGGACCCGGACGAGGTGGCGCGGCGCTGGGGAGAGCGCAAGTCCAAACCCAACATGAACTACGACAAGCTCAGCCGCGCGCTGCGCTACTACTACGACAAGAACATCATGACCAAGGTGCACGGCAAGCGCTATGCCTACAAGTTCGACTTCGTGGGCCTCACACAAGTTCTGCAGTCTAACGGAGATTCTTCGGCTTTTAAGAGAGAGTTCCAGCAAGAGTTGTTTCCTTACGCGGCTCACAAGTACAGCCACCACCACCCTCACAGCCTGCCCCCGCCTCACGGTCATCACATGGGGTCTCCGGGGTCTGGTCTCTTCGCTCCGCACAGCTCGTACTGGCCCGGGCCTAACAATAACTTTTTCTCCGGTATCTCCTCCCCCATGATGACTCCTGGCCACCTGGGGTCTCCCATGTCCTTCCATCCTTACGGATAAAGCTCAGAGGACAGGGGCGTGGATGGGGAAGACAGTCGTGGGATCTCTGCTGGTTGTACCTATCTTTTCTGATATTCCTTGTTTGTTTTTTTCCCCCGAGAAGGAGGATGTTCTCTCGTATGGAATCTTGATATCCTTGATTCCCAAGGATGTTCCTGGTAGGGAATCTTGATATCCTTGTTTCCCAAGGATGTTCTCTGGTATGGAATCTTGATATCCTTGATTTCCCAAAGATGTTCTCTGGTATGGAATCTTGTCCGAAAGCTCTGTGACTACACACCCAGCCATGCCTGTAATAATTTTCTAGCACTAAACTTTGGGTGTTTGGTTCCTGGGTACGAGTCTGTTGGGCAAATAGAAACACAAACTGGTTTAGGATTGTCCAGTGCTGTGTAAACTGCCCACGAGATGGTGGTATCGCAGGGGTGTGGACATCAGAAACAGTAAAAGGAAGCATGCCCGTAGTGTCCAAGACAAGGTTCACTGGACAAGGTGCATGTAGTACTACAAGCATCTAATCTACTGTTTTGCCTGGAGAGATATACACAGTAGTTCTTTTTATGCAACTAGTACCTTAGTGTGTATGATATGGTTCATGTGACAGAAAGTTCCCTTTGAGGTGACCTTCTTTTCACACATTTAGTCTATATAACCCTAAGCATACACAGGCTGACTAGTATTGTCCTGTATACTTCTCTTGAGCATCTCAAGCTTAAACTTCGTACGGACATTCTTCCACCTTTCAAGAGATGATCATTATTTTCTCAAATTCCCTTTTTTTCAATTTTGAGGACTGTAAAAATAAGATTAAGATTTTTGTCATGTTTTCGGTTTGATTTTATATCAATGTGTACGTACACCTTCGTCTGACATTTTTCATTCGCAAACTACAAAATAAGTATTTATAAAACAACTCTTGCACAAAATAAATGTTAACACGAGCCAAATGCACAAAGTAATGCTTGCTCCCATAGAGGAAGTTCGTATTAGTCTTAAACGATTCTTGTACTTTATAAAGACTTTTGTATGAAAGGATTCAAGGTGTTAGTTTAACCAACATGTTGATTTCATAAAATAAAATCATCAACATAAACAACACATTTTTGAAATACTGTAGCAAGATTATAAACTGGCATTTTTCCCCCGTCATTTTTTTGGTTTATGTGTTGCTGATTCATTTTGTCATAGTTGATATAAACTCCACTGGCTGCCAATCACGTCTCGAATAAAGTGCAAACTGGCTGTTCAAACCTTCTGTCTTTTTATGGATCTTTGTTTCCTTATCTTTCTTTTGTCTTTCAAATAATTATAGTGCTGGAAAACTGCTCTTTATTCTTTAAACAAAAAAAGGTTTCAGAATGATCGGGCCAAAGATTTTTCCACCATCTATAAAGTTCCTGCTATTTGGAACTCTCTCCCATCCTCTCTGGACACTTTCAAAATTAAATATAAAGACTTATTCCAAAAAACACCATAATTCCAACTTATTATCAAGACTTATCAAAACACAACAATTCCAGCCTTCCAGGTAAAACTTTGTAGATAGTTGATGTATATAATTGTAAATTTGCTGAATATTTGTGTGTGTGCGTATGGTGAATTTCAGTACATATTTTTTAATGTAGGGAACAGCGCTTCACAAAATCATTGTCATACCTGTATTGGGCAGCTGTGAAACATTTTGATTGAATTTTTGTTTGTTGAATCTCTCTCTCTTCTCTGTCTCTCTTCTTCCTCTCTCTCTCTCTTCTCTCTCTCTCTCTCTCTCTCTCTCTCTCTCTCTCTCTCTCTCTCTCTCTTCTCTCTCTCTCTCAGCTTTGCACACAGCCAAACAGTGAAATTTGTTGGATGTATTTACTAATTTTGAACGCATCAAGGCATTCGGTTCTCGATCTCATACAACATATGTCTCAAAATACGACATTCGCGATGCAAAAGTAACTTTTCTTTCTTGGAAAATATATGTATCTTGATTTCATCATTTGTGTTTGGTTGCTTTGTTGTGCTTGCTTTGTGCTTGGTTTTGTTTTTGCTTCGTTTTCTTGTGGTGATTTATTTTGCTATGGAGAGAGACAATTGCTACATTTATTTCTGTTTGTAGAAACCGTGAGAAAGAACTGATTAAAAATGGGAAAAAAAACACGATATTGAATTTTGTACTTATCATCGTTAAAGATCACTCTTTTGTTTGTTTTGTTTGGTGGTTTTTTGTTGTTTGCTTTTTTCAACTTTTTTTTAGACACAGACAAACTCACACAAAAACACAGTTACACACACACACAAGCACACACACGCGCACGCGCGTATTATATTAAACAATAAATTAAAAAGAATTTAGGACTGGCGATTTAAAAACTTTGATGCTTAATGATATGGATGATATTATATTCAGTGTGCGTGCGTGCGTGCGTGTGTGCGTGCATGTGTGTGTGTGTGTGTGTGTGTGTGTGTGTGTGTGTGTGTGTGTGTGTGTGTGTGTGTGTGTGTGTGTGTGTGTGTGTGTGAGAGAGGGAGTCTGTTTCTGACTGTGTTTTACATGTTAAAGATGCATGCATGCCTGCAAAAGAGATGCATACATGATGATGAAAGATCATCTTTTTTTCCCAAGAAAATTATGACCAAATTAAAGTACATTCTGGTAGAGAAATTCCCGTTTACGCCTTTATCAATTTAACTGAACATGGCGTGTGAATTTTTACTTATATTAACAGTATAAGAACTGGTTGGAACATATATGCAAAATAGTTTAAAAAAACAATCCTTGCGTCAGAATTGCAAAGCTCTGAATAACATTCGTGAAGAACCATAACTCTGCTTACTTTAGCGCAAGGTGTCTTGAGTTGAGAACATCAATTGTGTTGTGTAGCAACCAAGCTAGGTCCGAATGTTGAATAGCGTATGTACTATTATCTTGTTCAGGTACAACAACAGAGGGTTGGCTGGTGGGTTGGTTGGTTGGTTGGTCGGTCGGATGATCTTTAATTAAGTGTGTTTGTAGATAGGTTGGTTTTGGCTTGGTTCCTTGTTTGTTATGGAGTTGCTGTTGTTTAGTTGTTTTTGCTCTCTCTCTCTCTCTCTCTCTCTCTCTCTCTCTCTCTCTCTCTCTCTCTCTCTCTCTCTCTCTCGCTCTCGCTCTCGCTCTCGCACTCTGCTAGACACTGTTGTACCTAAAGTGCAAAGAAAAATATACATTCAACAAAGCTAAAAACATGTACTTGCACTACACGAAAGGGTGCAAATATTGTTCTCGTTTTAGCATGAATTGGAATGTATTTGTTTTTTTAAAAAAATCATTTTTCTCGTTTAAATGCGTGTGTCGTTTTTAAAGATAGTGTCTTCAGTTGCTTTTTAATAATTCATTTTATAGGAAGCAAGTAATTAGATAGTTTATATGGACTCGAAGAAATGGTTGCATTGCAGCTTTTCATGGACGAAAAAGGATGACAACATTTAATTTGAGAGAGAGGAGGAGAGAGAGAGAGAGAGAGAGAGAGAGAGAGAGAGAGAGAGAGAGAGAGAGAGAGAGAGAGAGAGAGAGAGAGAGTATGTGTGTGTGGTGTTGATGATAAACAATCCTTTTTTATATTGCTGATTCTCGCCAACGCCATTGTGGCTGTTGTCGATGATGTTTCTACTGCTGCTACTACTGTAACTACTTCATCGGCACTGCTACTGCAGCTACTTCTGCTATGACTAATGCTACAAGTAACAACTACTGCCATCACTGCCACACCCATTATCCCCCTCCCCCCACTTTCTTTTTGTTATTAACTACTACTACTACTACTGCTACTACTACTACTACTAACTACTACTACTACTACTACTACTGCTGCTGCTGCTGCTGCTGCTGCTACTACTACTACTACTACTACTACTACTACTACTACTACTACTACTACTACTACTACTAGTATTTTTATTATTATGATTACTACTACTGTTGCTGCTGCTGCTACGATTGCTGCTGCTGCTACTACTACTACTACTACTACTACTACTACTACTACTACTACTACTACTACTACTACTGCTGCTGCTGCTGCTGCTGCTGCTGCTGCTGCTGCTGCTGCTGCTACTACTACTACTACTACTACTACTACTACTACTACTACTACTACTACTACTTTAACTACACTACTACTACTACTACTACTACTGCTACTACTACTACTACTACTACTACTACTACTATACTACTACTACTACTACTACTACTACTACTGCCATCGTTATTGTTGACACACTATAGCAAAACAGTAAACGTTTATTGACAGTATATCCCACTGAAAAGATTCCTGATGATAACGAGATTGGATTTTCTTGTAGATACTCATTCAGGGTAGCTCCGTGGTCAGAGCATTCGCTTTCTCCCGAGCCAAGGTTAAACAACATCGAGCGTGGAGGGGTGCTGTTTGCGCTCCTTGGCTTCAGCACAGTCCCCTGTTCACCCAGATGTAAATGGGTACCTGCCCTCTTTTGGGTCGGGGAAGGTAAAGCAGCGAGGGAGAGGAGATAGGTGCCACCCTCAATATGCTGGTCTCTAAAGAAGCTGAGGTCTCTGATGCCTCGCTCCGCAACGACCCAATAGGTTATGGAGCACCTTTACCTTTACCTTTTACTCATATAAAAGAAAATACTCATCTCTCTCCCTCCGTTTTGTTTTTCGATTATTTTCGTCTGATTTTTGCCAAGGAGTTGTAAATAATGGTACATGAAATAGTTATTCTCTTATGTGTATAAGGCAATACTAACATTAATAACACAGCAATAAATTCAAGTGTGAACGTGTTATGATTAATAGCTTGTATTATTTTCTGTGTTGAGCAATATGATATTATCATTTCCATAAAGAATGTAATGAGGGTATGACATAATCATTACTGTTATCATTACTATTGATTATTATGGTGATTGTCTGTATAGTTCTTATTGATTCTCTGATGATTGAGTGTGTTTTTTTGAAAAGCAAAAACATTGTCGTGAATTATTTGTTTCCAATTAAAGAGTTTTCTTCTTTCACTCGTGTGTGTCAGTGTGTGTGTGTGTGTGTGTGTGTGTGTGTGTGTGTGTGTGTGTGTGTGTGTGTGTGTGTGTGTGTGTGTGTGGTGTGTGTGTGTGTGCGTGCGTGTGTGTGCGTGCGTGTGTATGTGTGTGTGTGTGTAGCAACTTGACCCACCTCTGTCTCTGTATATCTGTCTGTCTTCTATCTGTCTATATCTCCGTCTCTCTGTCTCTGTCTCTCTGTCTCTGCTATTCTCATTCTCCTCGTCTGTCTATACAACAACACACACAACACACACTTAAACAGCTTAACTACATACGATAACTACAAATACACAAAAAAATAATCTGAAAGTTTAAAATCAGACAGATAAAGACACAACACATCAAAGACAAAAGAGAAAAACGTATTGATAGTTAAAACTCAACAGAAACTCCAACCTTTACTAAGTACAGTAGGCGCTTTTTATTGGAAGTTTCTTTGGGAAGCTTCGATTGAGGTGGGAGGGGGGGGGGGGGTTCTTGTTTGCGTAGAGCCTGTCCACTTAACAGTAACAGCCGTACAACGACACAACAACAGCCATGCGATCCTGACAATGTGGTCTAGGGTTAGCTCGGGTCAAGTTGGTCTGTCTTCTGGGCAATATACTTAAAAAACTTCAATGTTTCCTTGAAGTTGTCGACAGTTCCTAGTTCTCATTATATGTCACTTGTCGTTGTTGTTGAAAGTTTGTATGGTTGGTTGGTTGATTTTTTTTTCTGTTATAGAAGTTCGTTTTTTTTAAGGACAAAATCTCAAGTAGAAAGGTACCAATGGATAGTTGTTCGCACGAAAATTATGCATTGACACAAAGCAATGTGTGCAATCTAGAAAACAAAATCCCCAAATACTATCAAATCCCATTAAAAAAATCAATGATTTGTTCAGTTTCAAGCTTTCATCCAAACATATTATCAATCCAAAATTTATTAAGTTACACCGTTCCAAGTCCAAGTATTTTAAAACTAAAGTAATGCGATGTTTTAAAGGAAATAATGAAAAAAGGAAACCATGTTGGATATTTTTCCTCCGAGGTTCATTCACCAATGGTGAGATTTTGTGTATGCTACCATTTGTCCACCACTAAACATACACTGATGTGT
>CM060325.1:7535297-7550297 GCA_030674155.1 Stramonita haemastoma | reverse complement strand
CCTGGCCAGACAGGATTGAAAATTCACCACATGTAACACCAATTAGCCACATTCTCATTAGGCGACACAGCTTAACACTCTGGGGGGTCACCCTGAATTTTCACTCTGACTCACTCATCCCACTGTGAGATTGAAATTGTACACTGAATGAGACGTTTGCGTGTATGACTGTGTTCAAGTACTGCGGCATATAGGCAGCCATACTCCAACTTCAGAGGATTTTTTCTCCTTAAAATGAGATTACAGGTTGTTATGTTAAAGCAATATAGTACTGCGGCATATAGGCAGCCATACTCCAACTTCAGAGGATTTTTTTTCCCTTAAAACGAGATTGCAGGTTGTTATGTTAAAGCAATACCAACACAACAATTCAACTGCTTTTAGACTTAAAAGGCTGGGATAGAACACAGGTGGGATTGAAATGGAATTTAACGTTTTGATATTTAATGGTTTAATGGAAACACCCTGAAAGAATGATTGATTTCCTGAGCTAATTTGTGCCGGTGTCATTAGCACTAATACCTACACTATCCCACCACACAAACCTGGTCCTTGCGGAATTCCTGACGGCTAAGTAGCCTGGATGAATCTGGTTCAGAACATCAGTGACTGACGGCAGATAAACGAGGTCGGTAAGCTGGTCAACTGCTGTAGAAGGGTGATTAGAATTATAGATCTTTTGATTAGAATACTGACTAACTCACCTACGGATTTTTATCATTTTGTCGTTGATGATGCTAATGCGCTGTTTTCCTTCCTGGTGCTAATGTTGTATGTGTAGTTTAAATACCAGTTGCACTAATGCTGCGCACAGGCCTGAAATAAGTCTCCAAATCCTAACCTACTGAGAAAATGAATCCATGAAAGTGTTGCAGAACTGGAAAAGAAAAGAAATGCAATTAATGTACTTTTGTCCACTGAAAATAAATCCGAAATAAGCTACTTTTTGGCATAAAAAACAAGTATTTATTTTTTTCAAACTTTTCTTTCAGTGATCTTGCTGTTGTTGATTTTTTGTTGTTGTAGTTGTAGCCATTTTTAATACGCTTTCTTTTGAAATACTTCCAATGTGCTTTGGGTTGGGATGTGTGGTAGTTTTTTTTCTGCAGTTAAAAAAAACATCTTGGTATAATAATACTATGTTTGGACCCAGAAATTTTGTCACCAATAATTTTTCTCTAGAAACACAATAAATGAATGAATAAATAGATAAATAAATGAATGAATACACACACAAATGTAAACAATTCATCCAAACATTCATTCACTCATTCGTGTGCTCATTTGTGTCTTTCTCCATTCATTGATTCCTTCATTTAAAATATCCACTCGTCCCTTCTTTTTTCAATCCTTCATTCCTTCCTAATACCTTCCTTTTTCTTGCCTGTCTTTCCATCCTTCCTTCCTTTCATTTTTCTTTCCAGCTTTCTTTTTCCTTCTTCCTTCCTTTCCTTCGTCCTACCTTCTTTCCGTCCTTCCTTCCATCATCCCTTTCTTCGTTCCTACACAAAAATGTCAACGGATTGCCACAATGTTTTAAAAGGAAGAAAACCAGATTGCACTAGTAGTAGTAGCGCTGGCAAAAAGAGGAAGGATGGAGTGTTTAAAGGAAATGTGGAGGGAAAGAGAGACAGGACAGAGCGAGACAGGAATGGAGAGAAAGAAAAAGAAAAAAAGGAGAAAATCTCGGACACTCTACAAATATCGATTCATGCCCCTGATCTCTCGACATGGGAGAGAACTTGAAGGAAGTTGCTGCCCTATTGAAAAAGGGAAGGAAGACGAAAAACGAGAAATTAGTTTTGGAGAAAAAAGTCAACACATCGTTTTGCTATACCACGTCACACATACTGCGCGCTGAAGTACGCATACACGTATGTATGCACATGTATACGCGAGTACGCACACATGCAGGCATGCACATGAACATGTAGGTATATACACGCACATATACCAGCACACAGGCAAACACACACACACATACATGCGCCCGCAGCACACCATCACACACACACACACACACACCACCACACGCACGCACGCACGCACGCACGCACGCACGCACGCACGCACGCACACACACAGTGCGCGCGCACGCAGAACATCTTGCCCACACGTTAAATCCTGTTCCACTTTTCGAAAGAGTGGGCCATTGTGTGCCAGTGGAAACCGATGACAAAATTTACAAAACTGCATACACACGGGGACACTGGACGTAAAACAGCACATGGGTGCTTATTCTATTATCCTCGATATAAAATAATAAGTAAAATAAAATGAATAAAAATTAATCACCCACCCTCACCCACATTGACCCCCCCCCCCCCTCACAGAGAGAGAGAGAGAGAGAGGAGAGAGAGAGAGAGAGAGAAGAGAGAGAGAGAGAGAGAGAGAGAGAGAGAGAGAGAGAGAGAGAGAGAGAGAGAGGAGAGAGAGAGAGAGAGAGAGAGAGAGAGAAGAGAGAGAGAGAGAGAGAAGAGAGAGAGAGAGAGAGAGAGAGAGAGAGAGAGAGAGAGAGAGAGAGAGAGAGAGAGAGAGAGAGAGAGAGAGAGAGAGAGAGAGAGAGAGAGAGAGAGAGAGACAGAGAGAGAAGAAGAGAAGAGACACACACACACACACACACACACACAGAGACATACACCACGTGCACGCACACACACACAAGCATGACCAAGCACACACATGCCCAGAAAGAGACGAAGAAACAGAGACCTAGAAAAAGACACACACAAAACAAAACAAAAACAAAATAAGACAGAAGATTAAGAAAGACACTACCAACGCCGAAACAAGCATAGCAAAACAGACATAGAGAGAGACAGGGATAGCTTTTGAAAGCAAGAGTGCAAAAGAGAAGCTATATCTAAGGTCAGGCAGGACAGAAGATCAGAAAAAAAGAGTTGAAGGGGGGGGGGGGGGGGGGGTTGGAGGGGGGGGATAGGGTAGGAGTCAGAAAGAGAGGAGTAGGAAGGGGGCGTGTAAGGTCATCAGAAGGAGGAAATTGGCATATTGAGTAGAAAGGGGGAGGTGGGGGAGGGAGGGGAGGGGGGAGGTGGTAAGCAGACCGATGCACGTGGTTCCAGGAGAAGGCGGATAGGGTGGGGTGGGGGTGCGTGAGGGGGTGGGGGGTATCTTTATTGAGTTTTTATTTCCAGTCTCCTTTCTGAAATCCCTGTCCAGTCTCAGATCAGGCTGTGTCACTATCTTTCCTGTCCTGTCTTGTCTTGTCTTGTCCTGTCCTGTTACAATGTCCTCTTGTCACACCTTTATGTCCCCCTCTGCCCCCCCTCCCCTCTCTATTTATTTTTCACGCCCTCCTCTCTTGCTCATTCTCTGTTTGGTGTCTTTTATAATTTGTTTTGGCATACTTTACTTCCTCCCACAGACACATAGACACACACATGCAGCACACACACTCACGCATGCATGCACGCATGCACGCACACACACACACACACACCATATACACGCACACACACATACTGCATACACACGGGGACTGGTTGTAAAAAAACCCACTTGAGTGCTTATTCCATTATCCTCGATATAAAAGAATAAATAAGTAAATAAATAAACACACACACACACACACACACACACACACACACACACACACAACACACACACACACACACACACACCACACACACACACACACACACACACACACACACACAAAAGACAGAGTAACTCAGATTAGGCAAAGAGATACAGAGAGCTGCAAAAGACACAGACCCTAAAAAGACAGATACAAACAAAGAACAAGAAAGACAACATCTGGACAGACAAAGAGAGAGAACACACGTGTATACAAACAAAGACATAGCCAACAATTTAGCTTAGCTTAGGGATAGAAAGAGAGAGCACAAACAGCAAAAGAGAAGCTAAACGAAAAAAGGTCACACAAGACAGGAGATACCAGAAAATAGGAAGAGGGAGTAGGCGAGGAGTAGAAACAGGAGTAGAGCAGAGGAGTAGTATAGGAGAGAGACGGGGGTGGGGGTGGGGTGTAAGGCCATCAAAAGGAGGAAATTGGCATATTGAGTAGTAAGGGGGAGGGAGGAAGGGAGGGGTGGGTGGGAACTGGCATGCAGACTGATGCACGATATTGGGGGAGGGGTTGGGGGGGGGGGGGGAGTTGGGGAGGTCTGTTGAGTTTTTTTTGTGTTTTCCAAGTGTCCCTTATATCCCTACCAAGACTTAGATCAGGCTGTGTTTTCAACTATAGCCTGTCCTGTCCTGTCCTGTCCTGTCCTGTCCTGTCCTGTCCTGTCCTGCTACAATGTCCCTTTGCCACACGTTCCTGTCTACCCCCTTCCTCCTCTCTTTTTTATATTTATTTATTCTTTTATATTGAGGACAATGGAATAAGCACTCGTGTGATTTTTACATCTAGTCCCCGTATGTATGCAGTTTTGTAAATCTTGTCATTTGTTCCTGCACCTGATGGCCTATTTTTTTCAAAATGCGGAACAGGATTTAACGTGTGAGCAAGATGTTCTGCTCGCGTTCACACACACGAGGCCTCGGTTTATCGTCTCATCCCAAAAGACTTTTGGGGAGAGTGGAGTCAACACTGATGTTAACTCCAGGAGAACCGGGATGGTCAAATTGCGAACACAATGTTCTGACCATTAGGCTATCACGTCCCCTCTCTTCTCACCCCGTGTCTGTCTGTCTGTCTGTCTGTCTGTCTGCCTGCCTGCCTGCCTGCCTGCCTGCCTGCCTGCCTGCCTGCCTGCCTGCCTGCCTGCCTGCCTGCTCTGTCTGTCTGTCTGTCTGTCTGTCTGTCTGTCTGTCTGTCTGTCTGTCTCTCTCTCTCTCTCTCTCTCTCTCTCTCTCTCTCTCTCTCTCTCTCTCTCTCTCTCTCTCTCTCTCTCCTCTCTCTCTCTCTCTCTCTCTCTCTCTCTCTCTCTGAAGTCTTTCGGATGAGACTATATACCGAGGTCCATGTGCGAACCCCCACAGAACACATTGCGCACATGTTAAAACCCGCTCCGCTTCTTGAAAGAGTAGGCCCTTGTGTGGTAGTGGGATTAGATGACAAAAGTTACAAAACTGCATACATACGGGGACTGATGTAACAAAACAACACACGAGTGCTTAGTCCATTATCCTCGATATAAAAGAATAAAGAAATGAATCATAAAATGAATAAATATATAAAAATACTACATCTTTGCAATCCCTTGAACTCTTTACCATATCATGATAGACAAATAAAAATAAAGCACGCAAAAAAGGCTGACCATGTCATGTTCCGGCATTTGTTATTTGTATGTTGTTTTATTTGGAATTATTCATCATATTCATTGAGCATGTGTGTGTGTGTGTGTGTGTGTGTGTGTGTGTGTGTGTGTGTGTGTGTGTGTGTGTGTGTG
The DNA here is from genome assembly GCA_030674155.1 of Stramonita haemastoma. Lineage (NCBI taxonomy): Eukaryota > Metazoa > Mollusca > Gastropoda > Neogastropoda > Muricidae > Stramonita > Stramonita haemastoma. Next base: position 7,544,916 of record CM060325.1, on the reverse strand, counting down.
TGTGTGTGTGTGTGTGTGTGTGTGTAGGAGATGGTGCATATTGTGTGTGAGTGAGTTTGTGTGTATATGTATGTATGTATGTGTGTGTGTGGGTGTTTTATTTATCTATTTATTTATTTATTCATTTATTTATTTATTTACTATTTATTTATTCATTTAGTTATTCAATTATTTACGTTTTTTCTATTTCGATGATAAAGAAATAAGCGTTCATGTGCTTTTTTTAAAATGCAGTCCCCATGTGTGTGTCCCAAACACAATGGAAGACAAGTTTTGTCTGCTGATATTTTTTGGGATTTTTCTATAGCCCTGCAAACGTTTTTTCCAATGTGAATGTTTTTCTTTTAGAGGAAATCCATTGTTAAAAGAGTTAGCTGTATTATGTTCTTGACACATACATCGAAAAGTAAATAATCTATTGCTTCACCCAATTTTCATTACCTTTTTTTTTTATTTTACATGCGAGTTTTGCCAAGATTAGCTTGCAAGGTACACTTGAGAAAGAAAGATCGTGGGCAGACAGATGAAGAGTTGGATAGAGAACTTCATAGAAAAACGAACCGATTTTGACACAATAGTGCTCCTGCCAAAAACGAGTCCAATGCAATGCCTCTAAGACTCCTCCAGGAGTTCATAGAAAAGAGAAGATACAAGAAATGGGCGCTATGATCATGTGATATCACACACACATAACACACACACGCGCGCCGCGCATGATGACTATAAACCGAGGCCCCGTGTGCAAACGCACACAGAACATTTTGCGCACATGTTAAACCCTGTTCCGCTTTTCGAAAGAGATGGCTATTGTGTGCCGGTGGGAACAAATGACAAAACTTACAAAAACTGCAAACACGGGGACTTGATGTAAAAAAATATAACACATAAGTGCTTATTCCATTATCCTGAAAATAAAGGACAACATAAATGAAAGAATACATAATACATCACACACATACATACACATACATACACACAGATACACACACACACACACACACACACACACACACACACACACACACACGCCGCGGCGCGCGCGCGCGCGCGCGCACCCCCCCCCCCCCCCCCACAACTTCATTCCAAACACCTTTACCAGAATTTCATTTTTCTTTTATATTAAAAAAAAAACCTCCAAACCCGGCCCGGAACTGTGTAATTAACTTTTCTGCACACGGAGTACTCCTGCCCATTTCCTTTTCCCCCGCTCTCTTTCAGATTGCATTTTTGTGTTCTGATTCGGGATGGCGGGGGACCGTTCCGGCGGCAAATATGATATACAGGCTTACTCATTCTCAGCTGCACCGAACTGAAAGAGCGGGCACATCGATTTAGTAGTAGGCGGCACTTCACCTTTTTGTTTTGTTGGTGTGGAGGCAGATGCGGGATGTTTGGTCATGCAAACACAACCCACACTCTCGGACAAAGCTCATGATGACGGCTAGTTCTTCAACAGCAGCAAGATTAAGAGTAGAGCAGAAGGGGAAAAAAAGGGACATACCACCACCTACAGCCTAGCCATCCCACATTGCCAACACATCACTGGATCATTGACGTTGTCTGGAAGGGGGTACAGGAGATGGTAGAACTCAGCAGATGACAGAACATAGAAAGAGGAGAACTCTGGTGGCATTGTCTGGAAGCTTCTATCGACAACAGTGGTGATGGAGATGGAGGAGAGAGTGATGAATGGTGATTGTATGATGATGATGATGATGATGATGAGATGATGATGATGATGAGATGATGATGAATGATGATATGATGATGATGCAATGATGATGCAATGATGATGATGATGATGATGATGATGATGATGATGATGATGATGATGATGATGATGATGAGATGATGATGGTGGTGTGTGATGATAATGATGAGTTATCATGATGATGATGATGATGATGATGATGATGATGATGATGATGATGATGGATTTGATGATGAATGATGATGATGATGATGAGATATGTTGATTGAGTTAGATTTGTGATTCAGGATTGTGAAAAGGGGAAGTGTCTATGTGAGGTAGAGAGGTATCCTACGAAGCAGCCTTCAAGACAGCTAGTGGGGTGGAGCTACCTTTTGAGACAGCTTTCAGCGAAGTTAGTCTTTGTCCATTTTTTAATTATTTATATATACATGTTTTTCGTTCCTGGGCAAGAGCTCCGAGGTTCAATTATGGTGAGATTTGCATAAGGACCGATTTTTTTCTCTCACAATTTAAGTGGGCGCATTTCGACTTGTGGATGGTCTCTAAACACGACACATGTGTACACGTTTTTGAAATTTTGTCATCCATTTCTACCGGCACACAATGGCTTACTCTTTCCAAAGGCGGAATGGGTTTTTTAACATGTGCGTAAGATGTTTTGCGAGCATTTGCACACGGGGCGTCGGTTTATAGTCTCATCTGAAGGACTTCGACATTCAGTTCGCGATTTTCTTGTCAAACTGGGAAGAAAGGGTAAGCAGGAACCGAACCCAGAACCTCAAGTTGTACTTGTTTGGCAGGTGAACGTCTTAACACTCCTGCCACTGTCCCTCATCATACATTTTTCTATATAACGGTTAAGGAACCACACAGCCTTTACCAAAGCGTCACCAAAACAAATGTTTATAAAGACTAGTCTTTGACTCACAACTTGTGCAATGTTGCACAATATTTGGGGTTTTTTTTTGGCTTTTAATATCAAGAAGAATATATTCAGAAAAAAACCTCTCAATATCTTTGTCGTCTGCTAGCCAGTAAACCACAATTCACACGGGCAGAGTCATCTGCGAAGGAACACATGTAGCCTTAGCCCTCCTCATGACGAAGATCCTTTCCAGCATTATCACCACTATCTGGCTTTAGTCTATTTCTTTAGCTCCCAAAACAAGCATACAACACGGCATTTTTCGGACTCTACAAAATGTTTTGAAATGTGCAAAGGTTTGGTTGTGAATAGCAATACAAGATTGATTACATGGCCGGAAGCAAAAGATGGGAGTATGGCCTTATGCAAACAAACACAATGGCGCCTTGCATCTTCTAAGGAAAAGAGCAAACAACAGTTTTATTTTGAACTTCACTGCTTTGAAGGTGGGATAATGAGAAAAACAAAGTTTCAGCATTTTGGTCTTGATACTATATTTACATAGATATGCATGCAGAAAGCGAGGGGTTGCTAAAGTGATCGTAACTAAAACCATACATCAGGTTTTCAATAACAATGAGCAAACTAAGTAAACATAACTAATAACTGTTTGGTCAGAGTGTTTTTTCTTTTCAATATTGAAAATAAGAAAGAAAGAAAAGGAAAGAAGAAAGAAAGAAAGAAAGAAAGAAAAAAAAAGAAAGAAAGAAAAAGAAACGAATGAATGAATGAATGAATGAATGAATGAATGATGAATGAATGAATGAATGAATGAATGAACGAATGAATGAAGGGAAAGAAGAACCAACTCCCCACCAACATCCAAACCCAACCACAATCGATGGAAAAGTTTCACAAAATAAACGATGCGCAATTTCAAAACTAACGTTACCACAAAAAACCCCCACTACTCTCCCCCTCGCCAGCCCGGCAAGGCAGCAAGCAGGACAAGATCTCGACGACCTTTGTGACACGGAATCCAATTCAGACGAAAACATCTCGATGTTCCTTCAGCCCAGCTTCCATATTTTCCCTCTGCATCTCTCCCTCACGATTCCGTCCCGCGGATGTGCCTTCCCCGCTTGTGGGCCGAATACAGGGAGAGGAAGCGCAAATGATAGGTGTTTTCCTTTCATCCACTGCGACTCTCCTCCTTTCCTCTGTCGCTGCTTTTCCAATCCAACCTTTTGCTCTTCAGGCGGGAGCTGAAAGTTTGGGATCGGAAAACGAACGGCTCGATATAAAGAGGCGTGATATTTGTCTGTCTTGCTGACTTTGTAAGGGGACCGAGTTGCCCGAGCACGTGCTTGGAGGAGAGGAGGAGGAGGAGGAGGAAGAGGAGGAGGAGGAAGAGGAGGAGGAGGGTGGTCTGTCTCTTGTTTCTCTCCATCCTTCCCCCTTCCCCTTCTCCCCCCCTCCCCTTCTCTGTCAAGTACCTTTCAAGAGTTTGAAGACTACCCCCCCAGATCAGATCTTGTCCTCTTTGTGTTTTGGGGATGGGTTTGTTTGGGTTTGGGATTTTTTTATATTGATGATGGCGAGACAACTTCATATTTGTTAAATGCTGAGACAGTTTTGCAGTTTTGTTTTGGAAACAGGGTAAGAGAACAATAGATGGACAAAGAAGTAAATAAATAGCTAGATAACCTAATCAAAAAGAAGACATAGACAAATAACCTTTGCTCTAAAGTTTAAAATGATACATCAGTATTTGAATTAAGGAGTCTTTTGTTCATTGCCGTTATTCTTTCATTGTGTTTGTGCCCCCCACCCCCATCCCAATCTCCATTTTTAACCTTTTCCTCTTTTTGTGCTTCAAAGGTGCATTTTGTATTTTTAGTTGAGGCTTTGTTCAATTCATAAACATCTGATAAGCACTTTTGTCTCTAAACTCTGTTACCAACTGTCTTATCTTTTTCAGTTTTGGATGTCAGTATTTACGGGTTGTCTGTGATGTTAATTGCTATCTTTTGTAAATCCTGGTTTTCACTTTTTTTCTTGAAATGATAATAAACAATAGATGTTCTGTTCGTTCGACTCAATTTTATTTCACGATGTTTACAGCCCCACCGACCACGAAGGCCATATCAAGGCTGTCACCTTACATCAATTTCAGCGAGTCCAGTAACAGTCACCTCAAGTTCAACTTTAAGACTGTCAAATTCCTTCTGTTATTGTCAATCAGAATTGGAAAAAAGGAAAAAGGGAAACGACAAAGTACCTTTACAACTCTATTCTTTAAGACAAATTAAGCCAGGTTGTGCCGAGGACACAGCCATTCACCTTAATTTGCCATTCCCATGTTCTATCTATCTATTATCTATCTATCTATCTATCTATCTATCTATCTATCTATCTATCTATCTATCTATCTATCTATCTATCTATCTATCTATCTATCTATCTATCATCTATTATCTATCTATCTATCTATCTGACGAGGCGATAGCCCTGATATGGCCTATGTGGTCGGCGGGGCTCAAAGCACCATTATTGGATTGGATTGGATCTATCTATCTATCTATCTACTATCTATATCTATCTATCTATCTATCTATCTATCTATCTATCTATCTATCTATCTATCTATCTCTATCTATCTATCCTCTCTATCCCTCTATCTCTCTATCTACCACCGTAGTCTGTCAACCGTGGGGGCACTCTCGAAGACTTGACAACTAGTTACCTCCAATCTTCTCTCTCTTCTACCTTCCCATCCCCATGTTACCCAAACAAAAAAGTGTATTAAAAAACAACAACAAAAAAACCCAAACTAAGCACAATGAACACTTCAATGCACCCCCCCCCTACCATACATAGCAAAAATGATACAATAGGCAAATACCACTGCAGAATGGACATCATGTGCCTATCCTAGTGCTTACAATACCGCTACATGGTCGCTGGAACAAAAAGAAAACAGGCAAAATGTCATACAATGTACTAAATATTAAGTATCTATAAGATTTTCTTGAAAAAAAGGGCAGGAAAATGAACTCGGAACACAGGAAGTAAGCAAGAGAGGTCATAAAAAAAGGTAAAGTAAAGAACGAAAAACAAAGAGAGATATAGAAAAGAGGAACTTTTAAGCATAGGGTGTGCAGAATTTTTGTTATGTTTATACTGGAAGATTCCTCGGCATCCCCATAGAGAAGATAGGGGGGGGGGGGGGGGGGGCTCTCTGATTTAAAACAACTTTGTCTTTGTTTGAACCAATATGAAATGTAGCTATCTTGTGTCTTTTGAGATTAAGATTCGTATTAAAATGCCTGCCAGTATTATATTGCCCTTAGGCTTAAAGTGCTTTTAACTTGACTTGACGCAATCGACCTGTTTTGTTGATAACTCTTGTGCTTGTTTCTTTCTTTGTTCGTGACTTTGCTCGTGTGTGCGTTTATCCATGTGCTTGTCTGTGTGTATGCATTTTCTTCCAGCTTATACTAAAGCTATAATTATTCAATTTTGTTTTATTTTTGTTGTTGTAATTGTTGTTGCTGCTGTTATCTGCAGAGATATAACTCAACTCACAAACTCAAAGTATGGGGTTTTCCCCTCGTAGTTAACATCAGCACTGACTCCCCCCACCCCCACCCCCCTCCTCAATTCCTTTGGAAAAGACTACAATCTGAGGCCTCGTGTGCAATTGCATACATAACATCTTGCAGACATATTAAAACCTGTTCCGGCCTTCGGATGAGTGGGCCATTTGTGCTAATGGGAATGGATGACAAAGTTACAAAATTGCATACACATAGAGACTAGTTGCAAAGGAAAAAGTACATAGAGCTTATTTCATTATCCTCGAAATAAAAGTAAAAAAAAAAAAAAATTAATAAGAGAACACCCCCCTCTCCCCACATACACTGCTCTCTCTCTCTCTCTCTCCTCTCTCTCTCTCCTCTCTCTCTCTCTCTCTCTCTCTCTCTCTCTCTCTCTCTCTCTCTCTCTCTCTCTCTCTCTCTCTCTCTCTCTCTCTCTCCCCTCTCTCTCTCTCCCCCCCCCCCTCTCTCTCTCCTCTCTCTCATCTCTCTCTCTCTCTCCTCCCCTCTCTCTCTCTCTCCCCCCCTCTCTCTCTCTCTCCTCTCTCTCTTCACACACACACAACAACACAATACATACAACAGACAACAACAACACACACAACACAAATCAACACACACAACAAAAATCAACACACCACACACTACACATAAACGACACACACACACACACACACACACACACACACACACACACACACACACACACACACACACACACACACACACAATCAACACACACACACACCCCCCACCCCCCACCCCAATCCCCCCTCACCCACACACATAACACTAAAAATCACCATTCAGACATTTAAATCATATGATATAATTATAGTGAAGCACGTTCAAAACTACCGGGGTGGAAAGATTTATACGAGGGGTGCATATTATGATAGTCACACACACTGCAGTCTTCACCCGCTATTGACCTATGCCCGACTAATACATCTCATTATCTGGGGCTCCGCAAGTGCACGTTAGAGGGGCACGATTATAATTGACCCCCCTTCCAGATCAACACACGGACGAAAAAGAAACCGGGGGGAGGGGGGGGGGGGGGGGGTGTTGGAGAAGAGGAAAAGAGAGTATTCAGAGTGGGGTGGGGTTGGTTGAAAAAGTGGGGATGGTGAAGGGGGGGGGGGAGGAGAGGGGAGGGGTGGGGGGCAGAAAGGGGACAGATTTTCAGTCAAAACTTCCCAGAGAGAAGTGATAGTGTGTGTGAATGTGTTGTGTGTGTGTTGTGTGTGTGTGTGTGTGTGTGTGTGTGTGTGTGTGTGTGTGTGTGTGTGTGTGTGTGTGTGAGAGAGAGAGAGAGAGAGAGAGAGAGAGAGAGAGAGAGAGAGAGAGAGAGAGAGAGAGAGAGAGAGAGAGAGAGAGAGAGAGAGAGCTAAGACCTAATCTGCTGAAATTTGTAGCACTACTTTTGCAACACACACCACATACACACACTACCGCACACCACACACACACACACACACACAATCTTTTCTCATCATCATCATCATCATTCCTCGAAATAAAAGACTAAAAATGAAAAATACAGTAAAATATAAAACATTCCCCTCCTCTACCCAGTACTTTTGCCAGAAAAAATAAGCATTCGAGAGAGTAAAACAAAAGAAGTTATATCAACAAAGCTATGAAATAAGTGTGTTGACAATATTTCATATCAAGCTTCATATTAAAGAAAGAAAGAAAAAAATCCAATATGCAGAAAGGGCAAATTTAATTGGCAAAAATATAAACAATGTATAGTTTTTGTTTTTATGTGACATTATTCAATATTTTTTGGCGGACATCCACGGGATTTTTTTTCATATATTCAAATTTATTTTGCTATTTTTCAAAACTTGTTTATATGTTTTTATTTACTTATTTATGTTATTTATTTGTCTTTGTGCTGCATGTTAGTTTATTTGCTACTTGTTTACTGGTTTAGTGTTTCTTTTTCATTGATTCATTTATTTTTGTTTTCGTTTTCTACCAGTGGTTTTTTTCTTTCTATTTTGTGTCCATAAGTTTGCCTTTTTCGTCATTTTCTGTGAGGTGCCTGTGCATTTTTTGTCCTTCCTTTCCTTATTCCTTCCTTTCCGTGTCTGTTTTTTTCCCCATTATTATGGTTTGTTTTTCTTTGCTTTATTTCCCTGCGTGCAAAGATACCACTATTATTATCATTATTCATTGGAGTGCACTTATGAGAGCTTACATAAAATTGCTGTGGGGATGTTCAATGTGTTATTGCGCAAAATAAGTGTGATTTTCTATCAATTCTTTCTTTCATTTTTTTGGTAAGCATTTTTCTTGCTTTGTCATTTTCAATTTTTGGATTTTTGTTCTATGGTTGTTGATTTGCTTGTTTGCTCTAGCGTCACACAGCCTGCTACGGCAAATCAGATGATTTTTAGTTCTTTGTTTCTTGTTTGTACTGTTGTTTTTTGCTTATTTGTTTCTTCGATTCCTTGCTTTAAAACATACTTTTGAGCTTTGGTAGTATCTACGAGAAACTTTGTAACAGGACTGTAATCTTTATTGTTATTATATCATAGAAAAGGTATCTAATGCCCTTTTGTTTTCGTTTAGCAAGTCTGTATTTTTGTGCCGTTCCCCTCAACGCCTTGGCGAATATTTGGGGCACTGCAGTGAATGTTATGAACGTAGCGGAGCCTATTCTGATACCAGTAACAGAGTGCATGCCGGGTATATTCGTGTCGTCATCCGTCCCACCGGTCATAAGCTGCCGTTTTGTTCACAAAAGGTGGATGGGACATAAATGTATACGCAAGATGTTTTGTATGCGTTCGCACATACACCTCGAAATAAAAACAGTAAATAAAAAATGAAATAAAACATACACCTCAGTTTAGCGTCACATTCGAAGGACTTTGGGGAGATGGAGTCAGCATCAGAGCTAACTCCGGGTAATAAGAATCTTCTCGAACAGACACTACGTTAAGGTTTGAACATGCGCCCTCAGTTGCCATCAGATCATGAACACAATGTTCTAGCCACTAGGCCATCCCACCTCTCTGTAGACTTTTAAAAATTAAACAACTCAAAACAAAGGTTTTCCGTAACTTTACAAGGAATCGACACTTTAGCGGTAACGCGCCATTATAGAATCCAAGAGGTCCTGGGCTCGAATCGTGTAAGAAGCAAGACTCTGCACACGCAACCTCTTCTTATCCACTACACTATGAATGGTGGTCTGGGTGCAAGTCCTTTAGATAACACGATCAAATTAATGAGGCTCCATGCGCAGCATGCACAAAGCACACTTCCAAGAACCCATGGCAACAAAAGAGTTACCAGATGTTTGTGGCAAAATTATGCCAGAGCAAAAGCCAAACTTAAAGAGAAACCCACTTTTCATTTATAGCATTATGAGCAATGGTGATGAGGATGGTGTACTAATGCTGCTATAGGAGTGCACCTGCTTTG
>CM060325.1:7497797-7530297 GCA_030674155.1 Stramonita haemastoma | reverse complement strand
TTTACTGTTTTTGTTTTTATTGTGTTCTCTGGTTATACTCATTTGGTTCCGTTCTTGCTATTTTCGTCCCAAGTACACAGCGGCTGGATGCTTTCTCTTCTGATTAAGTCACAGAGATGTCAGTAACATTACAGATTTTAGTTTTGGATACTTCTGCATTTCATCACATTGGGTTGATCTAGAATGAGCAGAGCCTGATCTTCTCCTGTGCTTATAACTAAGCAGGAGATCTGCCCACAAGCCTCACCAGACACATACCGACTTCAGGGCAACTCATTAAAAAGTTCATAGGAAAGAATTTAAAATTTGTTTGAAAAGGGGCAGGAGAATGGGCTTGGTAGACAAAACATGAGAGAGAGAGAGAGAGAGAGAGAGAGAGAGAGAGAGAGAGAGAGAGAGAGAGAGAGAGAGAGAGAGAGAGAGAGAGAGAGAGAGAGAGACAGACAGACAGACAGACAGACAGACAGACAGACAGACAGACAGACAGACAGACAGACAGACAGACAGACAGACAGACAGAGATAAATACAGAGAGACATACAGAGAGACAGACAGACATACAGACAGAGGGGTAAGGAGGAGAGAAAAAAGGATTGATAGAAAAGGAGACATTTTTCCACAGAACTTCTACACAGTTTGGATGCTACTTATACTGAAAGAGCCCTCACTCCCAGCCCTCTTGGCATCCCTGTGTATAAGTTTAAGAATAGGGGTCAGGTGGTGGTAAAATTGGGGTCAGGTGGTAGTAAAATAGGGGTCAGATGATGGGAAAGTAGGGGTCAGATAATGAGAAAATAGGGGTCAGATGATGGGAAAATAGGAGTCAGGTGGTGGTAAAATAGGGGTCAGGTGATGGGAAATTAGGAGTTAGATGATGGGAAAATAGGGGTCAGATGATGGGGAAAAAATGGGATGTGTTAATCCTTAATGAGAAAACCCCCAACAAAACAAAACACCACAAGCTACTTAATACAACACCGGAACATTAGGGGTTAATCCATGAAAGCGTGTTTCTACTTTGCCCATTAATCAAAGAATGCTCAGCTACCAAGCAGCCCTAGCAACTGGCTATCCATGCGCAAACAACACGACCAACGAGACAAAAGGAACAATGGGCAGCTGTGTGCGTGTGTGTGTGTGTGTGTGTGTGTGTGTGTGTGTGTGTGTGTGTGTGTGTGTGTGTCTGATATCTAGGTTACTCCCCTACCCCAACCACCATTCAGGATTTTAATAAATGGGGGAAAGAATCAGTTTCAAATAGAATTGAATCCACAACGTCTGTCTTTCTAGATGGGTACCTTACCACTAGGCTACAGATCCACCAGACTTATACCATTCCCACTGTTGCACAGTCACAGACTTTTGGTGAGGACAGTGTCTTTTCTATTTTGTCTACAGGGAACGGGATAGCTCAGTGGTCAGAGCACTCACTTTCTCCAAGCTGAAGTTAAGCATCATCGAGCGTGGTTACCAGTTGGACGGGTGACCGTTTGCGCGCCTTAGCTTCAGTACAGTTTCCCAGTTCACCCAGCTGTAAATGGGTACCTACCACTTTAGGGTCAGGGAAAGTAAAGCAGCCAGAGAGAGAGAAGATGGGCGCCGCCCTAAATATACTGGCCCCAGGGAAGCTGAGGTCTCTGACATCTCGCTCCCCTACGACCTAATAGGTTATGGGACACCTTTACCTTTTTTTTTAACCTTGTATTATAATCTACTTTTTCAAGCACCTTTGCCATGCCACACAATGGCTATATCAGGTGGAATGCGCAGTGCTTGGTCTCCTGTGCTTGTCACTCTGCAGGAGGTCTGACCACTGTCCTCAGCTGACAATTCCCACTTCAGAGCAGCTCATGACCAGTCTGAGCTGGGACCCCTCTTGGTGGAGGATGCTGAAAACTGGTTTTGTTATCCAGTTGGCTGACCCCATTCCTGTTGTTTCATCACAGCTTGAGGCTGTACCCACCCTACCCCATGTCATGTCCCCATCAAGAGAACACCCACATCATTAACCTGGCGTACAGGTGTGACCATGGAGTTCACTTCATGATCCAGAGATTGGTCTAGAGTAGATCTTCGTTATAGTATTGTTTAGAGCGAAAGATTCTAATGAATCATATCACTGACATTACTACATGTATAATTTGTGCCACAGTGGCATAATCATGTGATTCTGTCTCATGCACTGACATAAACACACATTTTCTGCCAAACTGGCATGGTCATACTGCTGTGTCTAAAGCATTGGCATAAAAATGTCTTTTTTGTGCTAAACTGGAATGATAATATATAGCCATCTCTCATGTTATTCTCATAGAATTTCTCAGTTGTTTCCTTTTTTATAGATAATAAAGTATTTTGAATTTGAATGTTCTAGCATAAATATGTATTTTTTTGTGCCAAACTGACAGAACTATATATCTCATGCACTAGCATAAAGATATATCTACTTTCTACCACACTGGCATGATCATGCCACCATCTCTCACGCACTAAGTTTTCTTTCCCAATGAGGGCAAAAAAAAACTTGTTTAGGGCAACATCACTGTGTAATAAAAATTGATGGCAGTCATGTTGTGTGTCACTGCTCTTTGTGTGAAGCTCCTAATTAAATGCAAGGTCTGTTGTCTGCCCTTGCTGCACGTGCAGCCAATGAATGCAGCAACCAAAGGCGTCACTACAGTTGACTCCAGACAGAGAAGAGGTCACAAGGGGAAGAAATCTGCATAACAAGAGGATGGAACTTGCATGCCCTTTTTTCACATTAGTGAATTAATAGTACAGAAAATTCTCTGTGGTGTGTGTGTGTGTGTGTGTGTGTGTGTGTGTGTGTGTGTGTGTGTGTGTGTGTGTGTGTGTGTGTGTGTGTGTGTGCATCAAAGCAAACATTTCTGACTAAAGATCTGGGAATTGAAAAGGAAATTCTTTGACATGCAAAGAGAGAGAAGAAAAAAAAGGACAACACAAACGTTTCGCACCATATTGGGTTGCAGAAAAAAAAGCAATGAACATAAAAAATGCGAATGGCAGAGCAGGGTGATAAATAACATATAGTATGCATTGTTGATCTTGATGAAGCTGGATGGGTAATGTGCATATATAGAAATTTTTAAAACGTTGCAGATCCAATTCCCACTTGAAAGCAAATGTTCCCCCATCTATTGAACCTGGGTGTTAATCTTCTGGGTGAGATGATAAAAGAAATATTCTGTGCAACACATTTCACAGTTATAGATCCCACACAAGAGAGCTATCCCTGTCCAAATTCTTAACATCAAAAAAACAACAACAACAACATATTACAGAGGGACAAAATATATCTGCAAGCAGAAAAAATGGTGGAGCTTGTCTTATGGCAATACACTCTTCTCGGAAAGAGCAGCCCAAATTTCATGCAGAAAATCTGCCATGACTGAAAATTGTTTACAATACAATACAATACAATACAATACATACAATACAATACAATACAATACAATACAATACAATGCAATGCAGTAGAATGAACGCAAATTTTGTAGCCTAGATGTTGAATATAGCAATAGGGAAGATTAGGCTTGGTTTTATATTGATGCTTTCAAAAGATAAGTACAGCTAATCTAGATTTTATACTGGCTGAAATGGTTATTGAAATCTAAAGAAAAACAATGAGACACTATTACTGTAATCAAGCTAGTAGGTATGCTCAGAAAGTCTTTAGTTTAGATATTGCACTTGGTGTCTAGCACACACACACACACACACACACACACACACACACACACACACACACACACACACACACACACACACACGCAGGCACCAACACAGACACACACACACGCACCCACACACAGACACACACACACAACACACACACACAACACACCACACACACACACACCACACACAACACACACACACACACACACACACACCAAAACCACCACCACCACCACCACCACATCCATTAAAAGGCTATGCTGAACATCCTCCCTCAACAGCTGGTTTATGAAGCACCACCACTCCACTCCATGTTTGCTTCATCGGTAATCTGAACATTCAGTGCGGTGTGTTTCATTTTATTTGTGGTCACCTGATCAGCTGAAGGTGTGGGGTGTTTGTGCAAAGACTGGCATGAACTGGGAGATCCGCTATCCACGTGGGTTCCACCTGACACGGGTAGGGAGAAGAGAGGCCAGAAGACAAGGTGAATCCATTTTGTGATTCTGATATTGAAACCTTAAAATAGAGATGAAATGAGAGGGTAAGGGGGGAAGGAAGGAAGGAAAGGAGGAAGGAAGGAAGAAAGGAAGGAAAAGAGGAAGGGTGTGCATGTGGGGAGGTTGGGTGGGTGTAAAGTTGGAATAATAGTTGGCTGGCTGGGAAAGAAATGATGGGATGGGATGAAATTGAAACTTAATGGCAAAATGACAGACGTTTCACACATGTGTCTGTGTCTCTTGATCTTTTCTGTCTGTTTGCTTTGCTCTCTCTCTCTCTCTCTCTCTCTCTCTCTCTCTCTCTCTCTCTCTCTCTCTCTCTCTCTCTCTCTCTCTCTCTCTCTCTCTCTCTCTCTCTCTCTCTCTCCCCCCCATGAAGGGATGAAAAAAAGTATGTAATGCTTACTTACTCTTTTACCCTTGAAAAATAAAGATTATTCATTCATAAAGATTATTCCCTCTCTCTCTCTCTCTCTCTCTCTCTCTCTCTCTCTCTCTCTCTCTCTCTCTCTCTCTCTCTCTCTCTCTCTCTCTCTCTCTCTCTTGTGCGTGCGCGCATGTGTGCATGTGTGTGTATGCATGCATACCATATTATCCATTCCAAAAATAGGATCTGGATTATCTTCCCCAAACCAATTCTCTGAATATAAGAACAGATAAAATTAACAGATTGTGGCAAGTGCCTAGTACAAGTAAGTCCAAATCTTCTTGCATTTAAACTGGACATACAGCAGGACCATACACATCCATATCCATGTACTAAAATCCCCAGTTCAAAAGCTCATCAAACATCACAGCAACTCACAGTCTGTAAAACGAATTTGGAGGTCCTTGCTATTGCTGCAGAACTACATTTGGGAGATTGTTGAGAGAGAATCAATAGGTATATGGCTGTTTTGACAGTGTCAAAACTACCAGATAAAAGTTGAAAAGTGGAAGGAAAGCTCCTTAGAGGAGTTCAAGTTCATTGTTTAGAGGCCTCAAAGAAAAAGGGTATGACGAATCAAGGCCTCTTTAGTGTAAAACCAATACTGTTTGAGGTTAAAATATCTTTATTCAACTGAAGCCTATGAACCTTATATCCTTTAGGGTTGTTTTTTTTTGGTGTGCTGCACCAAAGAGCTCTTTACAAATTCCTCTATCTGTTTGGTTTGTTTACCAGAGTCTTTCTGTTCTGGTATTTTTTTTATCCATTGCTAATGCTACCAGACCTTAACCATAATTTTGTTTTTATTTTCATGGTCTAGTACATAATCCTTCACTCTTAAACTCACCAGAAAAATGCTTTATCAAGGCCATTTGAGATGGTTGCTGAAAAAGCACCAAGACAGTGACAACATTTGCATCTATCAACAATTCATATAGTTAGCATCCCCCACATGCGAAAAAAACACCCCAAAATAATCGGAAAGATTTGATCCCTTTGTTTCCAAGCAGTTTTCCACATTACCACTCAGCCATATGGGTGGCTGGTGTTTTTCTTTCATTACCCCTGTCGCAGGCAGGCAGCACACAGCAAGGAAGAGGTTAAACAGCAAGAAATCGGAAGTCACCAGCCCCTTTTGTGTCTGTGGTGATCTCAAACAACAGGATTGCCCAACAGCATATGCTTGCCTCCATTGCTCTGTCATGATTCAAAAACATTCTCTGTCTTGACCAATCATAACACGATTTCTTCCTGGCCATGGGGTAGGGTACAAAAACATTCTCCATCTTTTTCCATTCATCACAGGATATCTTCAATAGGGGGGGTATAATTCCTGTTATGAGAAAGATTGTTTATGCTAAGTCCTTCACTTAAGGGGAAAAAATCGTTAAATTGTGATGTCATTGTTTTGTGTGTGCAGCTCATAATTAAGGGCTGTGTCTGGTTGTCTCCCTTTGCTGCACGTGCAGTCGATGAATGCAGGAGCCAGAAAGTGGCGTCACTTCCTTTGACTCTTCTGACAGAGGGTTCACCAGGGGAGGGAACTTCCATAATTATTCTTTTATTTCACCACCAGGCTGAGTAAGATAACCCCTCCCACTCTCCTCGTCTCTGTCTCTGTCCGTTCATTGTGCATGTTGTGGCATGTGTGTGTGTGTGTGTGTGTGTGTGTGTGTGTGTGTGTGTGTGTGTGTGTGTGTGTGTGTGTGTGTGTGCCTACAGGTGTTGATGGGTATTTTTGTTAGACAAATTTGAATGCTGTAAAAAACAAAGAAAGAAAAAATGTTAAGTATGCTATTAATGACAGCACAGCACAGAAGTATGATACCAACCTCTTGCACATTGTTACTTTTAATAACACACACACACACGCACGCGCACGCGCGCACGCACACACACACACACACACACACACACACACACACACACACACACACACACACACACACTAAAAGATCCAGGATGAATGTGGAATATGCTCATCTGAGCAGAACAAGGACAGAATTTAACCCAAGGGATATTAGAGTAATAAAAGCAAATACACAAATACAGGCATGCGAGATGGTGAGTGCAGACATCCAGTCTTGCATTGAAGTCACATTGAAGTTGCATTGACTAAGTGAAACTGTTTCAAAAGATTCAATATAAAATGGTGAGCCTTGGATCATTAAACATCGTAATCAAATGATGTTTTGGTGGCTCAAGTCGCTGCTAAGAATACTAAAGCTAAGCTTAATAAGTTAAATATGTTTGTCTATCCCAGAGCCAGTCCTTAGGAGGGGTGTTGTTGGGCCCTTTGTTCCCCAGGGAATTCATAGGCATAAGCCACTAGTAAAGGTATACATTACGCGTCTTATTCCTCTTGTACTTACATCATTACTCTCATATCTAAATAATCAACAATCAAATTTAACCAAATGAAAACCTCTCATGTCTATCTGCCCACCCCTCTCTGTCTCTGTCTCTCTGTCTCTGTCTCTCTGTCTCTCTGTCTCTGTCTCTCTTGTCTCTGTCTCTCTCTGTCTCTGTCTCTCTCTGTCTCTGTCTCTCTCTGTCTCTGCCTGTCTGTCTGTCTGCTCTGTCTTTCTCTCTCTCTCTCTCTCTCTCTCTCTCTCTTTTTCTCTCTCTCTCTCTCTCTCTCTCTCTCTCTCTCTCTCTCTCTCTCTCTCTCTTCTCTCTCTCTCTCTCTCTCTCTCTCTCTCTCTCTCTCTCTCTCTCTCTCTCTCTCTCTTGTCACATTCATTCCAATTCTCATAGGAAGCGTATTTTACCCAAAGATTCTGAAAAGTCGATGAATAGATTATCTTGAATATATCTATATTTTTTGCAGGTCTCCAGGCGGTTTTCCAGCTAACGCTTAAACACCTGTTTAAAACTTGGTCCTTTTGCTTCAGATAACATACCCTGAATAGACATTACATTAAAATGGACTTTTGATAAATGAGGATGGGAATAATTATATTGTCAGATTTTATCACAAGGAAAGGGAGATCTGATGGCTTTACTACCCTGCTTTTTTCTGTTTGATGATTTCAGATTTAATGTCAGTGCAGTCAGGCATGACAGCAAGCCTAGGAGGTGGAGGGATGAAGATTACAATGTGTGCACTTCCATAGCTTGGATTTCAACTGGGCTGTAGTTAAACATCTCTCTCTTGTCTCTCTGTCTCTGTTCTGTCTCTCTGTCTCTTCACTCTGTCTCTCTCTCTCTCTCTCCCTCTCTCTCAACTCTCTCTGTCTATCTATTCTCTCAATCTTATTCTATCAATGCATCATGAATCATGAATCAATTGAATCCATCATCAATCATCTCAATCATCAATCTTTTCTTTTCTACTATCTATCTATCTATCTATCTATCATCTATCTATCAATCATCTATCTCAATCTATCTATCTATCTATCTATCTTCTTCTTCTTTTCTTTCTATCTTTCTTTCTTTCCACCACTCTCTCTCTATCTCTACTCCTACACACACACACACACACACACACACACACACACACACACACACACTCACACACACACACACACACCTCCTCTCTCATCATTCCTCCTCCCCCCCCCCCACACACACACCACACCATCACCACCACAACCACCACCAACAGAACAGCTATGTTTAAAAAATCCTCCCTTAACAGCTGGTTTATGAAGCACCACCCTTTATTTTGCTTCATCGGTAATCTGAACATTCAGTGCTGTGTGTTTCATTTTATTTGTGGACACCTGATCGGCTGAAGGTGTGGGGGTGTTTGTGCAAAGACTGGCATGAACTGGGAGATCCGCTATCCACGTGGGTTCCACCTGACACAGGTAGGGAGAAGAGAGGCCAGAAGACAAGGTGAATCCATTTCTGTGATTCCTGATATTGAAACCTTAAAATAGAGGTGAAAAGATAGGGCAGAGCCCAAGGAAGGAAGGAAGGGAAGGAATGAGGGAAGAGTGTGTGTGTGTGTGTGTGTGTGTGTGTGTGTGTGTGAGAGAGGGGAGAGAGAGAGAGTGAGGAGAGATGAGAGAGGAGAGGGAGAGAGGAGAGAGAGTGAGGCAGGGAGATGGAGTGGAGGAATGGGAGAGAGAGAGAGAAGGGGGTGGGGGTGTCAGGACGTGTTTGAAGGGGGTATGTTGTTGGAATAAAAGCTCGGGATAGAAAGGTTGGGGGGGGGGGGGGGGGATTTGAGGTGTAATAGCAAAATGACAGACCATGTCACCAGTGTAGCTCCCTCTCTTGATCTGTTTTTGTCTGTCTGTTCAGTATGCCTGGCAAGTTTTTTCTGGTTCTCTGTGAGTGAGTGTGTGTGTGTGCGTGGCGCGTGTATGTGTGTGTGAGTGAGTGAGTGTGTGTGTGCATGTGTGCGCACACGCCTGCATGTGTGTGTGTGTGTCGTGTGTGTGCGTGCGTGCGTGCCACTTCATTAAGGAAACCAAGAACAGGATCTGCTTTGTCTTCATTGAAATGGAAGAACCCAAACAGGGACTCCAAGAATAACAACAGGCAATACAAAAATACCATGACAAGTATCCAGAACAAATCAAAGTCCTCTTGCTTTCAAGCTGCACATGCAACAGAGCCATTCACATCCACACCTAGGTACTAAAATCCCCAGATCAAAAGCCCATCAAACATCACAGCAACTCGCAGTCTGTAAAACGAATTTGGAGGTTCCTGCTAATGCCACCTATACTATACTTGGGAGACTGTTTAGAGAGAATTGATTGGTGGAAGGGTGTTCCAAAATGTGTCAAAGCTACCAGCTAGAAACTGTGATTTGTGAGGAAAGCTCCTTCAAGGAGCCAAAGTTAGATATTTGAATGTGGCGGTATGATGGCGAAGTGGTTTGACCATTGCACACGTTAAATCCTGTTCCGCTTTTCGTAAGAGTAGGCTATTGTGTACCAGTGGGAACAGATGACAAGATTAACAAAACTGCATACACATGGGGACTGGATGTAAAAAAAAAAAGCACACAGACGCTTATTCCATTATCCTCAATATAAAAAATGAATAGAAAATAATTAAATAAAATTTAATTGTCTCTGACTGAGCCAAGGTTTTAGCCTCCACAAAACGTTAAAAAATATCCATACAAGACCATAAACCAAGGTCCCTGCACACGCTGAACTTCTTGTACATGTCAAAACCTGATGTACATTTGTGCCGGTAACAATGGATGACAAAAAACAAAACAAAAACGCAAGCACCTGGCCGTTATGTTCAGACATCGTCCCTGGAGCAGAATGCGGTCGCCTTAATGGTGGACAAAAATGACTGCATGTGATAAAAAATCTCACTGTGGGTAAGTCTTGGCGCTCTAGCTAAGGAACCAACCAAGAAAGAGATGTTTTTTGTGTTATATATTAATGTGACGCTCACACATAATAAGTCGATGTCACAGTCATTTAGTTAATACATACTATCAATGGATTAAAGTGGCTATCAAGTACAAAAAACAGATTGAAATCGGCATTCTATGCAAATTAGTCAAATTGAAATGTAACCAATGTGCAAAATGAAACGGAATTTATTTCGTAACAGATTAAATGAGGTTGGCATTTTAAACGTTAAAGCAGAGAATAAAAATTATGCAATAATAAAGAATAAACCGATAAGATAACAATCAAATCTCAGACACTTGACAGC
This sequence comes from Stramonita haemastoma, assembly GCA_030674155.1. NCBI lineage: Eukaryota > Metazoa > Mollusca > Gastropoda > Neogastropoda > Muricidae > Stramonita > Stramonita haemastoma. Next base: position 7,520,031 of record CM060325.1, on the reverse strand, counting down.
CTAATGTTTAGTGAAATGGTAATGTCAAGCACTCATTTTGGACGACAAGCATTTGTGCTTCAAGAGTGTATGGCTATTAGCATTGTTACAATTGCAAAAAAAGCAAATATAGTTAGAAGATATGCATGCATGAAAGACATTAGAAATAACACACAGAGACAAAAAACAACACAGTCGTCGTGATTTCATCATTTGTTTCTCAGCAGTTTTGACCTCTCACTCAGCCACGTGTGTGACAGGTATGTTCTTTCATCGCTCTATTGGTCACTTACAGGTACCACACAGCCAGAAAAGTACACGACCTGAAATGCTTAGCAGTAGTAAATTGAAACCCACAGTCGACTGTGTTAGAATTGATTTTACTTGTTTAAATTTTATTCACTTTTAGTGGTTTGTGACAAACGATAATGATAATAACGAATATATAAAAGAGAGAGAGAGAGTGGAGAGAAGAGAGAGAGAGAGAGAGAAGAGAAGGAGAAGAGAGAGAGAGAGAGAGAGAGAGAGCTGGCTCAGTTTAATCAAACTAATAAGGCAGTTACATCCTACAACGAAGGATCAATGGTAGTTTAAAAAATAGACTTTTGCTATGTCAATAACTGATAACATCAGTCAATGAATTTTCAAAGGAAGGGGGAGGGAGGGAGAAAAGTCAGTGGTTACAGCATTGAACTTCCTTCTAATAGCGATGTCAGGATGTGATGTTCACCTGTCAATACACCACTGAGACACCTGCTCAGAGGAATTTTCCTGGTGGAGTTGACATCAGTACCGACCCCACTCCCCTAAGAGTCTTTGGATGAGACTGTGTAGGAGTACAAGTGGAACATCTAGACTGTGTAGGAGTCAAGTGGAATATCGTGCACACAAAATAATTAAGACACATCCCACGTTTCGGGAGAGTGGGAAATTTGCATGCCAGAAGAAATCAATGCATTTTTAAAGCACACACATTGGTGTCATGTGTAGATATCATCAACAAAGTCAGACACAACTAAGGAAGAATAAGAGGTCATAAGATTTATTTGGCTAAAGGTAAACTTTTCTAAAGCAAACTGGTAAGAGTTATACACTTAAGAGACATTGGGGTTTTTTTGCTATTTTTTCCTTTTCCTTTTTACCCTCCCATGATTCCGGGTTTTTAGCTCCCTGAAGGAGATTTTCTCACATTTTGAGATTTGTATCAGGTAGTTTTGACACCGTTTGGAATAGCTTCCCAACAATCGATTCTCTCTGAACATCCTCACAAGTATGGCATAGGTGACATTAGCAGGAACTTTCAAATTCGTTTTATAGACCGAATTCCTGTGATGTTTGATGGGCTTTTGATCTGGGGATTTTAGTACATAGGTGAGGATGTGAATGGCTCGGCTGCATTCCATCTTGAAAAGCAAGAAACGTTTGCTTTGTGGCACTACAGGCATGCTAGAATCTTTCACATTCCTTCCTGTGCTTTGAATGATGGCCTTAAGGGTAGTGTCTTGAGGATGTCAAATCAATATCTTGCAGTTATTATGTTCTGCATGGCGAGTAAAAAGGTACCTCAATGAAAACATGCAGTAATGTTATTGTTATCGACATATAAATTTGCACTAAAAGACAGCAAAGAAACCATTGAAAAGTTGTTGTCGTTTTTAAAAAAAAATTAATCAAGGAAGCAATCAAAGTCCACGCAAAAGAAATTAACGGTGTGCAATACAATACAATACAACACAATACATACAATGCAATACAAAACAATGCAACACAAAACACTTCAATCAAAACAACAAAACGAAAAACAATACAATACAATAAATGCATACAATACAACACAACTGTACAATACATCAAAGACTAAATTATAGCAGTAAAAAAGCATATGTCATGTATGATTGAATGGTGTCTGCCTGCGCACTGCGCACACACACATACACACACACACACACACACACACACACAAAAACATACACACACACACACACACACACACACACCACACACACACACACACACACACACACACACAACACACACACACACACACACAGCACAAGGCACACACACACACATGTGGACAAAGAACTAAACAGAACAGCCGGACATTACATCCTTTGTTTTTAGTATTCTTTCTGATAAACTTATTGATCATCTTCACCCTCACCTTCACCTGTCCAGTAGTCCCGCGGGACCGTGGTGGCACCACTAAAGATTTTGCAACCAGCTTCCTCAACTCCTCACAATCCTCCCCCACTACTTAGCAGGTCGTTCCACCCAAGGCCTGTCCACTCTCTGATGTTGTCTTCCCATCGTGTCCACTGTCTTCCTCTTCATCTCCCTCCTTTTACTGTTCCTTGTAGAACAGGACAGTCCAGATGTTAATGATCATACTCTCTTTTCATTTTGGATAATTTTTTTTCTTCATAGAATGTGATTGGTTCAGATGTAGAAATAACAATCATTGGTAGGTGGTGCAAAGAGTTCTGGAGACATGGTAAATTTTCAGATACAGAAGTCAATCGACTTTTCGGGAAGATTATTGACAAATGTGTTTTTATACAACACACACACACAACACGCACACACACCACACACACACACACACACACATCACACACACATACATTATATATATATATATAATCTTTATCTTATATATCTATCTACATATGATATATATATATATATGTGTATATATATATACAAATATAATGTGTGTGTATAAATAATATATAGTAATTGTGTGTGAGACAGACTGACAGACAGACAAACAGATAGAGGACAGACAGAGGACAGAGCAGAGACAAGACAGACAGAACACACAGACAGACAGACAGACAGACAGACAACAGAGACAAAGAGAGTTTCCTGCATCTACTTTCTTGATCAGTGGTAACATTAAAAAAAAATATGGAAGTTCCCTCCCTTGGTCAACTCTCTGTCTGAAGAGTCAGCGGAAGCGACAGGAGCTTCTGGCCGCTGCGTTCATTGGCTGCACGTGCAGCACGGGAGGATAACAGACACAGCATTTAATTATGAGCTTCACACAAAGGACAAGGACACACCATTCAATGATTCTTATCATGGAGGACTGCACTGGCAAAAAAACAATCATTTTTTTAAATAACAAGAAATACTAACCCCCTAGCCAGGGAATCTTATTTCATGTTGAAGAAGATGGAGAATGTTGTTGTGTCATGCCCCTTTGGCAAGGATACGGTGTTATGATTTGTCAAGACCAGAACGCTTTTTTGCAATGACAAGGTGATGAATGATAGCATTATGCTATTGGGACATCACGTTGTTTAAAACTAACACAGACACAAAAAATGCTGGTCAACTCAGATGTCTTGCTGCTTAGCCTTTGTTTGTAGTGTGCCGCCTGCATGTGACAAAGTTTAATGAAATAAAAACATCAACCCCCCCCCCCCCCCACTCCTTCCATTGTGAATGAGTGGTAAAAAATTAACACTGGCGGGGAAATAAGCAATCCCATTTCTTGGATCACTTTTCTCCCTTGCCTGTGCTTAATTGTCTAAGTGTATAAGTAAGGCAGGCCAGATTACCTAGTGGTTAGAGAACTTGCTTTGAGATCTGATGGCATGGGTTTGAGCGACGAGAAGGGAGCCTATTTGAGGGTTGTTTTCTAAAATGGTTACCATCACTATCAGATCCAATCCACATCCCTCCAACATACCCCCCCCCAACAAAAAAAAAAGCCAAACAAACAACAACAACAACAACAAACAGAACAAAAAACAAACAAAAACCAGCAAACAAACAAACTACTTTAGATAAGACTGTAAAACAGTCTCACGTACACACACACACACACACACACACACACACACACACACACACACACACACACACACACACACACACACACACACACACACACACACACACACACACACTATCTTGCATACATGTTAAAAACCCGTTCTGCTTTTTAGAAGAGGAGGCAGATTCAGGTGTAACTTTAGCTAAATGACGTTTTTTCCTACATGCACCACAGAGTGATAAATTCATTTTAACCCATGTCATTTTTTAAAACCATAATGCAAAGCTTCAGCTGCTTGTCACTAGAACCATTCGATCTTAGAAACTGAGTTTTCAATGTATACAGATGCCCTGTGGGTACCTTTCCTTTCCGTATCTAAGAACAGTCTAAAGGTAAATTATGTTAAGTCCAAGACAAACTTAGCTGGTTCAGATCCATTAGCAGAACAAGGTAGCTCTTGCTCTCTTTAAACTTGTGCAATTCAGGACCGCTTCAGCATTAATTTATCCTAAACTTTATCCATTGTGAACTGAAAGCATAAAAAGAGTAAATACAGAATATCTTTTTATAGGCACAGTAGTTCTGTAAAACAAGTGATCATAAAGTATACACTTTAGAACTCTGTAGTCTTATATCAGCATGGTGTGATCTTGCACATGTTTTAAGCCTATCAAATCAGTACATTTTCTATCAAGTATTAGCCCTGATTATTATCAAACATTGCACTGGTCTGATAACACACCAAGAAAAGGAATAGAAAAAAGGTGACAGGATGATAAGATGTCCGCTTGCCAACAAGTTAACAGTGAGGTTCTGGGTTGATTCCCAGCCTTGCCCTTTCTTCCCATTTTGACCACCAAAAAAATCGAATCAAATGTTAAAATAAATCCGATGATATTATAAACAGAGGTCCTGTTCGCGAACACACGCAGGACATCTTGCACACATGTTAAAAACCTGTTCCGCCTTTCGGAAGAGTAGGCTTTTGTGTGCCCATAGGAGCCAATGACAACACAAATAAAAACCAGCATGTACACAGGTGTCGTGTTAAGACACCATCCCTAAGAAAAAAATCGGGGAGTTGGAGTCCTCAGGGTGGATCAAGGCTGTAGTCCTATATGGCAACGTTCTGGTGGCTCCTGCGACGGCACTGCAACCATTCGTGATGGTGATTGCCTTTCCAATGGACCATTCCTGCGACGTGGGGAGGGGAGTCTGCTGCATTGGTAACATGCTCACTTACCCAGGTTTTGCGCTCTAGAGCCTAGAGCACAATTCCAATTATCTTCGACTGAGGGATGCTTACTACAAAGAAAAGAAAACACAAATAGCATGGCTACATAACAAGGTCTGAAGGTACACAATGTTTCCAGGAGTGTTTGCCAAAGAAAGGCAAAGAAATAGGCAGAGAAAAAGGAAAAAAACCGACAGATAACATTACAGAGAGAACAGGGAAGCCATTTAACATTAACCTGGTTTAGGCACAGAACTAAAACGAATAGAGGAAGCTGGTGAACAGCCCTCCATTGCATAGTCCTAATTACTCTTGAGGAATTTAAGGAATGAGGTCAAGGAGTGGGACTAACATTCAATACCAGCCCTTCACAACCTCAACTCTTGCAGAGCAAAAGCAGTTTGCATGGAACAGACATTGATTCCTCCAACCCTTTCTACTTTCAGGATTCCCAACATAGAATTTTCACTCCTCAAGCGAGCTTTTCTCACATTGTACACCTTTTATCTGGCAATTTCGACACTGTTTTAGAATAGAATTTTCCCAATCAATTCTCTCTCCACAGTTTTCCAAGTATAGCAAGTTGTTGGCATTAGCAGGAGCCTCTTAATTTGTTTGAGAGACAGTGAGTTGCCGTGATGTGTAATGGGCCTCTGATCTGGGAATTTTAGTGCACAGGTGTGGATGAGATTGGTGCTGCTGCACGTTCACTTCTCCAAAAGCAAGAAGTGGTTGGATTCTTGTTCCACATCCTTCGGATGAGATTATAAACCGAGGCCCCGTGTGCGAACGCAGGCAGAACATCTTGCGCACACGTTAAATCCTGTTCCACTTTTTTTAAAAATAAGAGTCGGCCATGGTGTGCCTGTAGGAATAGATGGCAAGATTTACAAAACTACATACACACGGGACTGATGTAAAAAAAAATCACATGATGTGCTTATTCTATTATTTCGATATAAAAGAATGAAATAAAAAAATAATAATTTTTAATACATAAAGGAATCTTTCATGTCCCCTTTCTGTGCTTGTAGTGAGGGCCTTGGGCCCAGTATTTTCAGGATCACCCTAAAGATCCTGTTTTCATTTTTGTTCTGTGTAGCACCTAAATGGATGCCTTCATTAAATTTTCTTCCTGGTTTAGGGTGGCCTGCATAATCATGTTTTTGGTCAGGAGAGAAAAGGGGGTGATAGGAATGGTTTTACATAGAAAAAAATCCATACAAAATTCTACGCAAAAAAACAATACAGTAAAACATAATACAACACAATATGAAATCAACAAAGAAGAAGACAGTAAGATGATCTATGAATTAAGGGCAAAAATTTTGAGACTTAAATATAAGGCATTTACATTATTATGATTACCATCACAATCCACATCAGAAGCACATCTGATAGAGATCAAAAACTTAATCAGGAACAGGGGGCAACTTCACAAAAGTAGCAACAGACAACTCCCCATTAACGTTGGGTGCCAATGGAGGTATCAAACTCTGCACGATTAGGCCTAGGTCATACTATATGCTATGAAACAGCTGACACACAAACACACAGACAAGCACACACAAGGAAACACAGGCGTGCACACATTCACACACACACATACACACACACATTCTCTCTACTCTCTCTTCCTTTCTCTCTCTCATCTCTCCTCCTCTCTCTCTCTCTCTCTTCCTCTTCTCTCTCTCTCTCCTCTACACACACACACCACACACACACCCACACACACACACACATTTCTTTGTCTGATATCACTATTTAGTGGAAGGACGTTAATCTGAAGAAGAACAACAAAAACACACAAAGACATGTGAACAGACAAGTTCACAAGCTCAATTCTGTTCCCAGTTACCTTGTCTGTTTTCTTTCCTATTATATAATAATAATGATGATATATGATGAATGAGATGATGATGATGATGATGATGATGATGATGATGATGATGATGATGATGATGATGATGATGATGATAATAATAATAATAATAATAATAATAATAAAATAATAATAAAAAAAACAAAACAACCAACACGATATAATAATATAATAATAATAATAATAATAATAATAATAATAATAATAATAATAATAACACAAAACATAATAATAATAATAATAATAATATATATGTGATGATATGATGATATTTATAATAATGATATATATGATGATATGATGATGATAATATAAAAATAATAATAATAATACTATAAAAATAATAATATAATATAAAAAAATATAATAATAATAATGGAATTTATAGAGCTATATCTTGCAACAAAAAACAACAACAATCAAAGCCTTGCATTCGACCTATACAAGACACAACATGAACAAGAATATTTGACATATCGAATGGCACACATGCACAAGCACACACACACCACACCACACACACACACACACACACACACACACACACACACACACACACACACACACACACACACACACACCACAACGTCAGCCGGCACACACTTCAAAAGGTTATACACTTTGCAAGAGTGAACAGGATTTCAGATTATGAAGGCAGGGACAGATAAGAGATGGAAACAGAAAGCAAAATCATAAGTTTGAAATAAATGTGTCTTTAGGTTGAATTTGAAAGTGTTATAAGAAGGCTTTTGCCAAAGGGAGAGAGGGAGGTCATTCCAGATTGATGGCCAGAAACAGAGAAAGAGCTGCGGCCAAAGGTAGATAGGTTGAATCTGGTATTCTTAGGAACAAAGTATCTGCAGCCTATCGGTGGGAAGGAGAAGGTGTGTACAAGTGAAGACATTCACAGAGGTAAGAGGGTGCAGTTTTGTGGAGACATTTGTAACAGTTAGTACTGATTTGTAGTTATTCTCTGGGTACGCAGCCAGTGGACAGATTGCAAGAGAGGGGGGGGGGGTAATGTGTTCAGATTTTTTTCTTTCTAAGGACCAAACGAGCTGCGGAGTTTTGTATACTTGAAGGGAGTTGATAGATGATGCTGGCAGACCAGCTAAATGAGAATTGCAAGAGTCCAGACGTGAAAGAATAAGAGAAGTGACAAGTTTTGATGTTGCATCAGTGGACATGTACTTTCGAATTACACTAATGCGCGGTAGTTGATAGTAGCATGACTGACAGGTCTAGGTGATAAATTTTTGCATGGAAAGGGTGTTGTCAATAATGACCCCTAGATACTTCACTTTTTATTGATGCACACGCGCGCGTGTGTGTGTATGCGCGCACTCGTGCGCATGCGTGCGTGCGTGAGTGCATGCGTGTGTGTGTGTGTGTGTGTGTGTGTGTTGTGTGCGCGCGCGCGCGTATGCGTGCATGCGTACATACGTGGGTGCGTGCATATGTGTGTGTGTGCGTGCATGTGTGTGTGTGTGTGTCTTTGTATATGTGTGAATGCACGCAGGCATGCGTGCATGCGTGTGTGCGTGCATGCATGTGTCTGTATGTGTGTGGTGTGTGCGTGCCTGCATGTGTGCGTGTCTTTGTGTGTGTGTGTGTGTGTGTGTGTAGGGGGGGGGGGGGGTGAGGGGGGTGGCTTGTATAATTTCTCTCATCAGGTGCCTCTAACCCTATACTTGTCCAGTCTGTACAATAATGAGATTCATTTCAATTTTTTCTTTTCATATTTTGCATAAATCAGTCAATCAGATAATTGTTTTCTTTAGCATATTTGCTTTTCACAATGCTACAGCTGCCCTCTATTTTTGTTCTTGGTGGTGTTTGGATTCCTTAAAACCAAATACGTTCTGTATATTAGTTAAGAAGTAGCCAGTGGCTTCACAACAAAGTTCTGTGTATTGTGATCAGATCAAAACTAACTATTTTGGAAGTATAGCCTATGACCATTTCAAATTAGAATGTATTCCTATCATATGCAAGTTACAGGCACCTCATGGTTGAGTCCAGTATTTTTTTAAGCTAGGCAATGAAGTAACTTGTTTAATGACGTGATCTTCCTGGGTGGTCTTTTCTATGCCAATCCAATCCAATGATGTTGTTTATAGCACTAATTGTCGGTGGTCAGAATTCTGCCTAATAATCTCAAACAAAGATGAGACATACACAAGAATGTCAAGGAGTATGGGTTTCTTTATAACAGCAGGGATTGTGCTAATGATTTACCTCAGAACTCGCTGTTAATTAACACCCTGAAAGGATGGTTATTGTTTGCTTGGTTTTTCCCTAATATCATAACAGCAGTAGTATCACTGGCATCAGTAGAGTGTTTACTTAATAAAAAGTTAAGATAGATGTATGTCAAAGAAGCTGGCATACTTTCTGCTGTAAGTTATAGTGGTTTTTTTACATCAATGATTGACACAGCTTTAGGCCTTGGTTAGTATATGGGTATAGGAATAACACTTTATGCCACTGAAAAAGGAAACCCTAAAAAATAAGGAAAAAACTTTTTTTGTTCACCATAAAGAGAAAGCATTAGAGTTGAAGGAGTGAAATTGACAAAGATAGAGACAAATACTGTCGAAGTGGGAGTGCCTGGCTTATCATTCTAATGGATAGGTATTTCTACAAAGATTGTGCCTGGGTTATCATTACAATGGATAGATATTTCTACAGAAATTTGTTCCAAGGATATAATTTTTTTAAAATCATATTTGTACAGATATTTGTATACATGAATACGTTCTAACCTAAAGCACAGACTAGTTTTTTGCAGAAACTGACAGTAGTACTGCCAATTACTGACTGAAGTTTCTCTGTGTATGCATCTTGTTTTGCTAAAAGGTTGGTTCCCCTTGCCCCCTCCCTCTCCAACCCCATCCTGATGCTGCCAAGGACAATGGCTTTGTTGCAGTAGGGTCTGTTTTGTGTGCTGAATGTCTGTTGTATGCTTAGCATTTTGGTTGATAGTCTACTTCCAAAAAGTAGCACCTATTCACTCTCTCTTGTTTGTTTGTTTATTTATTTATTTATTCATTTATTCTTTTATATCGAAGATAATGGAATAAGCATTCCTATGCTTTTTTACATCCAGGCCCCGTGTGTATGTAGTTTTTGTAAATCTTATCATCATTCCCACCTGCACAAGATGGCCTACTCTTACGAAAATACGGAACAGGATTTAATATGTATGCAAGATGTTCTGACTGCTTTAGCACACAGGCCTTGTTTATAGTCTCATCCCAAAGACTGTCAAGTGTATGTGTGCATGTCTGCATGTGTGTGTGTTTGGGGCAATGATGTTCTCCTTTTGGGTCATTTGTATGTTAACAAATGTGAATAGACGTTAAACTGAAGATACATTACATAATAAACAATTTAATGACACTGATTTGATGTTTAGGCACTCTCCTGTGCAAGTGCTTGGAACTGAATGTGACATTTTACATTATAAAAAGTAAGCACATCCTTTATGTGAGGAAGTGGGAGACTGATTTCAGTTTGATCTCATTGTATGTGTGGTTGATGTGGTTTGTTCCACAATGGAGTGCCATACATGGGTTGACCCTTATCAGGGCATCAATGCAAGGAAGGATTCTGAAGTTGGTTTTATACCCCTTTTTAATCTGTATATATTGCACAGTTTTGTTTTGTTTTGTTTTTTTTAAAGATTTATAAGACTTTAGGAAGTGACAGCCTTGATATGACCTGTGTGGTCAGCAGGACTATAAATAACACGATTGGATTGGATTGGGGAAAGCAAAATAAAGGAAAATCACCAGGCTGGTCATCATCATTGCAGAGAAAAGGCTGAGACATTATCTGCAATGCACTTTACTAGGAAACATACACACACATAAACACACACACACACACACACACACACACACACACACACACAACACACACACACATACATACACACACTCACATACACACATGTGCGCACACACACATACATACACGCACACATACACACACATACATACACACATACACACACACCCACGCATGCACGAACACACACACACACACACACACACACACACACACACACACACACAGATATTCTTTCTAGATGTTATCTCCCTTTAGCAGTTGTGTGTGTGTGTGTGTGTGTGTGTGTGTGTGTGTGTGTGTGTGTGTGTGTGAGGGTGTGTGTGTGTGTGGGGGGGTGGTGGTTAGATGTGTGTTGAAGAGGGGGTTGAGAAGAGTTAGGGGGGAAAGGTTGTATGATTTGTCTCTTGATGTACCTCAAATGCCATATCTATCTAGTCTGTACAATGAGATGCATTTTGATTTTTTCTTTCATGTTTTGCATAGAACCAGTCAATCAGAAATCTGATTTCTTCAACTGTTAATAATATATATATATATATGTTTGTTTTGCTTTTATCAATGCTGTATCTGCCCTCTATTTTTGTTCTTGGTGGTGTTTGGATTCATTAAAACCAAATATGTTCTGAATATTAGTGATGAAGTAGCCAGTGGCTTCACAACAATGTTCTGTGTATTGTGGTCAGATCAAAACTAACTATTTTGGAAGTATAGCCTATGACCATTTCAAATTAGAATGTATTCCTATCATATGCAAGTTACAGGCACCTCATAGTTGAGTCAGGTTTATTAAAGTTGGGCAATGACGTTACTTTCTTCTTTCCTCTTTCCTTCGGTTGTTTTCTTCGATTCCTAATTTGTGGGTGGGCAGAATTCTGCCTAATAATCTCAAAGAAGGAGATAACATACACATAAATGTCAAGAAGTGCGGGCTTCTTTAACAACTCAGGGAATACGCTAATGGTATACTGTGTTGCATGTGTTCCATCTAGAAATCACTGTTAGTTAACACAATGAAAGAATGTGTTTTGGGTGTGTGACTTTTTCCCAATACCTTACTATACAGGCAGAAGCCATACATTGACTTCAGATCCAGGTGTTTCCTCACAAAAAGATTCAGATGGAGATAAATCCGAGAACCTTGCATAACATTTTGTTGTAAGTTATAATGGTTTGTTTACATCAGTGATTGACACAGCTTTAGGCCTTGGTTAGTATATGGTCATAGGAATAAACACTTTATGCCACTGAAGAAGGAAAACCTCAGAAATAAGGAAAACTAATAACTCCTTTTGTTCACCATACAAAGAAAGCATTTGGTTCAAGGGGGAAAATTGACAAAGATGGGAGACAAATACTGTCGGAGTGGGAGAGCCTGGCTGATTAATGGATAGATATTTCTACAGAGATTGTGTCTGGATTATCATTAAAATGGATAAATATTTCTACAGAGATTGTGTCTGGATTATCATTACAATGGTAAATATTTCTACAGAGATTGTGTCTGGATTATCATTACAATGGATAGTTATTTCTACAGAAATTTGTTCCATTGGTGATATATTTGTACAGATATTCGTATACATGAATATAACCTAACCTAAATCACAGAATGGTTTTCTGCAGAAACTGACAGTAATACTGTTTATCCTTTTTATGGGGATGACTCTCAGATTCAAAGCAGTGATACACCCGAAAATCTACTTTCTCTCTTGACAAACATGGATCACTGCGTTCAAGATATCCAACACTGGATAATACAAAACAAATTCCAACTGAATGCAGATAAAACCGAAGCCATGCTTGTAGGCACCAAACACAACCTTTCCAACATTTCAACAGCTTCAACTGAAATGGGTAATATGTCAGTTCCCCTATCCACTTCTGTGAAGTATCTAGGGGTCATTATCCACATCACACTTTCCATGCAAAAATTCATCACCCAGACCTGTCAGTCATACTACTATCAACTACGTGGTATTAGCCAATTCCAAAGTACCTTCCACTGATGCAACATCAAAACTTGTCATTTCTCTTATTCTTTCATGTCTGAACTATTGCAATTCTCTTTTGACTGGTCTGCCAGCATCATCTATCAACTCCCTTCAACCTAAACAAAATTCTGCAGTTCGATTGGTCCTTAGAAAGAAGCAATCTGAACACATAACCCCTCTCTTGCAATCTCTCCACTGGCTGCCTCTACCCCAGAGAGTAAACTACAAGATTAGTTCCCTCTGTTACAAATGTCTCCACAAAACTGCACCCTCTTACCTCTGTGCATGTCTTCACTTGTACACACCTTCTCCTTCCCACCACTAGGCTGCAGATACCTTGTTCCTAAGAATATCTAGATTCAACCTATCTATGGTTGGCCACCGCTCTTTCTCTAATTCTGGTCTATTGATCTGGAATGACCTCCCTCTATCCCTTTGGCAAAAGCCTTCCTATGACACTTTTAAATCCAACCTCAAGACACATTTATGTCAAACCTAAGTTTTTCGCCTTTTGTTTCCATCTCTTATCTGTCCCTGCCTTCATAATCTGAAATCCCATTCACCCTTGCAAAGTGTATAAACCTTTATAAGTGTGTGTGGGCAGGTGTGTTTGTTTGTGTGCTGTGTGTGTGCATGTGTGCGTGTATGCACATTTGAATTTGTTAAAATTATTGTTGTTGATTGCTTGTGTCTTGTATAGGTCAAATGCAAGCCTTTGATTTGTTTTGTTTTTATGCAAGATATAGCCCTATATAAATTCCACGTATAATTATCATTATTAGTAGTAGTAGTAGTAGTACTGCCAATCACTGACAAGAAGTTTCTCTGTGTATGCATCTTTTTATTTTGCTAAAAAGGTTGGTTCCCCTTGCCCCTCCCTCTCCAACTCCATCCTGATGTTGCCAAGGACAATGGCTTTGTTGGAGCAGGGTCTGTTTAGTGTGCTGAATGTCTGTTGTATGCTTAGCATTCTGGTTGATAGCCTACTTCCAAAAAGCAGCACTTATTCACCCTCTCTTGTCTATTTATTATTTATAGTATTGTTATCTATTTATCTATTATTATTCATATTTTTTATCTATTTATCTATTCTTTATATTGATGATAAGGAATAAGCATTCCTATGCTTTTTTTTACATCTAGTCCCCGTGTGTATGCAATTTTTGTAAATCTTGTCATCGTTCCCAAGGGCACAAGATGGCCTACTCTTAAGAAAAGCAGAACAGGATTTAATGTGTGCCCAAGATGTTCTGCTGGCCTTCACACACAGGCTTTAGTATATAGTCTTATGGGAAAGACTGTCAAATGTTGACAGCATGTCTGCATGTGTGTGTATTTGGGGCATGAGTTCCCCTTTTAGATGATTTTTATGATAGAATAAACAATCTAATGACACCTTTTGAAGTTTAGGCACATTCCTTGCAAGTGCTTATTTTTGGAACTGAATGTGACATTTTACATACAAAAAAGTAAACACATCCTTTATGTGATGAAGGGGGAGAACTGGTTTCAGTTTCATCTCATTTGATGTGCTTTGATGTGGTTTGTTCCACAATGGGGTGTAGACATGGGTTGACCCTTATGGTTGATCAGGGTCAATGCAAGGAAGGATTCTGAAATTGGTTTTATACCCTGTTTTAATCTGTATATAGTGCACAGGGTTGTTGTTTTTTAAGATTTATAAGACTTTAGGAGGTGACAGCCTTGATATGACCTGTCAGGGGGACTATAAACAACATGATTGGATTGGATTGGGGAAAGCAAAATAAAGGACAATCACCAGGCTGGTCATCATCATTGCAGAGAAAAGGCTGAGACATTATCTGCAATGCACTTTACTAGGAAACATACACACACATACACACATACCCCACACACATGTACACACTCACACACACATACACACACACGTGCGCACACACAACATACATACACGCACACATACACACACATACATATACACACACATACACAGGCACGCACGCACACACAACACACACACACAACACACACACCACACACACACACAACACACACACACACACACACAAGATATTCTTTCTAGATGTTATCTCACTTTTGCAGTTGTTTTGTGTGTGTTTGTTTGGTGTGTGTGTGTGTGTGTGTGTGTGTGTGGTGTGTGTGTGTGTGTGTGTGTGGTGGGTGGGGTGGTGTGTGTGAGGGTGTGTGTGTGGGGGGGGTTGGTAGAAGAGTTCGGGTGGGAAAGGTTGTATGATTTGTCTCTTGATGTACCTCAAATGCCATATCTATCTAGTCTGTTCAATGAGATGCATTTGGATTTTTCCTTTCGTGTTTTACATAGAACCAGTCAATCAGAAAATGATTTCTTCAACTGTTGATAATATATATGTTTGTTTTGCTTTTATCAATGCTATATCTGCCTCTATTTTTGTTCTTGGTGGTGTTTGGATTCCTTAAAACCAAATATGTTCTGTATATTAGTTAAGAAGTAGCCAGTGGCTTCACAACAAAATTCTGTGTATTGTGGTCAGATCAAAACTAACTATTTTGGAAGTAAAGCCTATGACCATTTCAAATTAGAATGCATTCCTATCATATGCAAGTTACAGGCACCTCATGGTTGAGTCAAGTTTTTTAAAGTTGGGCAATGATGTTACTTTCTCTTTGTCAAAGACCTGGATTAATTTATGGGTGGGCAGAATTCTGCCTAATGATCTCAAAGAAGGAGATAACATACATATAAATGTCAAGAAGTGTGGGCTTCTTAAACAACTCAGGGAACAGGCTAATGATATACTGTGTAGCATGTGTTCCATCTAGAAATCACTGTTAGTTAACACAATGAAAGAATGTGTTTTGGGTGTGTGACTTATTCCCAATACCTACTATACAGGCAGAAGCCATACATTGACTTCAGATCCAGGTGTTTCCTCACAAAAAGGTTCAGATGGAGATAAATCCAAGAACCTTGCATAACATTTTGTTGTAAGTTATAATGGTTTGTTTACATCAGTG
The DNA here is from genome assembly GCA_030674155.1 of Stramonita haemastoma. NCBI lineage: Eukaryota > Metazoa > Mollusca > Gastropoda > Neogastropoda > Muricidae > Stramonita > Stramonita haemastoma. The sequence goes on along the minus strand of CM060325.1, from coordinate 7,504,309 downwards.
ATTGACACAGCTTTAGGCCTTGGCTAGTATATGGTCATAGGAATAACACTTTATGCCACTGAAAAGGAAAACCTCAGAAATAAGGAAAACTAATAACTTTTTTGTTCACCATACAAAGAAAGCATTCGTTGAAGGGGGAAAATTGACAAAGATGGGAGACAAATACTGTCGGAGTGGGAGAGCCTGGCTGATTAATGGATAGATATTCTACAGAGATTGTGTCTGGATTATCATTACAATGGATAATATTTCTACAGAGATTGTGTCTGGATTATCATTACAATGGATAGATATTTCTACAGAGGTTGTGTCTGGATTATCATTACAATGGATAGATATTTCTACAGAAATTTGTTCCATTGGATATATTTGTACAGATATTCTTATACATGAATACGACCTAACCTAAATCACAGAATGGTTTTCTGCAGAAATGACAGTAATACTGTTTATCCTTTTTAATGGGGATGACTCTCAGATTCAAAGCAGTGATACACCCGAAAATCTACTTTCTCTCTTGACAAACATAGATCCCTGGTTCAAGATATCCAACACTGGATAATACAAAACAAATTCAACTAAATGCAAATAAACCAAAGCCATGCTTGTAGGCACCAAACACAACCTTTCCAACATTTCAACAGCTTCAATTGAAATTGGTAATAGGTCAGTTCCACTATCCACTTCTGTGAAGTATCTAGGGGTCATTATCCACATCACACTTTCCATGCAAAAATTCATCACCCAGACCTGTCAGTCATACTACTATCAACTACGTGGTATTAGCCAATTCGAAAGTACCTTCCACTGATGCAACATCAAAACTTGTCATTTCTCTTATTCTTTCATTCGGACTATTTCAATTCTCTTTTGACTGGTCTGCCAGCATCATCTATCAACTCCCTTCAACCTATACAAAATTCTGCAGCTCGATTGGTCCTTAGAAAGAAACAATCAGAACACATTACCCCTCTCTTGCAATCTCTCCACTGGCTGCCCGTACCCCAGAGAGTAAACTACAAGATTAGTTCCCTCTGTTACAAATGTCTCCACAAAACTGCACCCTCCTACCTCTTGAATGTCTTCACTTGTACACACCTTCTCCTTCCCACCTCTAGGCTGCAGATACCTTGTTCTTAAGAATACCTAGATTCAACCTATCTACCGTTGGCCACCGCTCTTTCTCTAATTCTGGTCCATTGATCTGGAATGACCTCCCTCTCTCCCTTTGGCAAAAGCCTTCTTATGACACTTTCAAACCCAACCTCCAGACACATTTATTTCAAACCTAAGTTTTTTGCCTTCTGTTCCATCTCTTATCTGTCACTGCCTTCATAATCTGAAATCCCATTCACCCTTGCAAAGTGTATAACCTTTATAAGTGTGTGTGGGCAGGCGTGTTTGTTTGTGTGCTGTGTGTGTGCATGTGTGTGCGTGTATGCACATTTGAATTGTTAAAATTATTGTTGTTGATTGCTTGTGTCTTGTATAGGTCAAATGCAAGCGCTTTGATTTGTTTTGTTTTTTGGAAGATATAGCCCTATATAAATTCCATGTATAATTATCATTATTATTAGTAGTAGTAGTACTGCCAATCACTGACAAGAACTTTTCTCTTTGTAGACATCTTTTTATTTTGCTAAAAAGGTTAATTCCCCTTGCTCCCTCCCTCTCCAACCCATCCTGATGTTGCCAAGGACAATGGTTTGTTGCAGTAGGTCTATTTAGTGTGCTGAATGTCTGTTGTATGCTTAGCATTCTGGTTGATAGGGTACTTCCAAAAGCAGCACTTATTCACCCTCTCTTGTTTATTTATTCATTTATTCATTTAGTTAGTTAGTTAGTTCGTTCGTTAGTTAGTTAGTTAGTTAGTTAGTTAGTTAGTTAGTTAGTTGTTAGTTAGTTAGTTAGTTAGTTAGTTATCTATTATCTATTTATCTATTTATCTATTTATTATTTATTTATTTATTTATCTATTTATCTATTCTTTTTATTGATGATAATGGAATAAGCATTCCTATGCTCTTTTTTTACATCTAGTCCCCGTGTGTATGCAGTTTTTGTAAATTTTGTCATCGTTCCTAGGGCAAAAGATGGACTACTCTTTAAAAAAGCAGAACAGGATTTAATGTGTGCGCAAGATGTTCTGCGTGCCTTTGCACACAGGCCTTGGTTTATAGTCTCATGGAAAGACTGTCAAATGTATGACAGCATGTCTGCATGTGTGTGTATTTGGGGCATGAGTTCTCCTTTTGGTCATTTGTATGTTACAATAAACAATCCAATGACACGTTTTGATGTTTAGGCACTCTCTGTGCAAGTGCTTGGAACTGAATGTGACATTTTACATATAAAAAAGTAAACACATCCTTTATGTGACCAAGCCGGAGACTGATTTCAGTTTCATTTCATTTGATGTGCTTTGATGTGGTTTGTTCCACAATGGGGTGCCGACATGGGTTGACCCTTATGGTTGATCAGGGCGTCAATGCAAGGAAGGATTCTGAAATTGGTTTTATACCCCGTTTTAATCTGTATATAGTGCACAGGTTTTTTTTTTTTTTTTTAAAAGATTTATAAGACTTAAGGAGGTGACAGCCTTGATATGACCTGTCAGCGGGACTATAAACAACGTGATTGGATTGGATTGGGGAAAGCAAAATAAAGGACAATCACCAGGCTGGTCATCATCATTGCAGAGAAAAGGCTGAGACATTATCTGCAATGCACTTTACTAGGAAACACACACACACACACACACAACATACACACATACACACACACATACATACACGCACAAACACACATATATACACATATTGACGACCAGGTTCAATTCCTGGTCGAGGGGATTTTTCCTCCCAATTAAAATCAGTGCTGAGTCCACTCCCCCAAAAGTCTTTGGATGAGACTATAAACGAACGCCCGTGTGCAAACCCAGGCAGAACATCATGCCACACGTTAAATCCTGTTGCTTTTCGTAAGAGTAGGCCATCGTGTGCCGTGGGAACAGATGACATTTACAAAACTGCATACACACGGGGACTGGATGTAAAAAAGCACAAGAGGGCTTACCCCATTATCCTCAATATAAAAGAATAAAATAAAATATGAAATAAAAAACAATCTCTCTCTCTCTCTCTCTCTCTCTCTCTCTCTCTCTCTCTCTCTCTCTCCTCTCTCTCTCTCTCTCTCTCTCTCTCTCTCTCACTCTCTCTCTCTCCACACACACACACACACACACACACACACACACACAACACACACACACACACACACACACACACACACACACACACACACACACACACACATGTCAGAGTAATGGCTCCTGATCCACTAACCCAGTTTCAAATTTCAACCAACAGGATTTTTCCTCTAGAATTAGCATCAGAGCCAATTCCACTCCCTCAACAGTTCTTCAGGTGAGACTATTAACCGAGGTCTCATGTGCAAATGCATGCAGAACATCTTGTTCAAACATTAAAAGCTTCTCTGCTTTTCAGAAGAGTAGGCCATTGTATGCCTGTTTGAAGGGATGACAAAATTTTCAAAAATTGTATGCACATAGAGACTGGATACAAAAAGCACATATGTGCTTATTTCATTTTCCATGACATAAAAGAATTTTACAAAATTACACTCACACCCATACACACACACACACACACACACACCACACACACCCACACCACACTCTCTCTCTCCTCTCTCTCTCTCTCTCTCCACCACACACACACACACACACACACACACACACACACACACACACACACAAAAGCAACAGCCAAACACACCCATAAGAAAGGAAACTTATGCAGACTTTAATCATAAAGCAATTCCAATCCTTACCAAGGGCACATCTGTTGAAGTTCAAAGTTAAATGATGACCAGGAAGCAACTCCACAAAAGTAGCAACAAACACCTGCCTATTACCTTTGGGTGTCAGTGGAATGTCAATCGTTGCATGATTAGGGTGTTCTATGACCTATGAAACCGATTGACAGACAGACAAACATACACCAGTTTACAAGCTCAATTTAGTCCCAATTTACCTCCAAAAACAAACAATTAGTTTTCTGTTTTCTTTCTATATGTTATCTCCCTATTGCATTTTTTGTGGGTAGGTGTTGGTTGGGGAGAGGGTTGTGAACTGTTTGGGGGGGGGGGGGAGGGGAAGGGAGCTGTATGGTTTGTGTCTTCATGTGCCTCAAATGCCTTATTTATTTAGTCTGTTCAATAATGTTATGCATACCAATTTTTTCCTTTCATGTTTTGCATAGAACTAACCAATTAGAAAGTTGATTTTTTCAAGTATTCATAATCATCGAGGAAAGAGTAGTGGAGAAAAAACATGTTCAGGTAAAAATTTCTCAATCATTTTGAAAATGACTTATCAAAGATTCAATAATCAAAAAAAGTTTTTTTTTTTAAAGATTACATTCTAGGGAAACATGTCTTTCAATGGCAGCATTTTAGGCATTTTAGAGTAAGAACCATGCCTTTAACTTAACCCGACTTTATTTGCAGCTTCTGGATGAGCCCTCATCAGAAGTCCCAGCCGTGTTTGAAAGTGCACCTGCTGTGGTACCTTACAGCAAGACACTTTTCAGAGTTTAAAAGTGTCAATTGAATTCACAGGAATATGTGATATCCCTGTGGCCTTTTGAAGCTGCCCTCAAAAGACAATGATAAAAAGAGAGATAAGATATGCTTAGAATATATGTTGAAAAAATGAATAGGAGAAAATAAGCACCTAATGAATCTTTGTGCCTTGTTTGGGGATCCTATTAAAGGATGCAAGGGAGGTCATAAAGTTTGTATCAAGCTAAGTGGTCAGTCTTAACTGGATAATAACCCAAACATTACAATACACTTTAAGTGCATGCATAGGCAAGAAAAGTTGGGAAAAAACCATAAATGGTCTACACTTGGATCTACTAGAGATGCAATTCCCCACTTGACCACAAAGCATTATTGAGGAAAGAGCAGTGGAGGAAAAACTATTAATATTTTTTTTGGCTTTTATCAATGCTACAACTGCCGTCATTTTTTGTTTTTGGTGGTGTTTGGATTCCTTAAAACCAAATGTGTTCTGTATATTAGTGATGAAGTAGCCAGTGGCTTCACAACAAAATTCTGTGTATTGTGATCAGATCAAAACTGACTATTTTGGAAGTATAGCCTATGACCATTTCGAATTAGAATGTATTCTTATCATAGGCAAGTTACAGGCACCTCATGGTAGAGGCATGTTTTTATAAGTTGGGCAATGACGTAAACTTTTGTAATTACTTACTTTGCTCAAGTATAATCTTTGGGTGGGCAAAATTCTACCTAACAATCTCAAACAAAGAGACAACATACATAGGAATATCCAGAAGGGTGGGTTGCTTTAACAAATCAGGGATTATGCTAATGATATACTGTGCTGCATATGTTCCATCTAGAAATCACTGTTAGTTAACACACTGAAAGGGTAGGTTTTGGATGTGTGACATTTTACCAATGCCTTACCATATAGGCAGAAGCCATACACTGACTTCAGATGCAGGTGTTTCCTAACAAAAAGGTTCAGATGGAGATAAATCCAAGAACCTTGCATAACATTTTGTTGTAAGTTATAATGGTTTTATTTACACCAATGATCGACAGAGCTATAGGCCTTGGCTAGTATATGGATATAGGAATAACATTTTATGCTACTGAAAAAGAAAACCCTAAGAAATAAGGAAAACTGGTAACTCTTTTTGTTCACTATAGAAAGAAAGCATTAGGTTGAAGGGGGGGAAATTGACAAAGATGGGAGACAAATACTGTCGAAGTGGGAGTGCCTGGCTTATCACTCTAATGAATAGATATTTGTACAGAGATTGTGTCTGGATTATCATTACAATGCACAATATTTTTACAGAGATTCGTTTCATTGGATATATACTAGTACAGATGTTTGTATACATGTATATTCCACAGCCAAGTAAAGCAGTGTGGAGCATGGTTACCATTTGGATATGTGACAGTTTAGGCGCCTTGGCCTCTGTACAGTTTCCCAGTTCACCCATTTGTAAATGGGTACCTGCCCTCTTTAGGGTCAGGGAAGGGAAAGCAGCGAGGGAGAGGAGATGGGCACCGCCTCAATATGCTGGCCCCTAGAGAAGCTGAGGTCTCTGATCCCTTGTTTCCCTACGACCACACAGGTTATGGGACACCTTTATCTTTACCTTTTATAGGACTTAACCTAAATCCCAGAGGAGTTTTCTGCAGAAAATAGGACCAGGTTCCTTGTGGGGAAAAGTGGTCCCTGCCAGAAGCACTGCCACTCACTGACCAGAAATTTTCTGGTGGAGGTGTTGGCAGCATAAAGGACAGTCACCAAGCTGGTCCCCATCAACCCAGAAAAAAAGCAGACGCATTATCTGCAAACACCTGAATTAGGAGACACACACACATGCCCATTCCATGAGTGTGCACGTACAAACACACACATACACGCGCGCGCGCGCACACACACA
>CM060325.1:7485297-7490297 GCA_030674155.1 Stramonita haemastoma | reverse complement strand
AGAGAGAGAGAGGTTAGAAAGATTTATGCTGGAAGAAAAAAAAAACATTCCAAAAAAAACAACCAAAAAACCACCCCAACCCTACCCCCCTCAAGCTTTTCCCCTCTCTTTCTCTTTCATTCTTTCTTTCTTTCTTTCTCTCTCTCTCCTTCTGAGAGCTGCACCCTTGATATGTGACAAGAAGTTGCACTCCTAAAAGGGAGAAATTAGGCCTATACCTCATAGCGCGGAAGGCAGCGGAAAGCGAAGTTTTTGAAGCGGCGAGTGGCCAAGCGAAGCGAAGTGTTAGTGCCGCTTGCACAAAAGGGAGGCCCCCAGTTTCCTCTAATGAAACGTACGGGCGCTGTAGATGTTCGCCGCGGACGGAGAACTGCGCTTTTCCGTCAATAGCCCGCTGCACAGAAAAGAGCAGTAGTGAAGTTTCATGTCGCTGCGATTTCTGTTCGATTTTGTTTCGCTTCTTCCTCCCTCCCTCCTTTCTCTTCCATCCCTCCTTCCCCTCCTCCTCTCTCTGCTCTTCTCTTCTGTCTGTCTGTCTGTCTGTCTGTCGTCTGTCTCTGTCTTCTTCTGTCTCTCTCTCTCTCTTCTCTCTCTCTCTCTGTCTCTCTCTCCTCTCTTTAGGATTTGCCTCTCTCTCTGTGTCTCTCTGCTGTCTCTGTCTCTCTCTCTTTTAGGATTTGCCTCTCTCTCTCTGTGTCTCTCTGGTTGTCTCTGCTCGTTTCTCTCTCTCTTTTAGGATTTGCCTCTCTCTCTGTGTCTCTCTGTGTCTCTGTCTCTCTCTCTTAGGATTTACCTTCTCTCTCTCTCTCTCTCTCTCTCTCTCTCTCTCTCTCTCTCTCTCTCTCTCTCTCTCTCTCTCTCTCTCTCTCTCTCTCTCTCTCTCTGTGTTGGAGTGGTGGTTGAGTTGGTTGGTGGTGGTGATGGTGGTGGTGGGTGAGAATGAAATGGGAAGGTGGGGTCTGGGTGGGGGGCGTGGGGTGGGGGATGGAGGGGGTGTTGAGTGCAGGTGGGAGTTTTGATGGTTTGGGTGGTCATGCTATGCTGATTGTCTTTCTTTTTGGGTTATTCAAGCGGTCTTAGGCTGGCAGGATGGAGATGTGTATGCATGCATGCGTGGAAAAGCTGGGAAGTGGGAGGGGGTTGGGGGAAGAGATGGAGAGGTGGGGGGAAGGGGGGAGGGGGAGGGAAGTATGGCTGTAGAACGGTGAGGAGATGTGTGTGTGTGTGTGTGTGTGTGTGGTGTGTGTGTGTGTGTGTGTGTGTGTGTGTGTGTGTGTGTGTGTGTGTGTGAGCGGTAGGGGGGGGGGGGGAGAAGACTACTTTGCTATGCTGTCATTTTCTTTTTTCTTTCTTTTTAGGGGATTAAATGTCTGAAATATAGACTCTTGTTGCGTAAATATAGGCTCTGGTGGTGTCTAATTAGTATTTTTGGGATCTCTTCTGACTTGGTATTTATAATTTGGCTCAAATATACAAAGACAGCAAACACGAAAGAGAGAGAGAGAGAGAGAGAGAGAGAGAGAGAGAGAGAGAGAGAGAGAGAGAGAGAGGAGAGAGAGAGAGAGAGAGAGAGAGAGAGAGAGAGAGAGAGAGAGAGACAGGACAGACAGACAGACAGACAGACAGACAGACAGAGAGAGAGAGAGAGTCCTTCTAACAGTTGTCATCCGGGAAGATTAGATTTTCAGCTTCTTTTTATCAACGACAAACATAACGTTTAACAAAACAGACTACAAACTAGATTAGTTCACCTTGACGAAATAGCTTTTATTCTTATTATGTTATTGTACGCTTTCTGTGAAGTAGAAAGGCTTCTTGTTTGCTTACGTAAATCTGAGTATAAGTGAAGAATAAAACAAATGACGCCAACCACAAGAACGTGTTCTTTGTATGCCAGTTATTATGAAGAAAATTGATTTTGCCACGCCACTAACAAAAATGTTATCTAATAAAATAAATTAAACTGCTCTGTTACAGTGACCGTAATGCTCATTTTGCATTTTTTAAAATCACTTTCACTAGATCTAGATGTTCTGTTCTTTCAAACGTAGCAGCAATCTACACACTTTGACATTTTACTTTCCCATCGTATCATCAAGGACAGCAAAAAGGAAAAGAAACTACATAGATTTTGATGTTTTTGCCTCCCCAATCAAAGATCCAGAAAGTAAGGGAATCAGGGATTTTGGTTGTTTACTTTCCCAGCAACAATGGAGAGGAAAAGGTACATATCTTTTTTATTTCCCCAACAAGGACAGTGGAAATGAAGCTAAACATTTTTGATTTGTTGATTTCTCAACATGGACAATGGAAAAGAAGCTAAACATTTGTTGATTTTTTGATTGTCCAACAATGGAAAGGAAGCTAAACATTTTTGATCTTTTGATTTCCTAACAAGGACAACGATGGAAAGAAAGTTGCATATATTTTTGTCTTTTTATTTTCCAACAAGGACAGCAATAGAAAGCAAGCCCCATGCAGATATTGATTTTTTGATTTTTTGGACTGGATGTAAAAAAGCGCATGCGTGCTTATTCCATTATCCTCGATATAAGAAAAGAATTTTTTTTTTTAAATCCAGTTCCTCTAGGGGCCAGCAGAGTGAAGGCCATGTCCATCTCCTCTCCCTCGCTGCTTTACATTCCCTGACCCTAAAGAGGGCAGGTACCCATTTACAGCTGGGTGAACTGGAGGACCGTACTGAAGGTAGTGGGAAGAAAGGAATACGAACTTTGATCTAAATTTTTCTTTAATCCCTTTGCACTTATAGTTTTCTAAACATGACAATGATTAAAGAATATACAAAGCATGTATGAAGCTCAACATAGTGAGATGAAATTGAGGGTGTATTAGATTAATTAAGCACAAGAAGCTAAAATTGAAGCTTTGGGAAGGGTCAGAAAGGTGTGGACTTGTGTAGGCAAAATTCACAAGAATGAAGAAGAAAAGACTTGACGGGTGTAGTAATGTAATGATCTTAGCTGGAATATCATACACAGCAATAAATTTCTTCAAAGCTCTTTTAGCCAAACAGGCAAAAACAAATGTAAAGCTAATAAAAACTGCATATCAAAAAAGTCAGTCAGCTTTTCTCTTTTGACAAGGATAGATCGTAGAGTGTTTTACGACCTGAAAATACTTGTCGCCACTATTCTATATCAACCATTCTCCGGTTATTGATGTTTCCCATGATTCTTATCGGCAACCCCCTCCACCACCCCTATCCGCTTCTCTCTCTCTCTCTCTCTCTCTCTCTCTCTCTCTCTCTCTCTCTCTCTCTCTCTTCTCTCTCTCTCTCTCTCTCTCTCTCTCTCTCTCTCTCTCTCTCTCTCTCTCTCCTCCCCACCCTACCGCCTTTCTATTGTTTATATTTCTTAAGAGGAATTACAAGAATTAAAAGTGGGTGGGTCCCACCCAAAACAAGTCCACCAATCTGCCTAACGGCTAGCCACACAATTCTTTTAATTAGAAAACGACACCCATACTCCGCTTTCCCAGCCAACAGCTTTCTGGGTGGGTGAGGCATGTGTGAGAGAGAGAGAGAGAGAGAGAGAGAGAGAGAGAGAGAGAGGAGAGAGAGAGAGAGAGAGAGGAGAGAGAGAGAGAGAGAGAGAGAGAGAGAGAGAGAGAGAGAGAGAGAGAGAGAGAGAGAGAGAGAGTAAAAAGCAAAGCTATTTGTGTAATTAATCGGTCTGATACGAAAGAGGAGGAAGGTGAAGAAGGGGGTAGGGGGGAAGGGGGATACACAGAGGAAATGGAGGGAGCGTTCTTCCCCACCTCCCCCTTCATCCTTATTCCTTGTATGTAGGAAAGTGAGACGTTGGTAGGGTGGTGGTGGTGGTGGTGGTGGTTGTGGTGGTGATGGTGGTGGTGGTGGTGGTGTGTGTGTGTATGTGTCTGTCTGTCTGTCTGTTTTGTCTGTCTGTGCGTGCGTGTGTGCGTGCGTGCATGCATGCGTGTGTGTGTTTAGGGATAGGGAGTGGGGAGGGAAAGGGGGCTGGATGGAAGAGGGAAGAAAAGAGAGAGAGACAGAGACAGACACACAGAGAGAGACAGAGGGACAGACAGACAGAGACAGAAACAGAGACACAGAGACACAGAGAGACAGAAAGACAGAAAGACAGAAAGACAGAAAGACAGAGACAGACAGACAGACACAAAGACAGAGTCAGAGAGGGGGGAAGGGGGAGGGGAAGGGGTAGAGTGCCAGACTAACCTGGCGGACAAGTTCTGTATGCGGGGATGAAGGCTGAGGAACAATACAGCGTCCTTCCGGACTGGGGTGCCGGAGAAAGAGACGTTTCCAGCCCGTCAAAGAGCTACTTCTTTTTCGCATTTCGGCTCTCCGCCCCATCGTTTTGGGCCTAGTCCGTTCCTTTTTGGATGGGAAAGGTGTAAAAGCCGCTTGAGGGGTGGTGGGGTGTGTGGTGGGGGTGGAGAAGGGGTAGGAAAGAAGTGGGGGTGGGTGGGAGGAGTATGGGGTAAAAGGTAAAGGAAGGGGGTGAGGTGAGTGATGGGTGGATGGGGGGTGGGGGTGGGGATAAAAGTGGACTTTGGAATGATGACGTCAAGGAATTAGTTTCTTGTAAGCGGGATCAGGAAATGAGGAAAAGTCAACTGTATGAATAAGCAGACAAAAGAGCACTCAGACACAAAGGAATGAAATAAAAGATAGCAAAGCAACACAAACAGGCAAACGAGCAAACGGATAAACAAGTGGGTTTAGAGATACTCTGATATAATAAATTTGGAGATAATAATGGAACAACGATCATAATCTACTATACATGATGGTGACAACGGCTCTACACATCCACGACGAAAAGGAGAATCATAGCGATAACGGCAACGACGATAACGAAGGTGATTGTTTGGGAGATGGTTGTGGTGGTGATGGTGGCATGGTGATGATGATGATGATGATGATGATGATGACGATGACGACGACGACGACGACGATGAAGATTATGACGATGGTGACGACGACGACGACGACGACG
>CM060325.1:7462797-7477797 GCA_030674155.1 Stramonita haemastoma | reverse complement strand
AGAGACAAAACAGACAGAAACAGAGAGAAAGACAAACAGAGATGGAGAGAGACAGAGAAAGACACAGAGAGATAAACAGACAGAAAGAAATAGTGGAACAACAGTGACAGAAAGAGAGAGAGAGAACACACACACACAGACATACAGACAGACAGACAGACATACATACATACAGACAGACAGACAGACAGACTGACTGACTGACAGACAGACATACGACCTTGATAAGAACATCAACAGGGATTCCCTGTGCAAACACATACAAATATTCTGGCACACATAGTAACATGTTTAGCTTTGGGAAAAATAGGCCATTTGTGCCAGTTGGAAGGGTTGACATAATTTACAAAACCAAGAAGGAAGGTGGCAGGGTATTTAAGAGGTTCACTTGTCTAACAAACAACCATTGAGGCCCTGGGTTCGATTCCTTGCTTGCCTTTTATCCCCAGTGTGACACGAAAATCGACCTGAGTGTCAAAATCCTTCAGATAAGACTGTAAACTGAGGCTCCATTTGTGACTGCATACATAACATCTTGTGCACACTTTAATCCCCATTCTGTCCTTTCGAATAGTAGACCATTTTGTACTGGCAGGAATATTCAAATAGATTAAATCTTCTAAAAGAATACATGTGCACAGTGTTTGTGTTAAGACACTATCCCTGAAGTAAGAATGTGGCTACCTAAATGGAAAAAGCAGTCATAATTATACACAGTTATCTGACCTTTGGTGACCCTCCAAGCTCTAGCCAAAGAATGGAAAGAAGGAAAAACCTACATGCACATGCAGACTGGATGTAAAGCAAACACACAAGTACTTATTCCATTATTCTCAAAATACAGGAATAAATAAAACAGATAATGAATAAATAGACAGAGAAGGAAACAGCCAGTAACAGAAAGAAAGACAAACAGGCTGACAGAAAAAATCAAGGACATGATAACCCATAGATAGCAAAAATATGCAAAATAAGGAAAGAAGGAAAAATAGTAAAATATATCAAAGCAGAAAAGATTGTGCTATCCCATCAGGTTCAATACATCTCCACCAATCATGCGCTTTGTTGGCTAGTGATAGCCAATCATCGTTTTTCCTCCAACACCGGAAGACAGCCTCGAAACTGCCAACGGAAGTGAAAATGGCGGAGTTAACAGTTCACTGGTGAGATTAAGCAACAGTGGCTGGGCATGGGTAGAGCATGAGAGAAGAGGGTATTGTGGGTATGGATGGATGGACAGGAAGAAAGAGGGAAAGGAAGAATAGATGGGAGGATGGATGATTGAAAGGTGGGGAAGGATGAGGAAATTGGATGGAAGGATGAAGGGAGGGACCAGTGAATAACGATTTCTATTTTGTTACCTTGTTTGTTGTTTTTCCTTTCTATTTCTGTTCTTGTACCCCTCTCTTTGATGATTGGATAGATAGGGCAAAGGATAGGGGGGAAAGAAAGAGAGGGAGGATTAAAGAGGGTTTAAGGAAGGAAAAATATGCAGCCTAACCTAAGGATAGAGCAAGTTAAAGTTATTTTTTAGTCTTAATGTCTGTCTGTGTTTGTAAGCCTATGACTTTCCCTATTTTTACAAACCAAAAGACAGAGACCAAATGATGTCCACAGTGACAAATACAGAGAGACGACCCACACAAACTGAGAGGAAATTGGCCATACCCAAAGAGTTAGTTTAGAAATAAAAGAAGGAAAGAAGGAAAGGAAGAAACCAAGGAAAGCAAGAAAACAGAGGAAGTTTAAAAAAAAACCTGGTTAGAAAAAGACAAAGCAGCTTAATAATACATCCATGAAATTTCAAAAGATTGTTCCATCCAATCAGGTTTAGTATATCACCACCAATCATACGCTTTGTTGGCTAGTGATAGCCAATCATCTTTTCCCCATCACCAGAAGACAGGAAGACGGCAATGGAAGTAGAAATGGCAGAGTTAACAGTTCACTGGTGAGATTAGGAAACAGTAGGTGGGTATGCCAGAGTGTTAGGAAAGAGGGAATTATGGATAGGATGGATGAATGGATGGATGGATGGAGGTATGAAGTGATAGATAGCTAGATGGCTAGATGGATGGATGGGTGGCTGGCTGGCTGGCTGGATGGATGGATGGACGGATGGATGGACAGGTGGAGGAAGGAAAGTGGAGAACAGGTTGAAGGAAGGATGTAAGAAAGACTGGAAGGATGAAGAAATGGATGAAGGATGAAGGGAGTGATTGATGGGTACGGTGACTTTTGTCTGTTTCTTTTCTGTTCTTTCTTTCAATTGATGATTTTCTTTCCTTTTTGTGGATGATTGGATACAGACTGGAAAAGAAAAAGGGAAGAGAAAGGAAGAGAAAGATGTCAAGGAGGTAAAGGAAGATGAAGCTACTTCTACAAAGATGGATAGAGCAATTATAATTCTTCTTCTTCTTCTTCTTCTTCTTCTTCTTCTTCTTCTTCTTCTTCTTCTTCTTCTTCTTCTTCTTCTTTTTCTGGTCCCTCTCACACATACAGACACACTCTCACTCACACACACAGGCACACACACACATACACACACACAAAACACATACACACAACACCCCCCCCCCCCCAAACCCAACCCCCCACACACACACACCCACACACACACACACACATACACACACACACAGAGGCACCATACAAAGTGACAGACCAAGAGATAAGAACAAAAAAAGTTGACAGGAACAAAAATAGAGAGAAATGGATAGAAACAAGCTGAGAGTGAAATAAATTGACATGTTTATCTTTACAAAGAAAAGAAAGTAAAAAAGAAGGAAAAGAGGGAGAAAAAAGAAAGACACAAGTACACAAACAAACAAAATGAAATTGGTTTTTTAAACAAAGAAACAAAGCACTAGATCCATCATAATTCTTTCCATGCTAAGAATAAAAAAGAGAAAAAAGACTGTATTCAAGCAGAAAAGATTGTCCTATCCCATCAGGCCCAGTACATCTCCACCAATCACACGCTTTGTTGGATAGTGATAGCCAATCATCGTTTTTCTTCCATCACCGGAAGACAGCCTCGAAACTGCCAACGGAAGTGAAAATGGCAGAGTTAACAGTTCACTGGTGAGATTGGGCAACAGTGGCTGGGTATGCGCAGAGGCGTTAGGAAAGAGGGAATTATGGGTATAGATGGATGAATGGAGTGATGGACGGATAGATGGACAGCTAGATGGATATTGAAAGGAAGTGAAAAGAAAAAGAGAAGGAAGGAAGGATGAAAGAGAGGCAAGGAAGGATGAAGAAATAGATGAAAGAGTGAAGGAAGTGATTGATGGGTAGTGTGATTCTTGTTGGGTTGTTTGTTGTTCTTCCTGTCTGATTCCATGTTTCCATTTGTCTCTGTCTCTGCCCTTTTCTGACAAATGGATCGATAGATGGAGAAAAAGAAGACAGTAGAAGAGGGGATGGGAGGGGGCGGGAGTAGATGTTTAGAAAGTATGGAAGGATGAAAGAATGGGTAGAAAGATGGATGGTGTGATTGATGTGAAGTGGTTTTCCTCCCATATCTGTCTGTCTTTCTGTCTGTCTGACTTTCTCTCTCTATCTCTGTCTCTGTCCCTGTTTCTCTCTGTCTCTCTGCTTCTCTCTGTCTCTGTCAGAGTCTCCCTCTCTCTCAGTCTCTGTCTTTCTGTTTCTTTCTTAGTCTGTCTCTTTCTTAGCCTAAAAGTGTGTGTGTGTGTGTGTGTGTGTGTGTGTGTGTGTGTGTGTGTGTGTGTGTGTTTGCGTATGTGTGTGTCTGTGTGCCTGTGTGCCTGTGTGTGTGTCTGTGTCTGTGTCATCGAAATTTTATATAACTGCCCCTGCCTTGTCTGTGGTAGGCCTAGTATATTACTTGAAAGAAAGGAAGAAAGAAAGAAAAGAAAGGGGAAAAGTAAGAAACAATAACTAACAAAACAAACTAAAGAAAAGAACAGATTAAAATAAAGCACAGCAAAAAAAATAATCTTGCGCTGATATCAAAAACACAAAGAATTCACGTAACCTCAGATCATATATATTTCTTTCTTTGATAAACTTCCACGACTACACATAATGAAAGAATTGTTTAGAACACGCACACCAGAGGGTCACAGAAACGTGTGCGCGTGAGGTCACCCCGAGCGTCCTTGAGGTCACCGCACTGTGATTGGTCGCGTGCGGCACGTGACGGTGGCGCATGCGCACATGAACTTGCGCGTGAGAGACAATGGAGGTGGATGAAAGAGGGGTCAGTATCTGGTTTTTGGGGAGGGATTGGAGTGTGGATCATTTTCTTGGGTTGTTCAAGCATGTGCGTGCGCAAGCGCGTTCATTCGCCCGGATATCCAAACACGCGCACGTGCGTGGACACGTGTACGCACACACGCCCAGGTTTATCTTGGCAAAGAATGAGTGCTTAGGTGTTCAAACACGCAAACACACGTGAGAGGAAATACGCAATTTTTTTTTTTTATCATGCAAACACACGAAGTCAGACAGACGTGTGCATGTAAAGGTTGTATTCCCTTTGCGTAGTACTTTTGCACACGCCCTCCCTAACACACACACACACACACACACACACACACCACACACACCCCACACACACACACACACACACACACACACACACACATGCACATGGGTGCTCACACACAACCGTGCACACGTACACGAATGCACGCACGTGCACACACACACACATGCACACACACACACACACACAGTTCGTCTAATATCACTGAGAGTGAACAGACGTAAAATTGAAGACAACAACAACAACAACAACAACAACAACACACACACACACACATACACACACACACACACGCGCGCGCGCGCGCGCACGCGCGCTCGCGCACACACTCTCTCACACACACACATACACACACACACACACACACACACACACACACACACACACACACACACACACACACACACACACACAGATGGGTGGATGAAAAAAGCAAAACTCCATTTCTTACTCGATATAGATCTGGAAATAAAATTTTGACTTGACTTTACACACACGCATACACATACACACACGCGCGCGCAAGCACGCACCTACGCACATTCTCTCAATGTCATTCAGATTTGCAAACTTCAACAACTTCTTTTTTCGTCTAATATTACTTGAATGATCAGAGCTCTCTCTCTCTCTCTCTCTCTCTCTCTCCTCTCTCTCTCTCTCTCTCTCTCTCTCTCTCTCTCTCTCTCTCTCTCTCTCTCTCTCTCTCTCTCTCTCTCTCTCTCTCCACACACACACACACACACACACACACACACACACACACACACACACACACACACACACACACACACACACACACACACACACATGAAGGCTTGCGCATGAATGGATACAAGATTACACACACGCAAAACTGCACACACCGAAACGAGTACACATAATACACACTCACATTTCCCTTCAGAATGAAGGATACATTTTTAGTAATATTTTATATACGACTCAGTTTTCAAGGTTTTTTTTTCTTTTCTTTTGGTTTATTTAGGCTTTTTGTTTTTGTTTTTGGTGGATTTTTTTCTTGGGTTCTTCTTTTTTTTGGGGGGAGGGGGCGTCATTGTTGTTCTTTTTATTTTTGTTTTCGTTGTTTGTTTTTATATGTCTTAAGAACAATACATGATAAAATCCCCATGCTTATTAATGTACCTCTCAACAGATTGTATCTGACAGTTTCATAAAGCGCAATGATAGTCAAAGACTTACGATTCCTGCTGCTCTTACTGTTGATGTTGTTTGTTTGTTTGTTTGTTTGGGCAGGGCGAGGAGGAGGGGGGGGGGGGGGGGGGGCATTCGTCAGTTTCAGCATAGCAGTTGTTTTACATGTTCTTGCGCACTGGCGTGCAAGCATGTGTGTGTAAACAGGTGTGTGTATGTGTGTATGCGTGCGTGCGTGCGTGCGTTTGTGCGTGTGAGAGAGAGAGAGAAGAGAGAGAGAGAGGAGAGAGAGAGAGAGAGAGAGAGAGAGAGAGAGAGAGAGAGAGAGAGAGAGAGAGAGAGAGAGAGAGAGAGAGAGAGAGAGAGAGAGAGAGAGAGAGAGAGAGAACAAGTACGTGAACTTTTTGAAAAGTATTAAAAAATAATTCAGAAACCGTACTTGTTTGACTTTATTTAGCCATTTATTTACTTGTTAGTCTATTTATTTATATATTCATTCATTCATCTATTTACTTTTACCTATCTCTATTTATCAATTTATTAATTTTTCTAGACAGTTAGTTTGTAGGTTAGTAAGCCAGATAGTCATTCATTACTTTTTATTTATGAATTTGTTTATTCACTTGTTTAGTTTTTGAATAAGCACTTCCTAAAAAAAAGTCCTATTTTGAAGTTTTCCCGCATCCATTTACTTGTTACAGAAGGGTTTTTCGGGGTTTTTTTAGGATGCAAACCTTGCTTTTGTGTGTGTGTGGTGTGTGTGTGTGTGTGTGTGTGTGTGTGTGTGTGTGTGTGTGTGTGTGTGTGTGTGTGTGTGTGTGTGTGTATGTGTGTGTGTGTGAATTATTAATTTGGTGTATTCATTCTCTCTCTCTCTCTCTCTCTCTCTCTCTCTCTCTCTCTCTCTCTCTCTCTCTCTCTCTCTCTCTCTCTCCTCTCTCTCTCTCTCTCTCTCTCTCTCTCTCTCTGTAGAGGAAGGGTCTGGTGAGGAGGAGATTGATGAAATAAAATATGTGTAATCGTGCATGTTATGATAGATATGTTTTTATTTCAGCAGCACATCTCTGTATGACAGTTTCATGAGACACATTGGAATTCTTTGTTTTATCTTGAATTAAAAAAAAATTCTTGTTGACTATTTACGCATTTCATAATAAAGACTATACTTTTTTTAGTTTATCCGAATATTTATGTATACAATTTTTTGCATAAGTTTTATTTATTTTTCTTCATTTTCTCCATGCCTACGCAAAGTTTGTTTTATGTACCTAATTATTTTAAATGTATCGCAATCCCAGTTTACCCTATTTCATCCTAAACATGAATTAACAAACACATATTAAACATAACTCTTTTATCATTTTATTTCCCACTCTCAAAATTTTCACCATCAATTTAAAAAAAATAACTTAATAATATTCAAACATAATTCAAACCGAAGAGATCGACAATAAGGGAAGTAAGCAGGGATGGCTTGTTGCAGAGAAGCAGTAAGCGGCAGTTCATGTTTCAGGACCGTGGAGGGAGCGATGCTGGCCCTGTCATGATTATTCATAGACGCGCAAACTGCAAGACAGACAACATATTTTAGAATATTTTGGAGGTCAACGATATGAATAAAATTTGCATATATTCCCCGAATGACTAATGAGCTTTGCAGAAAATGAAAGTTGATAAGGGGGTTGGGGGGGGGGGAGGGGAGGGGGAGGGGTGCTGGGAGATGGAGAGGGGAGTCAAGTTTTCAGTAGGAAATTAGTTTGCTGTAATTATTGTTTCAGTTTGTCATCGTAAATTTACGGGATTTTTTTATTCTATTTTTGCGGGTGGGGGGTATCTACAGGGTTCTTTTTTTTATACTAATTTTCTTCACTTTTCTCCTTTTTTGTATTATTTTTCCTTTTGTTTTTCAATTTTTTTTTTTTTCCCTCTAAAATGTTTCAAGGTAATTTAACTAAAAAATTTTATGTAACTTAAACCGACTGCATGATAAAGAACACACACACATTTTAATGCACACGGGGTTGGATTGTTTAAAAAAAAAAAGCACACGAGTGCTTTTCCATTATTCCGATATAAAAGAAAAAATAAAACAAAATAAAATATATTATATATCTTTTACATATCACTATATATCAGGGTATATATATAATATATATATATATATTATTAAAATATTTTAAATATATTTTTAAAAAATTTTAAAAAAAAAAAAAAAAATTTTTTAAAAAAAAATTTAAACTTTTTTTTAAAAAAAAAAAAAATTTTTTTGAAAGGTTTTTTTTTTTTTTTTTTTTTTTTTTGGGGGGGGAAAACCCCCCCCAAAAATTTTTTTTAAAAAAATTTTAAAAAAAAAAAAATTTTTTTTTTTTTTAAAAAAAAATTTTTTTTTTCCCCAAAAAAAAAAAATTTTAAAAATAAAAAAAAAAGGGGGGGGGGGGAAAAAGGGGGGGGAAGGGGTTGGGGGGGAAAAAAATTTTTTTTAAAAAAAGGGGGGGTTTTTTGGGGCCCATTTTTATTAAAAAAAAAGGGGGAAAAAAAATTTTTTTTTTTGGGGAAAAAAAGGGTTTTTTTTTTTTAAAAAATTTTTTTTTCCCCCCCCCCCTTTTTTTTTTTGGGGGGGGGGGGGGGTTTTTTTTTTTTTTTTTGGGGGGGGGCCCCCCCCCAAAAAATTTTTTGGAATTTTTTAAAAAAAAAAAAAAAAATTTTTTTTTTTTTTGGGGCCCCCTAAAAAGGGTTTTTTTTAAAACCCCCCCTTTTTTCCCCCCCCCCCCCCCCCAAAAAAAACCCCCCCCCCCCCCAAAAAAAAAAAAAAAAAAACCCCAAAAAAAAAACCCCCCCCAAAACCCCCCAAAAAAAAAAAAAAAAAAACCCCCAAAAAAAAAAAAAAAAAACAAAAAAAAATAATAAAAACCCCCCAAAAAAAAAAATTTTTTAAAAAATTTTTTTTTTTTTTTCCCCCCCCCAAAAATTTAAAAAAAAACCCCCCCCTTTTTTTTAAAAAAAAAAAACCCCCCCCCCCACCCCCCCCCCCCCCCCCCCCCCCAAAAAAACCCCCCCCCCAAAAAAACCCCCCCCCCCCCAAAAACACCCCCCAAAAAAAACCCCCCCCCAAAAAAAACCCCCCCCCCCCAAAAAAAAAAAAAAACCCCCAAAACCACCCCAAACAAAAAAAAAAACCCCCCCCCCACACACCCAAAAAAAACACCCCCCCCCCCAAAAAAATTTTGGGGTTTTTCCCCCCCCCCAAAAAACCCCCCAACCCCCCCCACCCCCCCCCAAAACCCCCCCCAAAAAAACCCCCCCAAAACCCCCCCAAAACAGACAAAAAAACCCCCCCAAAAAACCCCCCTTTTTTGGGTTTACAAAAAAAACCCCAAAAAAACCAAATTTTTTAAAAACCTTTTTCCTTCCCCCCCCCCCCCAAAAAACCCCTTTAAAAAATTTTTAAAAGAAACCCCCCCAACCCCCCCCCCAAAAAAAATTTTTCCCCACCCCAAAAAAAAAACCCCCCCCCCCCAAAAAAAAAAAACCCCCTTTTTTTTTTTTTAAAAAAATTTTAACCCCCCCGGTTTCCCCCCCCAAAAAAAAAAAAACCCCCCCCCACCCCCCCCGGGTTTTTTTTTGGGGGGAAAACCCCCTTTTTTGGGGGGAAAAAGGGGAAAACCCAAAAACCCCCCGGGGGGGGGTTTGGGGGAAAAGGGGTAAAAACCCGGGCCCCCCCCCCTTTTCCCCCTTCCGGGGGGCCCCCCCGGGGCCCAGAAAAATTTAAAAAAGGGGGGGGAAAAAAAAAAAAATTTTAAAAAAACCCCCCCCAAAAAAAAAAACCCCCCCCCAAATTTTAAAACCCTCCATAAATTTAAAAAAGGAAAAAACCCCCCAAAAAACCCAAAATTTAAAAACCCCTTAAAAAAAAAAAGGGGGGAAAAAAAAAAACCCCCCCCCCCCAAAAAAAACCAAACCCCAAAAAACCTGTTTTTGGCGCGCACACACACACACAAAACACACAAAAAAAACACACACACACACACAACACACAAAACCCCAAAAACACAAAATACACACACACAAAGGAGACTGATTTGAAAAGAAAAGACAGACAGACAGACTCCAAAAAAACTTACAGACTTACAAACACATCGATGCAACACACATAAAACTGTATTTTCCCTGTCCAAAACTTTTTGGGTTATTCACTGGACACTGACTGAATTTTTTCAAGTCATGTCCTTGAAGCAAACAACCTGGCAAGCCCAGTCCCTCCTAGTACTGGTGCATGCTGAGTATGTATGGTTTTCTACTTGCCCCTATCTTTCTGCCCCCCCACCCGACCATCCCGGGGGAATGCGTTTTTTCCCTTTTTTTTCCGGGCCCGAATCCATAGCGACTTTTTTTCCGTATGTGGCCCCAAAAAGGGGGGTAAACCATTCAAAAGAGGACCTGCGCTGCTGTGGGGGTCAGAAGTTAAAAAAGGGGGGTTTATTAATGTCTGGCCCCCAAAAGGGGGTCCCCAAAAAAAAAAGGGGCCCTGCGTGCTGTGGGGAAAAACCCAAAACCCACTCCCCCAAAATGGTTTTTTCAGTACAAAATCCGATTTTCTGAAACCCCCCTCCCCAAACACAAAAGGTTTTAAGGGTACAGCAGATCAAAAATTTTCCCCATTTGACACAAGAAAATTTAAAAAACCCAACCCAAAACCCCTTTTAAATTTTCCACCCCTCTGCCATAAAGATTTGCCCTTTCGGTTTATAGCCCCCCCGGGGGGGAAAGCCGGGGGTTTTTAAAAACCCAATTCGGGCCATACCCCCTTGTCAAAGTTTTTGGAAAGGGTAATAAATTTTAAAGGGGGCAAAAACCCCGGACACACATGGAAGAAAAAAACCAAAAAACCTCTTCAGAAACATGCCCCAAGGGGGAAAAACGATTTTAAAAAAAGGGGGTTTTAAAAACAAACATAAAAAAAAAAAGGGGGAAAGGGGGGAAAAAAGGGTAAAAGATTTGGGGGGAAAAGGGGGAGGGGAGGGGAGGGGCAAAGGGAGAGAGAGATACAGAGACAAAAAAACCCCAAAATAAACAAGCGAAGAGAAAAAGACAGCCATAGAAAAGGGGTTTTAACCCAAAAAAAACCCCAAACTGTGAATTTTTTTTTAAAAAAGGCCCCTGATAGATCTATACTTACCCTTTTGGGGCCCTTTAAGGGAAAGTTAATGGGGGGGGGGGGGGGAGGCAAAAAAAAAAAACAGAAAGCATACAAAGATACAGAGAGAGACAAAAACAAAGGGGGAGGGGGGGGGGGGGGGGGGGGGGGGGGAGACAGACAGAAAAGGCAGGCAGAGACAGACAGGCAGACAGAGAGAAAAAACAAAAAACAGTGACAGAGAGGAAAAAATTTCAAAAGGAACCCGAAACCCCAAAAAAAATAGAAGTTTTTTTAAAAAAATATTTTTTTAAATTTAAAAAAAAAGGGTGGTGAACGGTGCACATAAAAAAAAAGAAAAGTCAAAATTAATATTCTAAAAAAAAAGCAAATCAGAAGCTGGGAAAAAAAAAAAGAGAAAAAAAAAAAAAAAATTTTTAAAAAAAACAGGTTTTAAAATTTTTTCCCCCTTAAATTTTTTTTTCACTTTTAACATTTTCCCCCCCCTTTTTTCCCCCCTTTTCCCCTTTTTTCTCCCCAGCCCCGAGAGGCAAAAATTTTCATCCCAACCCCCCCAAAATCTCCCCCCCCAAACGAAAAGCCCTTTGCCCCCCCCGACGCCCCACTTCCCGGTTTAAAAAAAAAAGTTGCCATAGCAACGCGGGGGTTCTGATTTCTCTTTTTTTTAAAAAAAGGGCCCCCACTTCTTTTCCCGGGGGTTCTGCCCAAGCAATCTTTAAATTTTCCCCTTTTTTTCTCGGCCCTCGGGGGTTTTTTGGGTTTTTTTTCAAGGGCCCAAATAAAGGGGGGGGGTGGACCCCCTTCTTTGGGCAAAAAAGTATTTTCTGAGGCGACGAGTGTGTGTGTGTGTGGGGTGTGTGTGGGTTTTTGGTCTGTTTTGTCTGTTTGTTTTTGTGTGTCTGGTGTCGTGTGTCGTAAAATGGGAGAGAGGGGAACAGACAGGGCAGACAAAAACAGAGAGGAGAGACAAAGAGGGGAAAAAAGAGAGAAAGAAGGGGAGACAACAGAGACAAGAGTCAAGTCAAGTCAGGGCAAGTTCTTTTAGTTCGAGGGTAATTAAAAAGCAAGAAGACAGAGACAGAGACAGACAGAGAGAGACACAAAGGAGAGACAGAGAGGGAGAAAAGAGAGGGGGAAAAAGAGACAGAGAGAGAGAGAGAGACAACAGACAACAACAGACAGACGACAGACAGACAGACAGAGACAGACAGAGACAGAGAAAGTGACAGAGAAACAGACAGACAGACAACAGACAGACAGACAGACAAGCAGACAGACAAGCAGTCATACGACAGAGATAGAGAGAGAAAAAAGAGGGGAAGAACGGAAATTCTCTAAAAGACTCTGTGATTTTCCGGCGCCTTGGTTTTCAAAAAGTGGTGAAAGGGGGCATGAGGGGAAAACCTTTAAAATTTTATTTTGTTTTTGTAAGGTTTCCTGGTACAACCCTGTCATTCCCTTTTCCCCCCCCACTTTTTTTTCAACCCCACACACACCTCTTATTATTTCATTTATTTTTTCCACTTTGCCCTACCTTTTTTCTAAAGAGTGGAAATTGGGAAGGGGTGTAAAAAAAAAGAAAGAAAAAGAGGAAGGGGGGGGGAAAAGGGGGGGAGGGGGGATTGGGGAAAGGGGGGGGGGGGGGGGGGGGGGGGGGGGGGGGAAAAACCCCTCCTCCCCGCCCAAAATTTTTTTCCCCCCTTCCCTTTCCCTGTTGGGGGGGGGGTTTTCCCAAAAATTTTTTCCTCAAACCCATTTTTTTTTCTTACTTTCCCTGTCCTCTTTTTTCTCTGCCCCCCACCCCTTTCCCCCCCCCTCAACCCCCCAAATCACCCAAAACAAAAAAAGGGGGGGGGAAAAAAAAAAAAAAAAAAAAAAAAAAAAAAGAAAAAAAAACAACAAAAACCCCCAAAACAACAACACAACAACAACGAAAAACCCGAAGAAACACAAAAACAAAACAACAAAAAGGGAAAATTTTTCTAAAAGGGAGAAATAAAAAAAAGGGGGTTTTTTTTCCCCTTTCCCCCCGGGGTCCCTTTGGTCTTTTTTTTAAAAAATTTTTTTTTTTTTTCCCTTTTTTTTTTCTTCTTTCCCTTTTTTTCTTTTTTTTTTTTTTTTTGTTTTTTTCCTTTTTGGCTCTTTTAAACCTTTTTTTTCCCTTTTCCCTTTTTTGGGGCCTCTTTTTCACCGCGGGCCAAGCCCCCCTTTAAACCCAAAAAAAAAACCCCGAAAATTTTTTTTTCCCCTTTAAAACCAAAAACTTTTAAAAACAACCCCCCCGTGCAAACAAATTAATTTGCAACAAGAACCCAAAGACTAGAAAATTTTAAAAACAATCGAATACTGAACAAAAACTTATAAAATTAGGGTTTTTTGGGGTTTTTTTTAAAAAAGGGGTTTGAACTTATCCCAAAAACCTTTTCCCAACCCAAAATTTATAAAAATTTTGATCCTCTCTTTCCTCGGCCCCCCTTTTTTTTTTTCTTCTTCATCCTTTTTTTTTTTTTCAAAAAAAAAAAAAGGGGGGGGGGGGGGGGGGGGGGGGAAAAAAAACCAGCCCAACCCCCGACCCCAAAAACAGCCGGGGAAAAGGGCCGCCCAGGAAAAAAGGGGGGGGGGTTTTTGGGGGGGGAAAAAAACCCAAAGGGTTTTTTTCCCCCCCGGGGGGCCCAAAATTCAGCCAAAAGGGAGAAATAAAGAAAAGTTTTGCATTAGCACGTCGTTTTTTTTTTTTTCCTTTTTTTTTTTTTTTTGTTTTTTGGGGGTTTTTTTTGGCGAACCCAAATGGTTTTTAACGGGGGTGTTGAGTTTTGGGAAACCCAAATTAAATTTTTTGAGGGGGACCATTATTTATTTTTTAAAAAACCAAAAAAAAAAAAAATTTTAATAAACCCTTTTAAACAAAAAAAAAAAATTTTTAAATAATTCAAAAAAAGGGGGTTATTTTATAAAAGGGCCCAAAATTAGATTTTAATTTTTTCTTTGATCAGAAGTGACTGAACTAGAAAACAGGGTTTTGGATAAATTAGGTTGGGTTGGGTTTAGGAAAAGGGTTGGGGGTTTTTTAAAAAAAAACAGGTTGCAGGGGTTGGAATCCATTCAATCAGCGAAACGGAAATTCATGTAAAGATGCAGTTGTGTTTTTCCCACAACTCAGAAAACTAAAGGGTTGTATTGAGGGCATGGTTTTTACGAAGGTAACATCTATTTCTTTTCAAAACAACTCATACACACACTTTTTAGTCCCGCAGGGCATTGGGCAGAGGGGAAAAAGGGGGAGGGAAAGGGGATGGAGATAGGAGGGGGAAAATAGGGGGAGGGGGAGGGCAGAGTAGTTTGATAAAAACCCAAACCCCTGCCCTTTTTTTTTTTTGGGAAACACTTTTTTTAGTCTTATGATGCATGTACACACGAGGGGGTTTTTTTTTATCTAGCACTGGAATCATCTGGAACACATGGGGGAAATATTGATCAGTCTGCGTCTTTTTGGGGCCGATAGATGCAAAAAATATTTTAAAACAGCCACAAAAGCAACATTTAACATTTTTTGATGGCGAATCTTTTTGATGTGATGCCTGAAAAAATACTGATCATTCTTGAATATTTTACACTAAAAACTTTCTGTTGCAGACTTTTACAGAACATTGGAAAGGTTTTTTTGGAAGGTAAACAAAATCGAGGTCTGTGCCGAAGGCACTCAGACACATTGCACACATGTTAAAACCCTTCCCCCCTTTCTGAAGAAAGGCGATTTATGCCGGCAGGAAGGATGAAATTTTATTTTAGAAGAACGCATGCACACAGTGTCATTTTTTTTGCACCATCCCTGAAGTGGGAGTGTGCACATGAATGGTCGGTCAAGAACAGTGGCTTACGTAAAATCTCACCATTGGTGAACCTCAGAGCTCCAGCCAAAGAAGTTAAAGGCAAAATGGGTAAAGGTGTCCCATAGCTTAGGTGGTTGTTGGGGAGCGAGGCTTCAGAGACCTCAGCTTCTCCAGGGTTCAGCACACTGAGGGCGGCGCCCATCTCCTCTCCTCCGCTGCTTTTACCTTCCCTAACAATGAAGGGGCAGGTATCTATTTACAGCTGGGTGAACTGGGAAACTGTACTGAAGCCAAGGCGCGCAAATGGTCACCCGTCCAATTGGCGACTGCGCTCGATGCTGTATAAC
>CM060325.1:7450297-7457797 GCA_030674155.1 Stramonita haemastoma | reverse complement strand
CCCGCGTAGGAACGCATGCATAACATCTCGTGCATACTTTAAAAACCCATTCCGCCTTCCGGAAGAGTAAGCCGTTGCGTGGTGGTGGGACTGGATACTTTTTTTTTAATGCATGCACACTGGTGTCCTATTCACACATGGTCCCTAGAGTCTAAATGTGGCTGCACAGCCTTCATAGATAAACAGTCGCATACGCAACATTTCACCGTTGGTGAACAACAGAGCTTTAGCTGAGGAACGAAAACAAAGTCGTCGGTAAACCTACGAAAGAACAAACGAAACAAAAAGGTAGAATGCCTTCAAACGTGTATTTGTTGATGAGTTTATGATGAGTGCAGTGTATGATCAGTTTCACTCAGCCCTGGTTGTTTGGTTTCAGAACTGACTCCAGTCGCATCATGGGTGTTTTGCTGAACGCTAGAACACGGAACTGGAGAAAGATGGAATTGGAAACGTTGTACAAATCAGGTAAGACAGTTCTTTCTTTAAATTCTGATTTAGTCAGGAGGGTTTGAAACTAGTAATGACAAGTAACGAAAAATCTTCGCATTTAAAAAAAAAATCCTGTGAGAAACCATGGCTCTGTCTGTCTCTGTCTCTGCCATTGCATCTCTCATCTCTTCTCCTCTCTCTCTCTCTCCTCCTCACTCTCTCCTCTCTCTCCTCCATCTCTCTCTCACCTCTCCTCTCTCTCCTCTCCCTCTCTCTCCTCTCTCTCTCATCATCTCTCTCTCTCTCTCTCTCTCTCCCTCTCTCATCTTTTATTTCGTGATTATTTATTTATTTTTGAGGGCTGGATGAAAAAAGTCATTGTACTTATCTTTAACCTGAAAAAAAATAATCTCTCGCGCGCATGCACATACACCCCCCCCCCCCAACACACACACACACACACACACACACACACACACACTCTCTCTCTCATACACACACACTCCACACACACGCACCCCCACCCCCCCCCCACACCCCCACACCCCACACCCCCTTACCCCCCCCCCACACACACACGCACCCCCCACCCCCCCACCCCCCACCCACCCACACACCCGTACACACAAATCTATACTTACAATACATCCATATATATATCCTTGTCCTCTTCAGCTACATCTGGACATGCCTGGACCTTCTGCCCACAGACAGCTATGATGATGACAGACAGCGCTGTGCTATGCTTTGCTGTACTGTGCTGCTGTGAGACACGACACTTAAACTCTGTGTATTGACAGTGATGATTTAACCCTGGTCAGGCCCCTGTGGGTATAAAGAATAGAGCATGGAGGGCTCAGAAAAGATTTGTAATAAAGCTTTTCCCAGGCTTTGTTTTCTTGGGACGAAAAATATAAACAACATTCGATCTTTATCTCCAGAATTTGGACAATCACCCCCCCCCCCCCCCCCCCCCCCCCCCCCCCCCCACCGCCTCCCGTCAGTATTTTACCACTTCGCGTAAAGGCTGTGACATTATTACAGATTCAACAGAACTGAACAAAAACACTGGTGAACTATTTGAACATTTGTCGATTGGGTTCAAAGTCGCGTCTTTTATCTGAATCACTTTTACCGGGACTCGAGAAACTGTTGAACAATCGCGGAAATCGACTATTGGTCTACAGTGGTAGAAGAGATACACAGCCGTCGTCCACACACACACACACACACACACACACACACACACACACACACACACACACACACACACCACACACACACACAACACACACACACACACACACACACACACACACACACACACACACACACACACACACACACACACACACACAATCTTACTGCTTTGTGCACTTGACAGGCATGTTTAAACAAAAGACAGCCTGCGAAACCTGTTTAGAATGCTCGCGAAAGGGACACCGGTCTCACCTGAACATTTACGATGCTGGAATCAAAAAGTGCATTCCAAATTCCGCGTGTCTTTTTTTCCATTGGGCTCACTGCATGCTGTGTGTTACTTTTCCCAGATCACTGGACACCAGACTTGATTGCATCAATGCTCCTTAAAAAAGATATATCTAAAATAAAAATTGATAGAAATAAACGTAGAAATAATAAACAAAATAAGAAATAAAATGAAAAATAAATGTATCTAAACTTAGATGAACAAAACTAAGCTAAACTAGATAATCTAGACTAAACCTAGCTAAACGAACCTAAACATCTAAACTAAACTAGACTAAAATATAAGTGAATAAAACTAAAATAATCTAAAATGATAAACCAAACTAAAAAAAAACGTAGCAAAAAATTTAAACCAACTAAAATAAAAACCTAAAACTAACACAGAGGTATCCAAAGATATATAAAAAAGGAGCGCAATCCTGGTGACAGTGATCTGGATGTGGGAAAACATCACCACAAACAGACAATGAGGCAGCATTCAGAAAAGGGTACAGGGTTGTGACTCTGTGCCCCTTCACACTTTTCCACTGCCACTCAAGAAAGGTTGGAACTTTGGCACACCCTCACATTTTTCCGCTATATACCACTCAAGAAAGGTTGGAACTTTGGCACACCCCTCACATTTTTTCCGCTATATACCATTCGGGAGGGATTTTCACTTCGGCACACCCTCACATTTTTTCCACTATATACCATTCGGGAGAGGTTGGAACTTCGGCACACCTCACTTTTCCACTATATACCATTCGGGAGAGGTCGGAAACTATGGCACACCTCACTTTTCCACTATATACCATTCGGGAGAGGTCGGAACTTTGGCACACCTCACTTTAACACTATATACCATTCGGGAGAGGTCGGAACTATGGCACACCTCACTTTTCCACTATATACCATTCGGGAGAGGTCGGAACTATGGCACACCTCACTTTTCCACTATATACCATTCGGGAGAGGTCGGAACTATGGCACACCTCACTTTTCCACTATATACCATTCGGGAGAGGTCGGAACTTTGGCACACCTCACTTTAACACTATATACCATTCGGGAGAGGTCGGAACTATGGCACACCTCACTTTTCCACTATATACCATTCGGGAGAGGTCGGAACTTTGGCACACCTCACTTTTCCACTATATACCATTCGGGAGAGGTCGGAACTTCGGCACACCTCACACTTTTCCGCTATATACCATTCGGGAGAGGTCGGAACTTTGGCACACCTCACTTTTCCACTATATACCACTGGGGAGGGATTGGCACTTTGGCACACCTCACATTTTTCAAGTACTACTCAAGAGGAGGAGGGGAGGTTGACTCCATCACCCCTTCACATTTTCCCACTATTTTTTAACTGACCATTAACTTTTGAGTCCCTCCATCCCAGACCTTTATTTCAGAGGGTTCTGATCTGTTGGTTAAATCATCATGTCAAATATAGGGCAGTTTTAAGAGCTGTCTCCTTCAGCAGTGTGGCTGTTCCTTGGGGAGAATTGCTGCCTGAAGATCTTAAACCTGTAAGTATAATATATACTACGAACTGTGCAGCTACTGTTCAGTGACTTTTTTTTAATACATGATTCAGGTGTTTGTTTTTTGTTGTTGTTATATATAGCTCTAAGGTTCCATCAATTGTGAGATTTTGCGTGTGCAACCTTTTTTAACCACCATTAAGGTAGCTAGATTGCGTCTTCGGGGATGATGTCTAAACACACCAGTGTGTGTGCCTGTATTTTCTTTAATTGCCACTCATTCTTACCGGCATGCGATGGACTACCCTTCCGAAAAACGGATGGGTTGTAACGCGTGCGCAAGATGCTCCATGTGTGTTTTCACACGGGATCTTGGTTAATAGTCTCACCCAAAGGACTTTCGGGGAAGTAGAGTCGGTGCTGATAACTCCCTTGAAAAATCCCCTTGAACAGGCGCCTCGGTGGTGGCTCCAACTCGTCATCAGATCCCGAGCACAATGTAACGCTCTAACTACTACATTATACTGCCCCCTGATTCAGGTATATTGGCTGCAAGTCTGTGAAGTAGAAAAAATCGTGTTGTCTGTCAGCTTTTTGTATGTTGTAAAGATGTTGAAATCTGTGATACCTGCAAACAGACTGTTGCTATATCCTGGATAAAATATGATGTTCAAAGAAAATATCTTTGCGGATTACAAAAGTATATTCCATGTAGATTGGTTTACGTTCCATTGTTAAATGTGTCAGTTGAACGCTATAAATTGATCATGCTTAAAATTGAATTATATTTATTAAATGAAAATTGGCTCTGCTCAAATTTGCCTAGAATTTATGAAATATGAAGCATGGCTCAGTAAAGAAAATATGTGAAATAAATCTAAGTGAAGCAGTCAAATCAGTGTAATATGTAAGGGAAAAAACCTGAGGTTTTCAGTGTGACTGATGTTGACGTCACTGCTTTCAGGGGTTGTGGGGTGGGAGTGGAGTGGCAGTGACCTGAAAGTGACCTGACATGTATGATGGCAGCTATCATGACCTGCACTGCTCAAAATGAGAGGTAGGGTATGCGGTACATGCTTCTATTTTTTGGTCTGTCCTTTTCAACTTGATAGGTTTTGTTGTTCTGTCCAGTCTTTGTTGACTATTCTTGTTGTTCCTATTCCTTTGTCCAGTATTTCTGTGCACTACTGCTCACTTTGATTTTTTTTTTAAATTATGCTCCATTTCTACGACATTTTTCGCTTCGGTTACTTTTTTTTTTATACCTGAGCAACTCTCTCCTGGTCTAGTCTTTATTTTTTTATTTTTGAAATTTGCTTTTGTTCATTTAAGTTGTCTTCTCTTTGTGCTTTTTTCACTTGTATCTTACGACTTTTTTTTTTAACTTACTCTCCCACTCTTCTCCTTTTTACTTTTTGTGTGTGTAGATCATTTCAGTCCAGTCTGACTTGGGGGGGAGGATGCCTAAACACGACACCACAGCGCATGCCTTAGATATTTGCCATCTGATCGTACTGGCTCCGAATGGTGGTTTTAAAGTGTGCACAAGATGCTCTGCGTGCATTTCACTTGGGACTGGGTTTATAGTCTCATCCGAAGGAGTTTCGGTGGAGTGAGCCAGTACTGATACCTCCAGAGAGAAAATCCCCTTGAATGGGTGTCTTAGTGGTGGCTCAGTCCCCGGCCATCAGATTACCAGCGCAACATTCTAACCACTAGTCTTTCCCTCCCCCATACCCATGTTGTCCTGGCTTGTTCGTATTTTAACTGTATATTGCATGCCTGTTTTGTCAGGTGCCCCAAGAGATGGCCATCATCTTCGCATCAAAGGTGTGGAGGGCAGTGAAATCTGGCAGACCCCATCTCTCTCCAGGCTTCACCACAACCAACTTCCTCCAACCAACTGTATGAGTCACCCTAGTCGCACAACATAAGACTTCTGCATTCTTCTGGGAGCTTTCTGCCAGGTGTGATAACCAGTGGTGTCCAGTATTGCCGTACACCACCTCCTGACATGGTGTA
Organism: Stramonita haemastoma; assembly: GCA_030674155.1. Taxonomy (NCBI): domain Eukaryota; kingdom Metazoa; phylum Mollusca; class Gastropoda; order Neogastropoda; family Muricidae; genus Stramonita; species Stramonita haemastoma. Next base: position 7,452,380 of record CM060325.1, on the reverse strand, counting down.
GCCCACTGAATGAAGCAGGTTACATGGGTGCAGCACACTGAGCCAGTATATGAGAAATTGTAGAGATGAATGATGCCCAGGCCATCTTACATACAAGGTGTAGCACTGTGAACACTGGCTCTATCCAGAGCCCACAGAGATCAACGTGGACTGCATCAACAGGGTCTGACTCAGAAACACAATGCAGACCAGCAGAGACTTAGGACATTGTTGTTGTTCTTCTTCTTTCTCATGACCGGAACGGTCGTGGAGGAGACATGAGAGACGATTCTGCAGCCAGCCGTCGCCATCCAGCCCTGTCCTCCGCCTTCCGAATGAGTGTTGGACTGTCCAGGTGGGTCCACTCCTTGATGTTATCCATCCAGCTTTTGGTTTGTCTGCCTCGGCGTCTGCCACCTTCTAGCGTTCCTTGTAGGACTGTCTTGGGGAGGGTGTTGTGGCGTGTGACATGGCCGAACCATGCCAGCTTCCTTTTCTTGACAATGGCTAGTAGGGGTTCCTGAGGACCAGCCATCAGTGCGACTTGACTTCGCACATAGGTGTTTGTTTTACGATCCTTCCAGGAAATTCCAAGCAGTCGCCTGAAGCCTTTTGTCTCGAACGTCTGGATCCGCTTGGTGGTTTCAGCGGTCATTGTCCAACTTTCGCAGCCGTAGAGCAAGATGGAGATGACCAGGGATCTGAACAATTTGACCTTTGTTTTGAAGCTGATGTTGTTGCTTCTCTATATCTTGTTCAGTTTTGTCATAGTTGATGTTGCCATGGCTAGCCAGGAAATTGAACTCCGTACAAAAACAGCAACTGCTGGGTGGCCAGCCCTCCGTCATCAAGCGGTCATCTGGATGGCGATGTGACCACAGCCAGGTATTGTGATGAACTGTCGCATTTATTCCAGACAGATCACAATCACAGCACATCCACTGTTTTGAAAAGCAGAGTGGTATACAGACATTGAAAACTACAAGCCAGAGAACACTCTGTAAAGCAGTGTATTATACAGAAAATGAAAATTACAAGCCAGAGAATAATCAACCAAAAGGTTGTATGGAAAAGGGAACATGTAACACTGCACCACACACTAGAGCCAGGATAAACCCGGACAACTGTAATCACTGGTGACACTTTTACTACTGCATACACCGGCATACACTAGAGCAGCAACAAACCCAGACGAATGTGTTCAGATTTTAAACACTCTTAGAATGCATGCGTCACTCCACACTAGGGCAGTTCTTGCTCTGGACGTTAGGGACGAATGGAGGACCGAATTTGGCTTGTAAACTGAAACCATAAAGCACCTAAGGAAAGAAAAGATGGTGCTAACACCCCCTTCCCCCAAGCAAATGGGGGGAGGGGGGTGTAGAAAAGCTAGACAATAAAAAGTGAAGTTTATGTAAGGTAACTTATGTAATTAGAAGGGAAAAAATCATGCGTGTATATATAATTGATATATGTTTACTTGTGAGATTTTTTTCTGTACTGTTGGACTGAAATGTGAAAGAAAACTATGAAAAAACCTCATGTTAAAGATAGCATGATGTTCAGACACTGAACAGGTACCGTTCTTTGCTGCTTTCAGAGTTAAACAAGAAGCAAAACCGAATTCTGAGGTAAGCCGTGCACATGAATGAATTGTAAATTTGTCAGAAAAGTAAGTTCCATAAAGTATTTTGGTTGGTAGGGTTTGCATTGGTAATTAAGCAAAACAAATTAACTTAACAACTTTCAGTTTTGGCGGGACAGGAATTTTGTTAGTAAATTGTGAAAGGACCACTGATTTGGGCAGAAGTAGAATTCTTTGCGAAAAGAGTTATATAAAGAAAATCGAGGGGGTGGGGTTTCCCCCAAAATAAAATAACACAAAGTAGTTGGAATTAATAATGCATTCTTATAGAGGGCTGAGTGTATATGGAGGAAATGGGTTTTTCCGCCTGGTTTTGGATAGAATTTGGGTTTTTTAAAAGGTGTTTAGGAAGAAAGGCTGATGCTTTGTGTGCATGCTTTTCAACTCTCCATCGTGGCTTTTGCTATCACACTCCTGTGCTGTTAAAACTTGTCAAATGAGTGGGAAAAGCTATCATTA
>CM060325.1:7440297-7442797 GCA_030674155.1 Stramonita haemastoma | reverse complement strand
TTTATCATTTGTTTTTTTTTAGTGGCTTTTTTGTTTACAAATCGGAGACAATATCAGTCAAGGAAATATGTGGTTCTGTAGCTGGCACATCCGTGTAGTGATACTTTATAAGCTCACTGCAAGTTTCACAGTAATGCATCGAAGCCATGAAGAAAATTTAATAAACTTGATATGAAATCGTGGGCGAAGTAACTTGTACTCTGTGTGTGTGTGTGTGTGTGTGTGTGTGTGTGTGTGTGTGTGTGGTGTGTGTGTTGTGTGTGTGTGTGTGTGTGTGTGTGTGTGTGTGTGTGTGTGTGTGTGTGTGTGTATGTGTGTGTGTTTTCTGGCCCTGAACCTTTTGTCTGCAGTCCTCTTCCCCTGTATGTACTTTATTCTATCACTCTCTCTGTATTAAATTTTTTCTGTGTATAGATCGCACATACATCCATGCACACACACACATATACGTGTGCGCGCGCGCACGCGAAAACACAAGCACACAGATACATGTGCATTCACACACATCTGCACGCAGACGCATACACAAAGCGCGAACACCCACCCATACAAAAACACACACGCACGCGCGTATACACACACACGCACACACGCGCGCACATACACGCACACACACAAAACGCACACACAAACACACACACACAAACACACACACACACACGCACGCACACACACACACACATACACACGCACGCACGCTCGCACACACGCACGCACACGCACGTGCACAGACAGATGGACATAAAAACTTGCAATTACACGTAGACAATAAGTCAGACAGGGTCACAAATACACACATACACGGACAGACACAGGCTGACAGGCACAAAGACACAAGGCAGTTCAGATCTATGAGTCCTTGGGGAACTGCCCTGAATTTTTGAGGCCGTATTCTCTTGATGATTCAAGTTGAACCTGGCGGAGTCCGTCCCTCTCCGAATCGAAAGTGCATGCTGAGTTGCCTTGTGTTTCCAAAATCTATCAATCGCTGGCGTAAATTATAGGATCTTATATATCTATCTATATATATATAATATATATATATATATATATATATATATATTATATATATATATAAAAATCTGTGTGTGTGTGTGTTGTGTGTTGGTGTGTGTGTGTGTGTGTGTGTGTGTGTGTGTGTGTGTGTGGTGTGTGTGTGTTGTGTGTGTTGTGTGATTAAAACATCGGAAGATCTCCATTTAAAGTTTATCTCGGAGTTTGTAGAAAGTGCGTCAAGTGCAGCTACCGAGATTTGAACCTATGGCATTGTAGACCCACGAGATAGAAGTCGTGTGTTCTATCCACTCATTTAAAACACCTGTCATAGAACAGGAGGGGTAGAAGAAAAAAATAGCTGACTGGGTAAAGCTTCAACTCATAGAAAAGGTTTAAAAGTCAGAACGAGGACATGTCCCAAGAAAGAGAAAGAAAAAACAATCTGTGGAAGACACTGTGAAAGAAAGAGAAAGGGGGGGGAGGATGAATGGAGGGATAAAGAGGCAGAAAGAAGACAAGACAGAGACAGGCAGAAAGTTCAATCCAATTCACTTCTTTTATTTCGAAGAGTGCGGGTAAGCACTCATGTTCTTTTATTACATTCAATCCCTCTATGCTTGGGGTTTTGTCAGTTTTGTCATCGGCACCCACCAGCACACAACGAACGACCTTCTCTTCTTTAAGGCGGAACAGGTTTTAACATGCGCGCAAAATGTTTTGCATACATTCACACACTGGACCTTGGTTCTAGTCTTATCCGAAGAACTTGGAAAATAAGAAGATAAAAAAAAACAGGGCACCTTTAACTGTTAACTCTGCAAAGTGGATTCTTTGCATTTTGGCCTTAGGCCGGCCGCTCGAGACAAAGACAGACAGACAGACAGACAGGGAGCAGACAACGAGTGGCAGAGTGAGTGAGAGAGACAGAGACAGAGTCAGAGAGACAGAGACAGTGAGTAGGACAAAGCTAAGGGCAGTTATAGGTACAAATGATAACAAAGAAGACAAAAACAGGTAGTGAACCAATAGGCTACAGAAAGATGAAAATTCAAACGATTCCAAAGAATGGTTACGCTAAAACAAACAAACAACAACAAAAAAAAACAGAAAATACAACAAGGTGAATTAATACGAAATAAAATAAAATAAAATAAAATAAAACACACTGAACTGTAAGATTTTCTGTATCTTTTTTCCTTCACTCTCACATTTTTTCTGCTCTTCTTTTTCCTTCTTTCTTCTTCCTATTTTTCGGCAGCCCAGAGAGGCAACATTTTCATCTCCAACAGACAAAATGCTCGCCACCAAACGACAGCTTCGCCCTCCGACCGACGCCGACTTCCGGTCTACGAGACGTTGCCATAGCAACGTGTGTTCTGATTTCTCTTCATCAAAAGTGGTCATTACTTCTTGTCGAGGGCTTCTGCTCCAAGCTGAGATCTAAATTTCCTTTTCATCTCGGCGTCAGGGTTCTAGGTTTTTTTGTGCAAGACCCAAATACAGG
>CM060325.1:7434363-7440197 GCA_030674155.1 Stramonita haemastoma | reverse complement strand
CTTATGTTTTTAGCAAAGCTTTTTCGGTCTGTCTATTTTTTTTCTGTTTCTTTGATAGTATTGTGTGAAACGGGTCTGTATGTATATATATATATATTATATATATATATATATATATATATATATATATATATATATATATATATATATATATATTTGCTCTTTGTTTTCTCACTGTGTCTGTGTGTGTATGTCACACACACACACACACACACACACACCACACACACACACACACACACACACACACACACACACACACACACACACACACACACACACACACACACACACACACGCACGCAGAGGCCTCGTGTTCGAACGCTCAGAGAACATCTTGTGCACACGTTAAATCCTGTTCCACTTCTCGTAAGAGTAGGCTATTGTGTGCCTGTGGGAACAGATGACATTTACGAAACTGTAAACACACGGGGACTGGATGTAAAAAGCACATGAGTTCTTATTCCATTATTCTCGATATAAACGAATATAGAAAGAAGAAAAGGAAGTAGGCACACGGACAAAAACTCGTTGATCAAATCTATCTCAGCCACCTTCTCGTCCCCCCGTTTCTGTGTCTCTGTCTCTGTCTCTCTGTCTCTCTCTCTGTGTCTCTCTGTCTCTCTCTGTCTCTTTCTCTCTGTCTCTGTCTTCCTATCTGTCTCTGTCTCTCTCCCTATCTTTCTGTCTCTCTCCCTGTCTATCTGTCTCTGTCTCTCTCTCTCTCTCTCACCCCCCCCCTCTCTCAGTCTGTCTGTGTGCCTGTCTGTTTGTGTGCCTGTCTGTGTCTTTCTGTCTGTTTTTCTATTTGTCTGTCTATCGGTCAGTCTGTCTGTCTCTGTCTCTCTCTCTCACACTGTCTGTCTGTGTGCCTGTATGTTTGTGTGACTGTCTGTCTGCGTCTTTCTGTCTGTTTTTCTATCTGTCTCTCTGTGTCTGTGTCTGTGTCTGTGTCTGTCTGTCTGTCTGTCTGTCTGTCTGTCTGTCTGTCTCTCTCTCTCTCTCTCTCTCTCTCTCTCTCTCTCTCTCTCTCTCTCTCTCTCTCTCTCTCTCTCTTCTCTCCCTACCCCCCCCCCTCTCTCTCTCGGTGGCGATCAGGCACTACAAGCCAATGGGGTTTCCACACAAAAGAGCGCTTCGTTCGTTCGTTCGTCATCCGGACCACAGCAACCGGGGTAGAGAAGAAAGGGAAGTAATAACAAATGGCCGCGGCAGTGAAAAGAGCTTCAAAGACTTGACAAGGAAACTCCATTTGCCCACGATCGATAACTCCTTGCGGCTGATACCTGATCAAGGGAGCTAATGCAGGAAGGTAGGACACCCCCGCATCCTCCTTCTCCTCCTCCTCCTACTCTGCCTCCTCCGCTGCTTCTTCCTCCTCCTCCTCCTCCTCCTCCTTCTCTTCTTTCTATTCTTACTGTTTCGGTCGTGATAGAGTTACCAGTCTCTGCACCTAAGTTCAGGCTGTGACTAGCCTATAGGCGCACTTCACTTTCTCTCTCACAGGGCGGAAGCATCCATTAAGAAACAGGTGTACAATATTTTTTATATGGGTAGCATACGTAGGCATGCGTGGACATGTAAAAGCATTGTTTGTGGTATGCCTGTGCGCTTGCGTATGTGCGTGTGTGTGTGCTTGCGCACGCATAAGCACACACATATACATGTCTCCTGATCCCATCCCTTATAAATGAATAGATGATGAATGTTTGAATACCTAGATAAATAGATCAATAGATAAATAGATAGATAGAGAGATAGAGAGATGAAAGATGAATAGATAGATAGATAGATAGATAGATAGATAGATAGATAGATAGATAGATAGATGGATGGATGGATGGATGGATGGATGGATGAATGGATGGATGGATGAATAGGTATGTATGTATGTATGTAGGTAGGTAGGTAGATAGACAGACAGACAGACATATGGATAGATAGATAGATAGATAGATAGATAGATAGATAGATAGATAGATAGATAGACAAGCAGATAGATAGATAGACAGACAGACAGACAGACAGACAGACAGCTAGCTAGCTAACTAGCTAGCTAGATAGATAGATAGATCAATTAGATGAAAGAAAATTCTATTTCTTTTCTTGGTAGACTTGATAAAAACAATGTGTTGCTTATTCACTGAAAATATCGCAAAATTAAACAAAAATGACTTGATTTTCACACACACACGCACGCACACACACACACACACGCACGCACGCACGCACACACATACACACACAGAGACACAAACACACACACAAACACACACACACACACACACACACCGTGCATATTGTTTTAAGCTGCAGAGTTAAGATAAAGGCATCTCTAAAACAGATGCAGTGGTGATGGTTGTGCCACTGAAATTGTTTGTGTCATAAACTTTCTTTAAGGTGTATATATTCAATATTAGTATGTTATTTATCTACCGTATTCACTCCTTCATTTTCCCTGGAGAGATTTCTTGCCAGGTCCAACAAGACCAAGAGACATGGCTGGAAAAAATTCACTGCAGTGCCCTAAAAAAAACTCTTAAAGGGAGAAGAGGGAAGAAAAGGAAAAACTGAGGTCCCGTGTGTTACACAGAATTATTTAGCGAACGTAAAAGAACCCACGGCAACAAGAGAGGGTTGTCCCTGGCAAAATTCTGTAGAAAAAATAGCCAGTCTTATAGGGAAACAAATACAGTTGCAGATAGGAAAAGAATAAATAATGGGTGGCGCTGCTCTTATGGGTGACGTGCTCTAACCTGGAGAGAGTAGCCCGAATTTCATGCAGAGAAATCTGTTGTGACTTAAAGTGGCATAAAAAATTATTTATTTGTAAGGGGATAGTATCACGGTAAAGTAAAGGGTAAAGGTGTCCCATAACCTATGTGGTCGTAGGGGAGTGAGGCATCAGAGACCTCAGCTTCTGCAGGAGCCAGCATTTTGAGGGCGCCGCCCGTCTCCTCTCCCTCACTGATTTACCTTACCTGACCCTAAAGGGTGTAGGTACCCACTAACAGGTGGGTGAACTAGGGAACTGTACTGAAGCCAAGGCGCACAAACGGTCGCCCATCCAATGGGTAACCACGTTTGATGGTGCTTAACCTTGGCAGGGGGGAAAGCGAGTGGTCTGACCTCTGAGCTATCCCATCCCCATAAAGGAAAAAAGAACTGTATATTTATAAGGGGATAGAACCACGGAGGCGCCCAACTTAAGGAGTATTCCTTCCCCTGGAGTTAACATCAGCACCTACTTCACTCCTCCAAAAGTCCCTCGGATGCGACTATAAACCAAGGCCCCCGTGTGCGAACGCACTCAGAACATCTTGCACACACGTTAAAAACCCGTCCTGCCTTTGAGAAGAGTGGACCATTTAATGCCGGTAGGAACATATGACATCAACAAAAAAACTGCATGCACACAGGTGTCGTCTTTAGTCATCAACCCCGAAGTCGTAATGTGGCTACCTTCGTAGTGGGTCTCAACGGTCGCATATGCAAAATTTCACCATTGGTGGACCTGGAAGCTTTAGCCGAGAAATTAGAAAAAAGGAAGTGGGGGGGGGGGGGGGGGGGGGGGGGGGGGTCGAGGGGGGGATGGGACCAGAAGACAAGGTCTGTATGCAGTTAAACAAATGAAAGCATTCATTCTCTTTTAAACAAAAAAATTGTTTTGTTTTATTTTTCAGATCAAGCAAGACTTCTAATTGCCAGCCAGTGATGCTTACACCCAGAGAGGCACAGTATTGCTTTGTATTATTGTTAATCTGTCTATGATCACCATCTTGTGTATTTATTAATTTGTCAGTAGTCATCATTTTGTGTCATCATTAATCTATCTATAGTCATCATCTTGTGTGCTTATTAATCTGTTTATAGTCATCATTTTGTGTTATTGTTAATCTTTCTATAATTATCGTTTTGTGTCATTGTTAATCTGTCTATAATAATCATCTTGTGCAATAAATTAATCTATCTATAATCATCACTTTGTGTTATTAATTAAGACATCTAAAATCATTATTCCTATTGATACTGTACTTCAGCAGAGTTATGATTTACGTTGCCAATTTTGCTTTACAAAAGGTTGGGGTTTTTTTCAACTGAAGTAAGTTTTTGTGTAAGTCATCTGCTCACACTTGTGCTGCTGTTTAACACAGAATGATCAACTTGTAAATACTTTAAACTAGAGAATCTATTAATCTGCTTGCATTTGTGCTATTGTTTACCGGGATTCCTTATTTTTTGCTTTTTTCAGCTCATGCAAGACAATTGAAATCATTGTAAAAAAAAAAAAGGTCGTTTATTGTGTGTGTGTGTGGAGTATGTGTGTGTGTGTGTGTGTGTGTGTGTGTGTGTGTGTGTGTGTGTGTGTGTGTGTGTGTGTGTGTGTGTGTGTGTGTGTGTGCGTGTGTGTGTGTATGTATGTATGTGTTTGTGTGTGTGTGAGCAACAAATAAAGTCCTGTTACATATCCTTTTCTCTTCCCTGTCTCATTTTCTGTGACATTCCTGTCTTACAGTTCTACCACAGTCATCTCAATCTTCTCCGCCCAAGCCACACCGAGGCTCAGTCATGTCGCATCCTCAGGGCCAGAAGTCCACAGGGAGCTCATCACCGTCACGCCACCTTGGGGCCACCGGCCAGAGGGAGGCTGCACTGCTGCTGGGTCACTTTGGTGGTGGTCAGTGGTGCTTGTTCTGAGCTACCACATGCAGGGCACCACCTGTTAGTCATAGGGCCAGACTGGGTGAGACATCCACCCAGGGTGGCCACCGCCATAAGTCCCTCCAACGACCTTCACCTTAAACCTCAGACTCTGAAGGCTTTAATACTAACTCACCACAGGCACAGAATGTTTGGGAAAGCGATAATGAGGCCACTATGAAAGGAACGCAAGTTGGGCCACCAAACTAGATATATATTTTTTAATTGCATGATTGTCAGTGGTGATGGGGATGAAGTGATGATGATGTTATGGAAGTGCTTCGGCTTTGAGACTACTTGACAGGGCTCTACCTTTGAATTCCTGCGGTATTATATCCCAGCGTCAACCAGGTCGTGAGATACAAACACCTGCAGTGTTGGTTAGGTAATCTGAGTAACATTCTCAAAATTGCGTCAGTAAAATGGATGAAGCTGGACTCCGTGGTCCCACTCTCCCCAAATGAGCCCTTAGGAAACTCAATAGAAGCCATTGGCAAAGCGTAAGTTTGTAATTGTCCTGCCTCCAATGCTGACTGTTCCCTCCTGGTTTTCAAATCCGTCAGCCGTTATTGTCTCTAAGAAGTCTCTAAAAAACCAGCATGCACATAGTTGTCGTGTTTAGACACCATCCCTGAGGGGAAAAAAAAAGTAATGGGTAGGCGCTGCACTTGTGGCGACGCGCTCTCCCCGGGGAGAGCAGCCCGAATTTCACGTAGAGAAATCTGCTGTGACATAAAGTGGTATAAAATAAAATAAAATAAGACGTGGAAGAGAGTGGGAGATGACAGACTTCTTTGGCGTACTGCATTTGTGGTTTGGGACCAATCTCTTATGTTGTTGTCGTAGTAGACTGCGCTGGTTGCTTGTTATACAGGCATCCTAGGGTTCTGATCAGGTTGGTATTGGTGTTATACAGCCTCATTGTTGCCCACAGACCTGCATGACAGACACTGCCAAACGCCTTCTAATAGTCCATAAAGACGTGGTAAAGATCTTGCTGGTGTTTTGGGTGCTCCTCACAAAGCATTCCCCAGGTTACAAATTTGCTCTGTTGTATTCTGTCCTGTCCTGAAACCTGCCTGCTCTTCTTTAGTGTAACAGCCATCTAAATAAAGTCATGCTAAGAATCCCTC
>CM060325.1:7429363-7431863 GCA_030674155.1 Stramonita haemastoma | reverse complement strand
TTTTTTTTTTTTTTTTGGGGGTGGGGGGTGAGGGAAGTGGTGATGGAGGGGTATGTTCTTCTCTCCTCTCTCTCTCTTTTACTTCTTTTGCCTTCCATCAGTCACGCATCTTCTTTCAATCCGAAGCCACCCCCTCCTACACACACACACACACCACACACACACACACACACACACACACACACATACACACACACACACACACACACACACAACACACACACACACACACACACACACACACACACACACACCGCACACACACACACACACACACACACACACACCCCACTTTCTTTTCCCTCCTCTTGTTCACTTTTTTTTAAAAATATACGAGTGGGAATTATTGTTAACACCTTTGATTTTGCAGTTATAGGGTGCACGTCCATTTTCTGTAGAGATGATTTTGTGATATGGCATTTCACGGGGGGAGTGGTTGATTTCTTCTTCTTTGTAAGAATCATGTTTTGATTGGTATTGTTTTAAAAGTTTTTTTTACAGTTTTTTTTTTTTGGTGTATTTTTGCACACATGCACGCATATTTATGCGTGCGCCTGTGTGTGGAAATAGGAAGGGATGATGGGAGAGAGAGTTCCTATTGTTTTTTTGTTGTTTCTTTTCATTTTTAAAGGTTGTTTTTTTAAAAAAAATAATACATTTTAACATGGTAAGAAGGGTGTGCATAAATGATATTAAAGGGAAAAGAAATTAAACTAACAATGATTTCTTTCCAGTACCATACAAACATTTGATGATATTATTTCATTTATTTGTCGGTTTTATCATAGTTGATAAAGTTTCTCATTTTGTTATTTTCAATGATAGTTTTTTGCGATGTTTTGTGTTTGTTTTTTTATTGTTAGATGTTTTGTTTTGTCAGTACTAATGTTCTCTCCAGGGGAAAAATCCCCTTGAATGGGCGTTTCAGTGGTTCTTGAACCTGGGTGATCAAATAGCATGCCCAACGTTTTAACTACCTGGATACACCTCCTCCATCCCCCTCCCATTCTACCTTTTGATGAAGAGTAGGCTATCGTGTATCAGTAGGAATAGATAAAGGTAAAAAAGGCAAAGGTGTCCCATAACCTAGGTGGTCGTAGGGGAGCGAGGTGTCAGAGACCTCAGCTTCTCTAGGGGCCAGCATTACTGAGGGGCGCCTATCTCCTCCCCCTCGCTGCTTTACCTTCCCTGACCCTAAAGAGGACAGGTACCCATTTACAGCTGGGTGAAACTGGGGGACTGTACTGAAGCCAAGACGCGCAAGCAATCACCCATCCATTGGTAACCATGCTCGACGCTGCTTAACTTTGGCTGGGGGGAAGCAAGTACTCTGACCACTGAGCTATCCCGTCCCAGGAATAGATAGCAAAATAAAAACAAAGACATACCAGTAGTATCATCTTTAAATAGTTTTGAAGACAGAATGTGGCTACCTTAAAAGTGGGATGGGGGCGGAGGGGGGTTGGTTACATAATGAAGATGCAAATCATTAGCGATGATAAATCTCCGAGTTGTTGCTGAGAAAAGAAGATGCTCATTCTGATCCTGTATACAGTCTGTATCTTGCTTATTTTAAAGTTTCCGTGGCTGCCAAAACTATAATTATCCGACTGTAGTTGGCAGAATACTATGCTTTCATTGATGATTCCAAACAAGACTATCAATTCTCTCTCTCTCTCTCTCTCTCTCTCTCTCTCTCTCTCTCTTCTCTCTCTCTCTCTCTCTCTCTCTCTCTCTCTCTCTCTCTCCTCTCTCTCTTCTCTCCTCTCTCTCTCTCTCCTCTCTCTCTCTCTCTCTTCTCTCTCTCTCCCCTCTCTGTGTATGTGTGTGTGTGTGTGTGTGTGTGTGGTGTGTGTGTGTGTGTGTGTGTGTGTGTGTGTGTGTTTTGGAGCGCGAGAGCGCATACACGTGTGCGTGGATTTGTGTGTGTGTGTGTGTGTGTGTTTGTGAGTACGTGCGTGCGTGCCCCCGCACGCGGACGCCCACGTGGGATGCGCGTGTGTGTGTATGTGTGTGTGACAGACAGATATACAGATATGCAGACAGGCAGACAGACAGACAGACAGATAGAAGCAGAAAAAAGAAGCATACACAAAGTTTGAATATCTCCCACCATACCTTTCTTTTTAAAAAAGGTTTTTTACGATTTATAACTAAATAAGCAAACAAATACATAGAAATATGATAGACAGACAGATAGATCGATCGATAGATAGATCGATAGATCACCAGAACACTAGATCGGTCGGTCGATCGATCTATAGATAGATCAAGAAATCGATAGATCAAGAGATTGATCAATTGATCGATCGATAGATAGATCGATCAATTGATCGATAGAAAACAAATGAATAAATCGTCAATGAATAAACAAACAGACAAATACACGTAATGTTTCTACAAAGTTAGAAAAATAGACACACAAAGAAATAAATAAGTAAACGAATGGGAAGAAAAAGAATAGACAAATGAGAAACGATATTCCTTAATATTTACAGGT
>CM060325.1:7421764-7424264 GCA_030674155.1 Stramonita haemastoma | reverse complement strand
GTCTCTCTCTTTCTCAATCTCTGTTTTTCTATCTCTCTCTCTGTCTCTGTCTCTTTATATCGTTCCAATTTTATTATATATACTGCATTCAGTGTTCTCTCTGTCTCTCTCTCTTTCTCCGTGTCTCTGTCTCTGTCTCTCTCTCTCTGACTAGCCTAACAGTCAGCCTCAGCAAATACTCATTTGTCCAAGAAGGAGGGTCCAGCCCCTCCCTGTATTTGGGTCTTGCACAAAAAACCTAGAACCCTGACGCCGAGATGAAAAGGAAATTTAGATCTCAGCTTGGAGCAGAAGCCCTCGACAAGAAGTAATTACCACTTTTGATGAAGAGAAATCAGAACACGCGTTGCTATGGCAACGTCTCGTAGACCGGAAGTCAGCGTCGGTCGGAGGGCGAAGCTGTCGTTTGGTGGCGAGCATTTTGTCTGTTGGAGATGAAAATGTTGCCTCTCTGGGCTGCCGAAAAATACCCCCCCAAAAAAGAGAGGGAAAAGACGGAAAAAGAAGAGCAGAAACATGTGAGAGTGAAGGAAAGAAGATGCAAAAAATCTTACAGTTCTGTGTGTTTTATCTTAGTTCATTTTATTTTATTTCGTATTAATTCACTTTTTTGTATTTTCTGGGGGTTTTGTTTGTTTGTTTGTTTTATCTTAACCATTCTTTGGAATCGTTTGAAGTTTCATCTTTCTGTAGCCTGTTGGTTCACTACCTGTGTTTTTGTCTTCTTTGTTATCATGCGTCTTTGTTTTGTACCTATAACTGCCCTTAGCTTTGTCCTACTCACTGTCTCTGTCTCTCTGTCTCTGTGTCAGTCTCTCTCACTCACTCTGTCACTCGTTGTCTGCTCCCTGTCTGTCTGTCTGTCTGTCTGTCTGTCTGTCTGTTTTTGTCTCTAGTGGCCTAAGGCCAAAATGCAATGAATCCACTGTGCAGAGTTAACAGTTAAAGGTGCCCTGTTTTTTTTTTCTTATTATTTTCCAAGTACTTCGGATAAGACTACAAACTAAGGTCCAGTGTGTGAATGTATGCAAAACATTTTGCGCACATGTTAAAACCTGTTCCGCCTTAAAGAAGAGAAGGTCATTCGTTGTGTGTTGGTGGGTACAGATGACATTTGACAAAACCCCAAGCATAGAGGGATTGAATGTAATAAAAGAACATGAGTGCTTATCCATTATCTTCGAAATAAAAGAAGTGAATTCGATTGAACTTTCTGCCTGTCTCTGTCTTGTCTTCTCTCTGCCTCTTCATCCCTCCATTCATCCCTCCCTTTCTCTTTCTTTCAGTGTCTTCCACAAATTGTTTTTTCTTTCTCTTTCTTGGGACGTGTCCTCTTTCTCACTTTGAAAATCTTTTCCATGTGTTGAAGCTTTGTCCAGTCAGTCTTTTTCTTCTTTTTCTACCCCACCTTGTCTTTGACAAATGTTTTAACTGAGTGGATAGAACACAGGACTTCTATCTCGTGGGTCTACAATGTCATAGGTTCAAATCTCGGTAGCTGCATTTGACGCACTTTCTACAAACTCCGAGATAAACTTCAAATGGAGACCTTCCCATGCGTTCATTACTTACTTACGTACTCACTCACTCACTTACTTACTTACTTACTTACTTACTTACTTACTTACTTACTTATTTACTTACTTACTTACTTACATACACACACTATATCTATCTATCTATCTATCTATCTATCTATCTATCTATCTATCTATCTATCTATCTATCTATCTATCTATCTATCTATCTATCTATCTATCTATCTATCTATCTATCTATCTATCTATCTATCTATCTATCTATCTAATATATGTAAAGATCAAATAAGCACGTTTAAGATCCTATAGTTCAAGCCAGCGTTTGATGGGTTATGGAAACACCAGATACCCAGCATGCATTTTCTATCCCCATACAGAACAACTTGAGCACACGTTAAATCCTATTCCACTTTTTGTAAGAGTAGGCCATCGTGTGCCAGTGGGAACAGATGACACGATTTATAAGAAAATTGCATACACACGGAGAATGGATGTAAAAAAAGCACAAGAGTGCTTATTACATTATCCTCGATGTAAAAGAACAAAATAAATAAATAGATAAAATAATAAAATATCCGGAGAGAGACAGGCTCTGCCAGGTTCACCTTGAACATTCAAGAGACACGGCCTCAAACATTCAGTGCAGTGCCCCAACCAAGGACCCCTAGATCTGCTCTGTCTGCTTATGTGTCTGTGTACGTGCGTGTTTATCAGTCTGTGTCTGTCTGTCTGTCTGTCTGTCTGTCTGTCTGTGCATGTGTGTATTTATCAGTCTGTGTCTGTCTGTCTGTCTGTCTGTCTGTGCATGTGTGTATTTGTGATTCTCTAGCTGAGTTATTGTATCCATGTATACGATTTTAAGTTTGTCTGTTCATCTGACTGTGCGTGAGGGCGCGAGTGTGTGCGTGTACGCGCGCACGCGCCGCGTGTGCGTGTGCACGTGTGTGTGTATGAGTGTCTGT
>CM060325.1:7404264-7411764 GCA_030674155.1 Stramonita haemastoma | reverse complement strand
TCTTGACGACGGAGGGCTGGCCACCCAGCAGTTCCTTCCTGTTTTTGTACTGAGTACAATTTCCTGGCAACATCAGCTATGGCATAACTGAACAAAATATGGAGAAGCAACAACATCAGCTTCAAAACAAAGGTCAAATTGTTCAGATCCCTGGTCATCTCCATCTTGCTGTACGGCTGCGAAAGTTGGACAATGACCACTGAAATCACCAAGCGGATCCAGACGTTCGAGACAAAATGCTTCAGGCGACTGCTTGGAATTTCCTGGAAGGATCGGAAAACAAACACCTATGTGCGAAGTCAAGTCGCACTGATGGCTGGCCCTCAGGAACCCCTACTAGCCACGGTCAAGAAAAGGAAGCTGGCATGGTTCGGCCATGTCACACGCCGCAACACCCTCCCCGAGACAGTCCTACAAGGAACGCTAGAAGGTGGCAGACGCCGAGGCAGACAAACCAAAAGCTGGATGGATAACATCAAGGAGTGGACCCGCCTGGACAGTCCAACACTCATTCAGAAGGCAGAGGACAGGGCTGGATGGCGACGGCTGGCTGCAGAATCGTCTCTCATGTCTCCTCCACGACCGTTCCGGTCATGAGAAAGAAGAAGAACAACAACAATGTCCTAAGTCTCTGCTGGTCTGCATTGTGTTTCTGAGTCAGACCCTGTTGATGCAGTCCACGTTGATCTCTGTGGGCTCTGGATAGAGCCAGTGTTCAGAGTGCTACACCTTGTATGTAGGATGGCCTGGGCATCATTCAGCTCTACAATCTCTCATGTGCTGGATCAATGTGCTGCAGCCATGTAACCCGATTCAGCCAGTGGGCTACACCATGTCAGGAGGTGGTGTACTGCAAAACTGGACACCACTGGTTATCACACCTGGCAGAAAGCTCCCAGAAGAATGCAGCGGTCTTATGTTGTGTGACTAGGGTGACTCGTACAGTTGGTTGGAGGAAGTTGGTTGTGGTGAAGCCTGGAGAGAGATGGGCTCTGCCAGCAGGTTTCACTGTCCTCCACATCTTTGATGTATGAAGATGACGGCCATCTCTTGGGGTACCTGGAAAAACAGATATGCAATAGTTAAAATACAAACACGCGAGGACAACATGGGGTGTGTGGAGGGAAAGACTAATGGTTAGAACGTTGCGCTGGTAATCTGATGGCCGGGGATTGAGCCACCACCAGGCATCCATTCATGGGGATTTTTCCTGTAGTTGGAAAGTCCTTCGGATGAGAGTATAAAACGAAGTCCCGTGCGGGAAATACAAGCAGAACACATTCAACACACTTTAAAAACCTGGGCCGCCTTTTAGTAGAATAGGCCATTGCATGTCGTTACGATCAGATGACAAAATCTTAAAAATTGCATGTGCTCTGATGTGGTTAGACATCTGGAAGTTGGAATGTAACTTCTGTATTGAGTCGCATACACAAAATCTCACCATTGGTAATCCTAAGGGCTCTAGCTAAGGAACGAAGAACAATAGGTCACACTGGACAGAAATGATCTACAAAAAATATAAAGAAAGTGAGGGTGAGAAAGAGAAGAGTAGGGTAGTCATTTCAGTGAAAAAATGTTAAGATAGAAGTGAAAAAAGCACAATTAAAGCAGACCAATCAATTAAATGGGCAAAAGCAAATCACAAAAAATAAGAAGACTAGACCAAGAGAGAAAGAGTTATTTGGGTATAAAAAATATAACAGTGGAGGGGAAAATGCCTAAGTATGGAGCATCAAACTTAAAGAAAAGAAAAAGAAATCTAAGTGACCAGTAACAAGAAAACTGGACAAACAAGGAGCAACGACAAGAATAATCAACAAAGACTGGACTGAACAAAAATATTTTGAAAAGGACAGACAAAAATAGGAGCATGTACCGTATACCTTACCTCTCCTTTTGAACAGTGCAGGCCAAAAAAGCTGCTGTCACACATCACTGCCAGGTCACTGCCACTCCACTAAAACCCCAACCCACAGCTCTTGAAAATAGTGCAGTCAGCATCAGCCACACAGAAAACCTTAATTTTTTCTTAAATATTACACTGACTTGACTACTTAACCTAGATTTATTTCATAAATGTTCTTTACTGAGCCATGTTTCATATTTCAATTAATTCTTATCAAATTTGCGCAGAGTCAATTTCCATTTATCAGATTTTATTCAATTTTAGGCATGATGAATTTACAGTGTTCAACTGACATTAAGAATAGATCATTAATTATTCTAAATGAAATATACTTTTGTAAACTGCAAACAAGAAGATGTTCTTTGAACACCATACTTATGCCGGACATAGCAACAGCCATGTTTGCAGCTACCAAAGATTTCAACATCTTTACATGCAAAGAGCTCACAGACAAGAATTATTTGTTCTACTAACAGATTTGCAGCCAAAATACCTGAAATCAGGGGGCAGGATAACCTAGTGGTTAGAGCTTTGCACTGCCCTTGTGATCTGATGACCCGAATTTGAGCCACAATGAGACTTTTCAAAGAGTTTTTTTCCCCAGGAGTTATCAGTACGGACTCCACTTCCCTGAAAGTCCTTTGGGCAAGACTATCATCTTGCCTACACGTTAAAACCCATTCCACTTTTCGGAAGAGTAGTCTATGCATGCCGGTAAGAATGAACGGCAATTAAAAAAACACACCAAAAAACCCGCACACACCA
The DNA here is from genome assembly GCA_030674155.1 of Stramonita haemastoma. NCBI lineage: Eukaryota > Metazoa > Mollusca > Gastropoda > Neogastropoda > Muricidae > Stramonita > Stramonita haemastoma. The sequence goes on along the minus strand of CM060325.1, from coordinate 7,409,090 downwards.
AAACACACACACACACACACACACACACGCACACACACACACACACACACACACACACACACGCACACACACACACACACACACACACACACACACACACACACACACACACACGCACACACACACACACACACACACACACACACTGGTGTGCTTAGACATCATCCCCGAAGTCGGAATCCAGCTACTTTAATGGTGGTTAAACAAAAAGGTCGCATATGCAAAACCTCACAATTGATGGAACCTCAGAGCTATAGATAACGACAACAAACCCCTCCCCCCCCCAACCTGAATCGTGTATGAAAAAGTCCCTTAACAGTAGCTGTATAGTTCATTGTATATATACTTACACTTGCAAGGTGGGCAGCAATTCTCCCCAAGAGACAGCCACACTGCTGAAGGAGACAGCTCTTAAAACTGCCCAATGTTTGACATGAGGATTTAACCAACAGATCACAACCCCCAGGGAATAAAGGTATGGGATGGAGGGACTCAAATGGTCAGTTAAGAAAATATGGGGGATAATGTGAAGGGGTCACGGAGTTGCACCCCCAACCCCCTCCAGAGTAGTACTGGAAAAATGAGGGTGTGCCAAAGTGGCAATCCCTCCCGAGTGGTATGTAGCGGAAAAATGTGAGGGTGTGCCGAAGTTCCAACCTCTTGAGTGGAAGCGGAAAAGTGTGAAGGTGGCACAGAGTCCCAACCCTGTACCCCTTTTCTGAATACTGCCTCATTGCCTGTGTTGGTGATGTTTTCCCACATCCAGATCACTGTCACCAGGATTGCGCTCCTTTTTTTTTATATTTCTTTGGATACCTCTTTGTTAGTTTTAGGATTTTATTTTAGTTGGTTTATTTTTTCACTATCTTTAGTTTGGTTTATCATTTTATTTCAGTTCAATTCAGTTAAATTTTAGTCTAGTCTAGTTTTGTTTAGTTTAGTTTAGTTATGTTTAGTCAAGTTTAGTCTACTTTAGTTAATCTAGGTTTATTTCAGGTTTTATTTTTCATATTATTTCTTATTTTATTTTTGTTTTACGTTTAATTTCATTTACTTTTATTTTAAATACATTTTTAAGGAGCATTGATGCAATCATAAGTCTGGTGTCAGTGACCTGGGAAAAGTAACAGACAGCATGCAGTGAGCCCGATGGGAAAAAAAGACGCGAAAATTTGGAATGCACTTTTTGGTTCTAGCAGCGTAAATGTTCAGGTGAGATCGGTGTCCCTTTCGCGAGCATTCTACACAGGTTTCACAGGCTGCCTTTTGTGTAAGCATGCCTGTCAACAGCACAAAGCAGTAAGGTGTGTGTGTGTGTGTGTGTGTGTGTGTGTGTGTGTGTGTGTGTGTGTGTGTGTGTGTGTGTGTGTGTGTGTGTGTGTGTGTGTGTGTGTGTGTGTGTGTGTGTGGGTGGGTGGGTGGGTGGACGACTGCTGTGTGTGTATCTCTTCTACCACTGTAGACATTTTTCAACAGTGGATTTCCCGCGATTGTTCAACACGTTTAGTTTGCAGTCCCGGTAAAAGTGTTTCAGATAATGGACGCGTCTTTGAACCAAACCGACAAATATTCAAATATTTCACCAGTGTTTTTGTCCAGTTCGTTTGAGTCTGTAAGCATGTCACAGCCTTCACGCGAACTGTTAAAATACTGACGGGAAGCGCAGAGGAGGGGGAGTGGGTGGATTGTCCAAATTGTGGAGATTAAGATTCAGTTTTCATATTTTTCATCCCAAGAAAACAAAGCCTGGGAAGAACAATTCTTTTCAGAGTCCTCCATGCTCTATCCTTTATGCCCACAGGGACCTGACCAGGGTTAAATCATCACTGTCAATACACAGAAAGTTTAAGAGCCGTGTCTCATAGCAGCACAGCATAACACAGCATAGCACAGCGCTGTGTCATCATAGTGTCTGGGGCAGAAGGTCCAGGGTTGTCCAGATGTAGCTGATGAAAACAAGGATATATGGGTGTACTGTAAGTATAGGTTTGTGTGTGTGTGTGTGTGTGGTGTGTGTGTGTGTGTGTGTGTGTGTGTGTGTGTGTGTGTGTGTGTGTGTGTGTGTGTGTTGGGAGGGGGGGGGGGGTGCATGTGTGTGTGGTGGGGGTGTGGGGTGTGGGGAGTGTGGGGGGAGGTGTGTGTGGGGGGAGTGTGTGTGTGTGTGTGTGTGTGTGTGTGTGTGTGTGTGTGTGTGTGTGTGTGTGTGTGTGAGAGAGAGAGAGAGAGAGAGAGAGAGAGAGAGAGAGAGACAGAGAGAGAGAGAGAGAGAGAGAGTGTGTGTGTGTGTGTGTGTGTGTGTGTGTGTGTGTGTGTGTGTGTGTGTGTGTGTGTGTTGTTGGGGGGGGGGGGGGTGTATGTGCATGCGCGCAAGAGAATATTTTTTGCAGGTTAAAGATAAGTACAATGACTTTTTCATCCAGCCCTCAAAAATGAATAGATAATCACGGGAAACAGAGAGAGAGAGAGAGAGAGAGAGAGAGAGAGAGAGAGAGAGAGAGAGAGAGAGAGAGAGAGAGAGAGAGAGAGAGAGAGAGAGAGAGAGAGAGAGAGAGAGAGATGCAATGGCGGAGGTATAGACAGACAGAGACAGAGCGATGGTTTCTCACAGGATTTTTTTTTTTAAATGGGAAGATTTTTCGTCTACTTGTCAGTACTAGTTTCAAACTCTCCTGACTAAATCAGAATTTAAAAAAGAACCGTCTTACCTGATTCATTTGTACAGCGTTTCCCGTTCCAATCTTTCTCCAGTTCCGTGTTCTAGCGTTCAGCCAAACACCTATGATGTGACTGGAGTCCGATCTGAAACCAAACAATCAGGGCTCAGTGAAGCTGAACCGATCAAGAAAACGCGTACAAATTTGAAAGCATTTCATCTTTTTTTGTTTTGTTTGTTCTTTCATAGTTTTACTGACTTTTTTTGTTCCTCAGCTAAAGCTCTGTTGTTCACCAATGGTGAAATGTTGCGTATCCGACCGTTTTATCTATGAAGGCAGTGCAGCCACATTTAGACTCTGGGGACCATGTCTGAACAGGACACCAGTGTGCATGCATTAAAAAAAATCCGTTCCCACCACCAGGCAATGGCTTACTCTTCCGGAAGGCGGAATGGGTTTTTAAGGGTGCACAAGATGTTCTGCATGCGTACCTACGCGGGGCATTGGTTTTAAAGTCTCGTCCGAAGGACTTTCGGGGAAGTGAAATCGGTACTGATGTTAACCCCAGGGGAATAATCCCTTGAATGTCCGAGGTCGTGGTTCGAACCCAGGCGTTCAGATCACAAGCTCAACGCTCTAACCACTAAGCTACCGCCCCCCAAAAAAAACAACAACAACAAAAACCAAAAAAAAAACACAACAACAACAACAAAACAACCCCCCCCCAAAAAAAAAGAAAATCTTAGCACATATGAAAGTCTTTCATAGATGATTAGAACAGCTGGGGTGATGAACATCAATGACACATACATACCCAGCATGCAACCTGCCATTTACAGAGATGGGCTCCACTAGGTTCAGCTTCTTCAAGCCTTAGTATAGATATTTGGTTGCACTTGAATATTCTTGTCTTTTTTCAAGTACAGGACTTTTCAGAACTCGATGCAAAATATGAACATCCATATCAATTTCAATAAACAAAACTATCAAGTTAAAAAGACTTGGCCAGAGTTTTGGAATATGAAATAAACTAAACCAACTAAAAAAAACAAACTTGGTTCTGTTGTCACTGTGACGTTGTGTGCTCAGTGGAAAATCAAGGTTTAGGACTTGGGCATTGTCAAGTTACACTAACAAAAAAAAAAGGTATATATATCACTTCCTATTAAAACAGCTTCTGTATACAAACCTCCTCTATTTCTACTCAGATAAAAGCACAGCAGGACTTAGCTTTACAAATAAATATGATCTCAACTACACACCGAACTTCTCTTTGCCTCACCCACCCATTTTATCTTTCTCCCTACAGGTCATGTGACAGGACAAATAACTCACTGTTTTCAATTTGCAATGGAAGCCTAGTCCTATAGGACATTTGACCAAACAGCCACAAGCACTTACGTGCTGGTATTTGTTTTCCCCATAGCATTTGCCGAAAAAATTAGCATGGCAATTTGTAAGTTTAGGTCACCGTCTTCTGCTTCGTTTAAGTTTCCACCGAACACATCCTTTACTTCAATATTATCCTTTTCGCTTTTTTTTTCTGTGTGGTGGTAGACTAATACTTGAGTTAGAACAGCATTCTTTACAAGCCTGTCAGCACTAGGGCTGGGACACAAAAAGGGAGGGGGGATCAATGATTCCATTCGGTCCCTCCCTCTGTCATCTTCTGTATACCATAACACATACTTGTGCAGGCCAGATGTTGTTCTTGACCCCCACTGAAAGGCATTTTCCCGGTAAATATTCGATACTTTATCACCGAGATTGTGGATACTCCCGTGAACAAAAAGAAAATCAGAACTCTTTATCAAAAATAAACAGTAAATGTTGCAAAGCTGTCTCCCCTTGACTTCCAGTCACATGAGGATGAAGGCACTAAATATTTTGTCTTGGATGATAATATTCTTTCTTGAGCATGGGAATTATTTTCAAAAAGTGCTTATCTTCCGGCCTGAGAATGTTTTCCATTTCAATATGTAAGAACAACTATAAAACACAACACAAATCAACATAAGTTACCTGTGGTTTCAGGTTAAATTGGCTGAGGGACAACAAAACAAAGGCTCTTGTCTAGTTGTGGCTTTGAAGTTGCTCTGGTCAGCGTCTCATGTTGAAAATGCGAATGAAGGGGACAGGCTTACCAACACAGCGCCTGGCCTCTCTGCAAGT
>CM060325.1:7386764-7391764 GCA_030674155.1 Stramonita haemastoma | reverse complement strand
TGTGTGTGTGTGTGTGTGTGTGTGTGTGTGTGTGTGTGTGTGCACGCGCGCGCATTCGTGTACGTGTGCACGGTTGTGTGTGAGCACGCATGTGTGTGTGTGTGTGTGTGTGTGTGTGTGTGTGTGTGTGTGTGTGTGTGTGTGTGTGTGTGTGTGTGTGTGTGTGTGTGTGTGTTAGAGAGGGCGTGTGCAAAAATACTACGCAAAGGGAATACAACCTTTACATGCACACGTCTGTCTGACTTCGTGTGTTTCAATGATAAAAAAAAATGCGTATTTCCCCTCACGTGTGTTTGCGTGTTTGAACACCTAAGCACTCATTCTTTGCCTAGATAAACCTGGGCGTGTGTGCGTACACGTGTCCACGCACGTGCGCGTGTTTGGATATCCGGGGCGAATGAACGCGCTTGCGCACGCACATGCTTGAACAACCCAAGAAAATGATCCACACTCCCAACCCCTCCCCAAAAACCAGATACTGACCCCTCTTTCATCCACCTCCATTGTCTCTCATGCGCAAGTTCATGTGCGCATGCGCCACCGTCACGTGCCGCACGCGACCAATCACAATGCGGTGACCTCAAGGACGCTCGGGGTGACCTCACGCGCACACGTTTCTGCGACCCTCTGGTGTGCGTGTTCTCAACAATTCCTTCATTATGTGTAGTCGTTGGAAGTTTATCAAAGTAAAGAAATATTTATGATCTGAGGTTACGTGAATTCTTTTGTGTTTTTGATATCAGTGCAAGATTTGTTTTTTGCTGTTGGTTATTTTAATCTGTTCTTTTCTTTAGTTTGATTTGTTAGTTATTTCTTCTTTCTTTCGTTTTTCTCTCTCTTCTTCCTTTCCTTTCTTTCCTTCCCGTTCTTTTCTTTCTTTCTTTCTTTTATACCTACCATAGACAAGGCATGGCAGTTATATAAAATCTTGATGACACACAGACAAACAGACAGACACACAAACACCATGCATGCCCCCCCCCCCCCCCCCCCCCCCCCCCCCCCCAACACACAGTGAGGCTAAGACAGAGACAGAGATAGGGCACACACTGAGGGAGAGAGGGAAGATAGAGAGAGGGGGGGGGATGGAGGGAGGGAGAGAGAGAGACAGACATACAGGCAGACAGACAGATATGGGGAGAAAAACACTTTACACATCACTGACACCATCCATCTTTCCATCCATCATTCCATCCTTCCACACTTTCTTAACATCCCCTATTTTTCCTCCCCCAGTCTGCCTGTCTTCTTTTTCTCTATCTATTGATCCATTTGTCAGAAAAGGGTAGAGACAGAGACAAATGGAAACATGGAATCAGACAGGAAGAACAACAAACAACCCAACAAGAATCACACCACCCATCAATCACTTCCTTCACTCTTTCATCTATTTCTTCATCCTTCCTTGCCTCTCTTTCATCCTTCCTTCCTTCTCTTTTTCTTTTCATTTCCTTTCAATATCCATCTAGCTGTCCATCTATCCGTCCATCACTCCATTCATCCATCTATACCCATAATTCCCTCTTTCCTAACGCCCCTGCGCATACCCAGCCACTGTTGCCCAATCTCACCAGTGAACTGTTAACTCTGCCATTTTCACTTCCGTTGGCAGTTTCGAGGCTGTCTTCCGGTGATGGAAGAAAAACGATGATTGGCTATCGCTATCCAACAAAGCGTATGATTGGTGGAGATGTACTGGGCCTGATGGGATAGGGCAATCTTTTCTGCTTGAATACAGTCTTTTTTTTCTCCTTTTTCTTCTTGGTGTGGAAAAAAGTATGATGGATCTAGTGCTTTGTTTCTTTGTCTTTAAAAAAAATCATTTCATTTTGTTTGTTTGTTTGTTTGTTTGCTTGTGTCTATCTTTCTTTCTTCCTTCCCCTTTTCCTTCTTTTTTACTTTCTTTACTTTTGTAAAGATATACATGTTGATTTATTATACTTTCAACTTGTTTCTATCCATTTCTCTCTATCTTTGTCCCTGTCAACTTTTTTGTTCCTATCTCTTGGTCGGTCACTTTGTATGATGCTTGTGTGTGTGTGTGTGTGTGTGTGTGTGTGTGTGTGTGTGTGTGTGTGTGTGTGTGTGTGTGTGTGAAAGTCAATGTCCAAATTTTATTTCCAGATAGTACATTAAGTAAGCAATACATTTACTTTTTCTCATGAAGCCATCTGTGTGTGTGTGTGTTTGTCTGTCTGTCTGTCTATCTGTTTCTGTGCATTGCATGCAAGCATGTGTGTATGTATGCTTGCAAAAAAATGTGTGTGTGTTTGCTCACACACACCGAGCATGTGTGTATGCATGTGTGTGTATGTGCTGTGTGTGTGCATGTGTGTTTGTGTCTGTGTGTGTGTGTGTGTGAGTGAGTGTGTGTATGTGTGTGAGAGAGAGAGAGAGAGAGAGAGAGAGAGAGAGAGAGAGAGAGAGAGAGAGGAGAGAGAGAGAGAGAGAGAGAGAGAGAGAGAGAGAGGAGGAGGAGGAGGAGAAGAAGGAAAAGAAGAAGAAGAAGAAGGAGAAGGAGTAGGAGAAGAAGAAGAATTATTATTGATCTATCCATCTTTGTAGAGGTAGCTCCATCTTCTTATACCTCCTTAACATATTTCCTTTCCTTTCTCTTCCCTCTCTCTTTTCCAGTCTGTATCCAATCATCCACAAAAAGGGAAAGAAAATCATGAACTGAAAGGAAGAACAGAAAAAAAACAGACAAAAGTCACACTACCCATCAATCACTCCCTTCATCCTTTCATCCATTTCTTTATCCTTCCAGTCTTTCTTACATCTTTCCTTCAACCTGTTCTCCGCTTTCCTTCCTCCATCTGTCCATCCATCCATCCATCCATCTAGCCACCTAGCCATCTATCACTCCATCCATCCATCCATCCATCCATCCATCCATCCATCCATCCATCCATCCATCCATCCATCCATCCATCCATCTATCCATCTATCCATCCATCTATCCATCCATCCATCCATCCATCCATTCATCTAGCCATCCATTCATCTAGCCATCTAGCCCTCTATCACTTCATCCCTCCCTCCCTCCCTCCATTCATCAATCTTATCCATAATTCCCTCTTTCCTAACACTCTACCCATACCCACCTTCTGTTTCCTAATCTCACCAGTGAACTTTTAACTCTGCCATTTCTACTTCCGTTGCTGTCTTCCTGTCTTCCAGTGATGGGGAAAAAGATGATTGGCTCTCACCAGCCAACAAGGCCTATGATTGGTGGTGATATACTAGACCTGATTGGATAAAACATCTGTTTGAAATTGCATGGATGTGTTATTAAGCTGCTTTGTCTTTTTCTATATTTAAAACAACAACTTTTCTCTGTTTTCTTTCTTTCCTTCGTTTCTTCCTTTCCTTCTGTCCTTCCTTCCTTCCTTCTTTCTCTCTTTCTCTCTTGCTTTCTTTTTTATTTCTTAATGTAACTCTTTGGGCATGACCATTTCCCTCTCAGTTTGTGTGGTCTCTGTATTTGTCACTGTCAACATCATTTTGTCTCTGTCTTTTGGTTTGTGGAAACAGGGAGAGTCATAGGCTTACAAACACAGACAGACAGAAAGAAAATAACTTAATAACTTGCTCTATCCATAGGTTCAACTGCATCTCTATCCTTCCTTAAACCCACTTTAATCCCTCCCTCCCTTTCCTTCCCCCTCTCTTTTGCCCTATCTATCCAATCATCAAAGAGAGGGGTACAAGAACAGAAACAGAAAGGAAGAACAACAAACAAGCCAACTAAATAATACAAAATCATTATTCACTGGTCCCTCCCTTCATCCTTCCATCCAATTTCCTCATCCTTCCCCACCTTTCATTCGTCCTTCCTCCCATCTATTCTTCCTTTCCCTCTTTCTTCCTGTCCATCCATCCATACCCACAATACCCTCTTTCCTCGTGCTCTACCCATGCCCAGCCACTGTTGCTTAATCTCACCAGTGAACTGTTAACTCTGCCATTTTCACTTCCGTTGGCAGTTTCGAGGCTGTCTTCCGGTGTTGGAGGGAAAACGATGATTGGCTATCACTAGCCAACAAAGCATATGATTGGTGGAGATGTACTGGGCCTGATGGGATAGCACAATCTTTTCTGCTTTGATGTATTCTTCTCATTTTCTTTCTTTTCTTTTTTTGTGTATTATTGCTATCTATAGGTTATCATGTCCTTGTTTTTTCTGTCAGCCTGTTTGTCTTTCTTTCTGTCACTGGCTGTGTCCTTCTCTGTCTATTTATTCATTATCTGTTTTACTTATTCCTGTATTTTGAGCATTATGGAATAAGTACTTGTGTGTTTGCTTTACATCCAGCCTGCATGTGCATATGGTTTTTCCTTCTTTTCATTCTTTGGCTAGAGCTTGATTTCAGATTCAGGTTCTGCATCTCTCCGTCTCTCCTTCAGCCTGTTCTTTCTTCTCATTTTTCTCTATTCCTCTCTCCCTCTATCAAGGCAGCCAGCCAACCATTAGAGAGAACAGACTTTTATCCCCTGTCCCTCCATAGAGCTCTGAGGTTCACCAAAAGTGAGATTTTTGTATTTGGAACAGTTTCTGCCCACCATCAAGGTAGCTGCAATCCACCTTCAGGGATGCAACACCAGTATGCAAGCGTTTTTAATTTTTAAAAAATCATTCCTTTCTACATGCACCATTGATTTACTCTTTGGAAAAACAAAGCCAGTTTTAACATGGGTGCAAGAGGTTCAGCATCTTTTCGCAGATGGGGTCCCTGTTTGTTTTCTCATTCAAAGGACTTTCAGGGGAGATGAGTCAGAACTAATGTTAATTGTAGGGTAAAATCCCCTTGAACAGGGTCCTGAGTAGAGGGTGAGGATTTTGAACCAAGGATCGATTGTGGGACATTTAGATGAGTGCAGTGTTCTAACCACTGGGCTATCCTGTCCTCTGTACAGAGATATGGCAAGAAAAGAAGAAAAAGTAAAGCAAAAATATAACTACTCATCAATTACTCCCTTTTCTCTTGCTATCCATTTTT
>CM060325.1:7374264-7376764 GCA_030674155.1 Stramonita haemastoma | reverse complement strand
AGATAGATGGCTTGATGAAAAAAAGCAAATTTATTGCTTACTCAATGTACCATCTGGAAATAAAATTTTGATTTGATTTGATTTGATTTGATTTGATTTGATTTGATTTGATTTGATTTGATTTGATTTGATCCTCTCTCTCTCTCTCTCTCTCTCTCTCCTCTCTCTCCTCTCTCTCTCTCTCTCTCTCTCTCTCTCTCTCTCTCTCTCTTCTCTCTCTCTCTCTCTCTCTCTCTCTCTCTCTTCTCTCTCTTCTTTGCTGTCAGTGTATGTTTGATTAAGCCAAATTTTAAATACCAAGTCAGAAAAGATCCCAAGAGTACTAAGTAGACATCATTAGAGCCTATATTTACGCAAATAGAGTCTATATTTCATACATTTCATCCCCTTAAAAGAAACAATAAAGAAAATGACAGCGTAGCAAAGCAGTATTACCGCCCCCCCCCCCCCCTACCGCTCCCTCACACACACACACACACACAACACACACACACACACACACACACACACACACACACACACACACACACACACACACACACACACATCTCCTCACCGTTCTACAGCTATACTTCTCTCCCCCTCCCCCTTCCCCCACCTCTCCATTTCTTCCCCCAACCCCCTCCCACTTCCCAGCTTTTCCACGCATGCATGCATACCCATCTCCATCCTGCCAGCCTAAGACCGCTTGAATAACCCAAAAAAGAAAATCAGCATAGCATGACCACCCAAACCATCAAAACTCCCACCTGCACTCAACACCACCCCTCCACCCTTCACATCCCATCCCCCACATCCCACACCCTCATCCCCCTTCCCATTTCATCCTCACCCACCCAACACCCACAACCACCTCCAACCAACCACTCACAACCACCCACTCCACCACACAACAGGAGAGAGGGATTGAAGAGAGGAGAGAGAGAGAGAGAGAGAGAGAGGAGAGAGAGAGAGAGAGAGAGAGAGAGAGAGAGAGAGAGAGAGAGAGAGAGAGAGAGAGAGAGAGGCAAGGCAAATCCTAAGAGAGAGAGAGACAGAGACACAGAGAGACAGAGAGAGAGAAGCAAATCCTAAAAGAGAGAAAGAGAGAGAGAGAGGGAGAGACGCACAGAGACAGAGAGAGAGAGACAGAGACAGAGAGACAGAGACAGAGACAGAGACAGAGAGATGAGGGGAGAGGGAGGGAGGAAAGGGAGGAAGGGAAGAGGAGGAAGAAGCGAAACAAAATCGAACAGAAATCGCAGCGACATGAAACTTCACTACTGCTCTTTTCTGTGCAGCGGGCTATTGACGGAAAAGCGCAGTTCTCCGTCCGCGGCGAACATCTACAGCACCCGTACGTTTCATTAGAGGAAACTGGGGGCCTCCCTTTTGTGCAAGCGGCACTAACACTCCGCTTCGCTTGGCCACTCGCCGCTTCAAAAACTTCGCTTTCCGCTGCCTTCCGCGCTATGAGGTATAGGCCTAATTTCTCCCTTTTAGGAGTGCAACTTCTTGTCACATATCAAGGGTGCAACTCTCAGAAGGAGAGTGTGAGAGAGAGTGAGAGAAAGAAAAAGAAAGAATGAAAGAGAAAGAGAGGGGGAATGCTTGAGGGGGTAGGGTTGGGGTGGTTTTTGGGTGGGTTTTTTTAGGAACGTTTTTTTTTCTTCGAGCATAATCTTCGTAACCTCTCTCTCTCTCTCTCTCTCTCTCTCTCTCTCTCTCTCTCTCTCTCTCGCACGCTTATCCTTGCTAACGCCCCCACCCCCCTCCCATCACCACCACCACCACCACCACCACCACCACCACAGCACAGGGAAAGGGAGCTAAGCTAGCTAATCGATATTATGAAATTTACCACTCTTGTTACAGGTCTTTTGTCCCGAGCATGAAAAGTACCCGTCATGCCCCACGAATCGATGCTTCCTGTAGTTTGCGCGTGCGCGGAACATGACAAGGGAGGAAATTACAGGAAACTCTCAGTCTTTTCCTCCCCCCGGCCCGTTCCCGGCATGCTTCTGGGCACTTCAGCCCACACGTCATGGGGGTATGGGGAGGGGGGGGGGGGGGAGTGGGGCAGCTTGTGGCCCAGTGGTTTGTTAAAGTCTCTTTGGGTTTGCTGTACAAATTCGTGGTTCGAATCTTTTTATCGTCCTTGACAGTAGATATTGGTTTGGTTTGAGCAACGTATTTTTCAAATAGAGCTATTATTTTTCAATGAAAGAGAGTGTCACAGTGACATTAAACCTTAACCTTAACCTTAATTCTCTCCGTGCCAGAAGGCACATAAGGCTTGGACATCGTTTCTCCACTGGCTTCGATCTGTAGCTGCGCTGCGTGCTGCGCTCCAAGAGCTCCATCCAGCAGCATTCCGCTCCACCTCCAGTGACATTAAACGGTACATCAATAATGTAAGGTGGCAGGAGGGTTTAAGAGGTTTGTCTGCCTAACAGGTAAACCGTGAGGTTCTCAGAGTCCGAAGTTGCACTCCTAAAAGGGTCCTCGCCTATTCTTTACC
>CM060325.1:7363090-7374164 GCA_030674155.1 Stramonita haemastoma | reverse complement strand
TAGCAGTAGCAGTAGTAGCAATACAGTAGCAGTGGTACTAGTAGCAGTGCAGTAGGAGTTGTAGTAGTAGCAATAGCAGTAGCAGTGGTACTAGTAGCAGAGTATAGTAGTAGTAGTATAGTAGTAGTAGTAGTAGTAGTAGTAGTAGTAGTAGTAGCAGCAGCAGCAGTGGTACTAGAAGCAGTAGCAGTATGAGTAGTAGTGTATTAATAGCAGCCGCTTCAGGGTACGCTACACTACACTACACTACACTACACTACACTACACTACACTACACTACACTACACTACACTACACTACACTACACTACACTACACTACACTACATCTTTATTATTCTTTTTTTTTTATTTGTATGTATCTTCAGTTTAACGTCCTATTCACTTTTAGTGATTTTAGACAAACTTATTTATTTATTTATTTATTATTTTATTTATTTCTCTCTCTTATTTATTTATTTATTTATTTCTCTCTCTTATGTATTTATTTATTTATGAATTCTTTTATATAGAGGATAATGGGATAAGCACTATTGTGCTTTTTTTTCGTCCAGTCCCCGTGTGTATGCGGGACACCCTGTCTAAGTTGTGTAAATCTTGTCATCTGTTCCCACCAGCACACAATGGCCTACTCTTACGAAAAGCGGAACAGGATTTAACGTGTGCGCAAAATGTTCTGCATGCGTTCGCACACGGGGCCTCGGTTTATAGTCTCATCCGAAAGCACTACCACTACACTACACTACACTAAAGGCCACACACACCATTGGTAGTAGGGTGGGTGGGTGGAGATGTGTGTGTGTGTTTGTTCACTGTTGGTGTAACCTTCTATTGAGCTGTTGACTTAGCATCTATAAGGCGGAAAGTGTATCCAGTGTTTTCTAGCCAGTACCCCCTAACAATACCCCCACCCCACCCCCACCCCCCTCACCCGTTTTTTTTCCCCATTGTCTGAATGGTAGTAGCCTAGGTCCATTGTTGGGGTCCTGGTGGGGTGTAGTGTGGACACTAGCAATCTGGCCCCTGTGGTCACTTTGGTCACTTTGTCTGTCTGTGTGATGGTCTCTGAGTGAGTCTATGTGTCTGTGAGTCTGTCTGTCCTTTTCTGTCTGTGTGGTGTGTGTGTGTGTGTGTGTGTGTGTCTCTCCTCTCTCTCTCTCTCTCTCTCTCTCTCTCTCTCTCTCTCTCTCTCTCTCTCTCTCTCTCTCCCCTCTCTCTCTCTCTTCTGCGTTTCTCTGTCTCTATCTGTCCCTGTCTCTATCTTCCGTCTCTGTCTGTCTGTCTCTTCTCTATTACTCTATTTATCTATATATCGATCCATTTATATATCTGTCTATTCATATCTCTCTCTACCTCTACTTGTATGTTTCTCTCTCCGTATGTCGGTATGTCTGTCTTCCCCTTCAGTCTGTCTGTCTGTCTGTCTGTCTCTGTCTGTCTGTCTGTCTGCCTGCCTGCCTGTCTGTCTGTCTGTCTGTCTGTCTGTCTGTCTGTCTCTCTCTCTCTCTCTCTCTCCTTCTCTCTCTCTCTCTCTCTCTCTCTCTCTCTCTCCTCTCCTCTCACACACACACACACACACACACACACACACACACACACACACACACTCATTGTTACCTGAACAATCTGTGCTTCAGAACTCTGGGTTCCATTGTGGGTGTAACAATATCAGAATTCTCCTACGGGCTGTGTTGATTTATCGTAAAGGGAAGGGGAGGGTGGAGTAGAGGGGAGAGAGGAGGTCTATGTACGTGAGAAAGAGAGAGAGAGAGAGAGAGAGAGAGAGAGAGAGAGAGAGAGAGAGAGGATTTGATAATGGAACACAGTTTATTGTGATTGTCAAAGCAGTTCTTTTGGCAAGCAGTGCATATACCCTCAAATTCCCCCCCCCCCCCTCCATTAGACTATAAGTGGTGGCCTGGATACTAGTCTTTCGGATGAGACGATAAACGGAGGTCCCATGTGTCACACATCATTATTTAGCACATGTCAAAGAACCCTCGGCAACAAGAGGCTTGTCCCTGGCAAAATTCTGTAGAAAAAGCCACTCCGGTAGGGAAACAAATACAGATGCAGACAGGAAAATGAAAATAAATGGATGGTGTTGCACTTGTGGCGAAGCGCTCTCCCGGGAAGAGTAGCCCGAATTTCAGGCAGAGGAATCTGCTTTGACATAAAGTGGTATAAAATAGAATATAAGTATATATATATATATATATATATATATATATATTATATATATATATATATATATATATATATATATATATATATAACCAGAAAGTCCACGAAACCCGTAAAAACGAGCTCCTTAGCTGTGACATCAAACGTTAATTAACAGTCTAGTTTACTTAGCATAGTCTTGCCAATTACATTTTGTATACCTGGTACTTCAGCACATATAGGTAAATACACTTCAATGTAGTTCCCAGTATATTCTCAAATTAAGGCCCCTGTTCAAGTGGTGAAATTAAAATCAACAGCAGTTAGGTGACAGCTACCAAAGAGAGAGAGAGAGAGGGGGGGGGGACAGACAGACAGACAGACAGACTGACTGACTGACTGACTGACTGACAGACAGACAGACAGTCAGACAGACAGACAGTCAGACAGACAGACGGGCGGACAAAGACAGCGAGAAAAACAGGCAACACAAAGGTACAACACGAACAATACCATCCATACATACACACACCGCAAACTTTACTCTTAGAATCAAGCGATGAAAAGATCAAGAAGAGCAGCTAGTTAGGGCGCGAAGATCGGGCTGGGTACCACCTTAGCCAACGGGCGCATTGTTACTCTATCCCAGACCGTAGGGGCAAAAGGCGCATTGTTACCCTATCCCAGAACGTATCGCTAACTGGACGAACAATCCAAGACGGTTCAACCCACATGAGCCTGGGCGACATGAAAGACGAGACCTGTTTGACACCGCCTGCTTGCCGAAGTGATTTTTCTTCCGAGAACGAGGTGGGTGGTGCTGGATTGAGCATGGGAATCTGTTACTGTTCCCTACACCAAAAAGCTCTTGAGTCTATACACACCCCTCCACGTACAGTAAATGTCTCACCCCTTTTTTCTGTTGAACCCTTAGTGCTCCCTAAGGGTCCTTTTCTTCGTGTAACCAGCAGTCAAGTTGAGGCCCAAGTCAGTGCTGTTTGCTGGTCTTTTGATTAGTCTTAATCAAATTTGGAGAGAACTGGGCGGGAGAACTACTGTTGCAGGTTGTGATTCCTGGACTTGCTTGTCTTGTTTGGACAAAAACAGATCAAATAAGGAGTTCACACCTTCTGTGTGTAGGGGAGAAGGTGGAGGAGGGGGGGTCTGGGCGGTAATCTGGTTAACTGTGGGGTGTATTTTGGAGTGTTGTCGAGGTTTTTGGAAGGTTCTTTTTTGTACATTATCGAGAAGATGAAATTTGAGCCCGGTTATTATTGTCCATGATCTTCAGAGGGATTTGTCCGTTTTCATTTCCGGCTTGAAGGTTGTGTAGCCGGCCTAGAATTCGACCTCCCACAAACACGCCTTGGTAATTGCTTGTGGATGTATTTGTTCTGGACCGTAGTGGTAATAGGGAGGAGGAGGAGGAGGATGGTGGTGGTGATGATGGTGATGATGATGGTGATGATGATGGTGGTGGTGGTGGTGATGGTGATGGTGACGATGACAACAACAGTTATGATTAACATGATAATGATAGAATGTATACTTTTTTTGCGGTAAAAAACACAGCTTTTTAAATAAATAATATCTACAGATGCATATAGCACATGGCAAGAAATACTCAGCACAAAGCTATTGGCAATGGATGTCGATGCTTTCAATGAGTAGCTTGAACTATTGTGTGTGGGGGGGGGGGGGGGGGAGAGATGTTGCAGGATAGCCTACTGGTTAGTTGTTGGAAAGTTGCGCTCGTGATCTGATGGCCTAAGATGGAGCCTCCATTGATAGGTAACATCACCGAATCCTATGGTATCAGAAACCAGCGAAGAAATGGAGGAGAAAAATGTCACTATCATTGGGCGGGACAGCTTACACCGAAGTCAACAAGTGAGACGGTTTATACCCACCTTTAAGGCAGCCGCATTCCGACTTCGGGGATAATTTTAAAAATTAATACACCAGTGTGCAGACGGTTTTTAGATTTTGTCATCCATTCCTCCCGCCCACAATGACCTACTCCTTTGGAAAGGCAGAACGGGGTTTTAATATGCGTGCAAGATGTTCTGCATTCATACAAGGGGTCTTGGTTTAAAATCTCATCTGAAGGACTTTCAAGGGAATACAATCGGTACTGACGTTAACTCTAGAAAAAACCACTAGAGCGGGTTTCTCAGTGAAGGTTTAAACCTAGGCCTTCTGTTCACAAGCTCACTGTTCCCAGCTGTCAGTTTCCCCCACTTTCAGCTCCTCTCAGCTGCTAATTAACCCATCCCATCCCAGCCCATCCCAGGTAGGGTTTAGCTCGTGCTATTTATAGCAGCAACTGACCACATTGGACTAGGTGGCCTAAAAGGAAAAGGCGCGCTTAATTTAGCACTCGACTGAGTGGTGTTGGACTTGGGCGTTGTGCGTGTTCTAACCACTATGTCATCCCGACTTGCCCCTTCTTTTATAAAAAAAAGAAAGAAAGGGGATTGAAAATGAGGGGAGCATTATTCCAGATCAGGTGATGGAGGCAGACAGAGCGGCAGGCAGATAAGGAGGCAGGTACACACGCTGTGATGCAGTATGAGATGCTGCTGCCGCTTCTGTGTGTGGGTGTTCTTTTTTTTTTATAATTCATTCATTCATTTCGAGGATAATGGAATAAGCACTCATATGCTATTTTACAGCTAGTCCCCGTGTGTATGCCGTTTTGTAAATTTTACGACACACACTAGCCTACTCTTCCGAAAAGCAGAACGGGTTTTAACGTGTGCGCAAGATGTTCTACGTGCGTTTTCACACGGGACCTCGGTTTATAGTCTCATCTGAAGGACTCTGAGTGTGTGAGTGTGTGTGTGTAGTAATTTTCCATGGAAAAATCTCTAAGGACTTTTAGACAGCTCAACGGTTTAATCATATGAGTGCTTATTCCATTATCCTCGATACAAAAGAATGAATGTATGAATGAATGAATGAATGAATGAATGAATGAATGAATGAATGAATGAATAATAAAAATAAGATAAGTGTTTCGATTTTCCAACTAGGTTTATAATCAACAATCAGCTTCATGCAATTCAAACAGCCGCTAATTAAAGCATCATGTTACAATGTTTAAGCTTCACAGAACTCATTTTGATCGTTGGATTTACGATGGAATTGATCTTGGAATAAAACTTAAGGCTGGCTTTTGCGTGCGACGTTCGCGGAGAAAATTGGAATAATTATCAAGGGAGGTAACAAATGATCCTTTGCAATAAACCGCGCGCGCGCGCGTGTGTGTGTGTGTGTGTGTGTGTGTGTGTGTGTGTGTGTGTGTGTGTGTGTGGCGCGCGCGCGCGCGCGCGCGCGTGTGTGTGTCTGTGTCTGTGTGTCTGTGTGTCTGTGTGTGTATGTGTGTATGAGTGTGTGTGTTTGTATGTGCGTGTGTACGTGCGTGCGTGCGTGCGTGTGTGTGTGTGTGTGTATTTATTACTCAGAAACGAATCTCCATACATTTTGTATTGCATGCAAAACCCACAAAACCCACTTTTGGACAGTTCCGTAATTAAGTTCTTAGTTATTATACTCTAGTTTATAATCACCAAAAATCTTCAGGCAATTCAAACTAATGTCTAAAATGCCATGTTCAAGCTCCACAGAACTCTGGTTGATCCAGGGAATTATGATGGTCAGTTTTTGATAATTACGATTAATTCTTGGAATCAAAATTAATCCTGGATTTTGTGCCTAACATTCTTGGAAGACGGGACTTATTGTCAAAGGATTCAAAATAAACCCAACAGATTCTTTTCTGCATGTGCATAAATGTGTGTGTGTGTGTGTGTCCGCACGAATAATTATTGTGTGTGTGCTTACATGCATAGCAGCATACATGTGTGTACATGTGTGGAAATGAGTGGGGCATGAGCATGCACGTATGAGCCCATGTGTGTGTGTATATAGAAGTAAATGAGCAACATAGCAAAAAGAGACAGACAGATAGAGACAGACACGTACACACACACACACACACACACACACACACACACACACACACACACACACACGCACACACACGCACACACACACACACACACACACACACACACACACACACACGCACACACACACACAATACAGACAGTACAGACAGACAAACAGTATAGACCAGACAGACAGACAGACAAACAGAGAAGGTGTGAAAAGGTGAGGTGGATGAGAAAAGTGCTGGAGATGTGGAGGGGAATCATGAAATAAGCCACAGAGGAGGGGGGTGGGGGGATGTGGAGAGGGAGCCAGCAAAGTGATGGAGGGAAGGAAGACAACAGAGTGAGAGAGGGAAGGAGAGGACGGAAAGGGGGGGGGGGGTATCATGCAGCTGCATTCTCGGCACAATCCTGTTAACAAACGACCTTCTGTTAAAACAAGAACAGAAGAGAGAGAAGGATGGAAGGAAAAAAGAAGGAATAAGGAGCCGCAAATTATGGGCCCATTATTTAAGATCCGGGGACAAAGGCAGACTGACAGGTAGGCAGACAGGTAGTCAGACAGACAGACAGGCAGATAGACATACAGGTAGTCAGACAGGTAGACAGACAGACGGACAGACAGACAGACAAGAGTGGTAGGCAGACTGTGATGCTTAACGAGATGCTGCTGCCATGGTGTGTGTGTGTGTGTGTGTGTGTGTGTGTGTGTGTGTGTGTGTGTGTGTGTGTGTGTGTGTGTGTGTGTTGTGTGTGTGTGTGTGTGTGTGTGTGTGTGTGTGTGTGTGTGTTGTGTGTGTGTGTGTGTGGTGTGCCTGTGTGTGTATGTGTGTGTGTGTGTTTGTGTGTGTGTGTGTGTGTGTGTGTGTGTGTGTGTGTGTGTGTGTGTGTGTGTGTGTGTGTGTGTGTGTGTGTGTGTGTGTGTACCTTGCCGGTACCAGCAACTGGCCGATGTCATCAACATCGTTGTCATCATCATTATAATCGTCCTTGTTGTAGTTGTCATTGTTAATATATAAGTGTCATCGACCTCTTCATCATCGTCATCGTCAATTTCTCAACTACCCTTACATTTTTATCTAATTTTAGTGATGAGTAAATGGGAGAAAGAACAAGAAACAGACAGGAAACGTAGAAGTAGTAAATGAAGAAGAGGATAAGGAGGGGGAGGAGGAGGAAAAGAAAAAAGAAGATGCTGCTGCTGCTGCTGCTGCTGCTGCTGCTGCTGATGATGATGATGATGATGATGACGATAATGGTGGTGGGTGATGATGAGATGATGGTGATTGGTGCGACGATGACGATAAATACTATTACTCTACTGTCACGATGATGATGATGATGATGATGATGATGATGATGATGATGATGATGATGATGATGATGATGATAACGACGATGACGACGACGACGATGACGACGATTATGATGATGATGATGATGACGACGACGACGACGACGATGACGACGACGACGACGACGATGATGATAGCAAAATGACGATGATACTGATACTAATCCGAAGAACGATGCCTCTTATCACAATGACGATAATGAAGACGATGACTTACGGCAAAGACGGTTGATCATTGAGGTCAAAGCTTGCAATAATCGCTATGGAGAACCTTAAAGGTGGTGACACACGAGGCCTTTAGACTGTCCGGCTGGGACGGTCAGGGGGGAAACAGATCCCAAAATGGATCACTTCGGAGATGATCAAGAATATGGCTTCTGTGGGCCAAAAAATGAAGGACGCAACCCAATAAACCCCTTTCTACTCTGTGTGTGTGTGTGTGTGTGTTGCGTGTGCGTGTGTGGTGTGTGAATGAGACCCCAATGTGCATGCACGCGCACATGCACGTATGTGTGCGTACACGTGCGCGAGCATGTGTGCCAACGCCCAAGCATGTACGTCAAAGTTTAAATACATACACCTCCAACATCTAACTGTATTCACAACCATCCAATTCGGCGAAAAGCATTTATTTACACAACCCCAACCCCATTCATTGAAAAGCACTTTCCCAGAATCTCTCTCTCTCTCTCTCTCTCCTCTCTCTCTCTCTCTCTCTCTCTCTCTCTCTCTCTCTCTCTCTCTCTCTCTCTCTCTCTCTCTCTCTCTCTCTCTTAAATTGATGTAATCCCTGATTAGGGCGGGGACTGGATGTAAAAAAGCACATCAGTGATTATTCATCATCCTCGAATAAAAGAATATGATATGATTTTGATTTGATTTGATTTGATCTCTCTCTCTCTCTCTCTCTCTCTCTCTCTCTTCTCTCTCTCTCTCTCTCTCTCTCTCTCTCTCTCTCTCTCTCTCTCCACCCCACCCCACCCCACCCCACCCCGCACCCCCACTCAAACCATCCTCAACCCCCCCCCCCCCCCTGCCTTCAACTGATTCCGACAATATGCATGCAAGGCAAGCATCAACAACTAATCTCGATCAAGTCGCCCCCCCCCC
The DNA here is from genome assembly GCA_030674155.1 of Stramonita haemastoma. Taxonomy (NCBI): domain Eukaryota; kingdom Metazoa; phylum Mollusca; class Gastropoda; order Neogastropoda; family Muricidae; genus Stramonita; species Stramonita haemastoma. The sequence goes on along the minus strand of CM060325.1, from coordinate 7,365,583 downwards.
CCCAACCCCACCCCAAACCCCACCCCTCCACCATCCCTCCAACCACACTGTAACAGACTAGTCAAGGGGAGAGGATAGGGGGAGGGGGATACAAGATTTATTTCCCCTCCGGACAGGACCTAGACTCTCTCTCTCCTTTCGGAAATCAACTGTCATCAGAAAACGCGGCCTGGTATCTGTTTACCGGGGCGCTATCATGCACCCTAGCCATAACAGCCGCCATCTTCCATCGGCTAGCTAATGGCGGAAACACATCAACGCCAGTCACGTGATCGCACCACTTCCGGGCCGAGAGGGTCGAGTTTCATCGATTCCAGTGGTTGATAGTAGAGGGCGGGGGAGAGGGGTGGGGGGGAGAGGGGGTAGGGGAGGGGGGGGGAGAGGGTCGCGGCCGCTTCGATTAGCTTGTCAGGGCGTTGACAAATATTTAGGTGTTTCTCGCCTGGGCAAGCATCGATCACATCAACGCTATGGAGGACACGGAAAGCCAGAGCGTAGTATGGGTGTGTGTGTGTGTGTGGGGGGGGGGGGGTGTTGATGTTTGGTGGTGGTGGTGGAAGAAGGGGGGTGGGGGGTGGGGGAAGGAGGAGGGGTGGGGAATGATGGAAAGGGTGGTGGTTGTGGTGGTGGTGGGGTGAGGGGGGAGGAGAGAAGAGGCAGATTTGAGGTGGGGTATAGGGGTGGGGGAAATGGTTCGGGAGGATGGGGGTGGGCGCTGGTTTTCTCTCTCTCTCTCTCTCTCTCTCTCTCTCTCTCTCGAGTGGCGTCCCTTGCTTGGCTACCAGCAAGACGTGGTTTGAAAAGTGAGTGGAGGAATTTTCTATTTTCTACTAGAAAGGCCTTCAGTATGCCCGTCACAGGACTACCTCCTTCTCTCGAAACAGTACTAAATACATTTCTGCAGGAAATGGCCTTAACATCCTTCAAAATTGACGGCCGAGAACATCAGACTGTTATTGTGTTGCGCCTGTCACCAGCCCACCAACATCAAGCAACACACAGCCACAGTGACAGTGTCGTGTACCGCAAGAAAGGGGCAGCGCAAATTGCCAGGGACAGATTGAGAGTGGAGACACACAAGGCCAGTTTAATGAAAAAGCAACACGCACATTCTGTCTCCCCTTCAGGTTTGTTTTTGCCGACACCTCCTAGCTTATTTTATAATGTGGAGAATGAAACTGCTATGGACACGGCCATAGATGACACGCCCACTGGCACTTCCAGCTGTGCTGTTAAATTGTCACGTGCAACACGGCCAGCCAGCTCGTCTCCGTCAAGCTTGCCTGTTGTTGATCCTGTGTCAGTGACAGTGCAGCCGTGTGACTTGGTGCTAAAGGACTGGAGTGACGATTCTGACTATGACAGAGATAACGAAAGTGAAGATGTCATGACAGTATGCAGCGACACTCCAGCAATGTCTCCTATGACACTGACGGGGCACGACTCTGCAGAAAATGAGACAGAGAACAACAAAAAACCATTCAGTACCGAAAGTGCCAATGCGATCGAGCAAGCGCGAAACAGCGACACTGTGTCCGTCGAGGACTGTAGGAGGATAATGGAACGTTTACAAAAATTTGAAAACACGATGGACAGGGGCTTGGAGTCAATTCTGAAAGCAGCTGAAGACGGAAAACTTCCCGACACGTCCAGTGACCAGCCAGCAGTACAACCACACCGCTAATGCCGCTCTGTGACAGCTCCTCGGATCCTGCTTCGACATCGTTATAACCCGTGACATTCACACACATGTGTAACCATGTATAAACAATTCCGCGTTTTGGCTTCCAATCGCGAAGAATCGTTGATATTGTACAGTTCTCAATTTTGCTGATGTACTTTTCGATTTCGGTCCCTTTCCCCAACTACCCTTTTGTGAATGGGTTTAAAAACCTAACACAATAAATCTTTGTCATTGTCATTGTCTCTCTCTCTCTCTCTCTCTCTCTCCTCTCTCTCTCTCTCTCTCTCTCTCTCTCTCTCTCTCTCTCTCTCTTCCCCTTCCCCCTCCCCTTCCCCTTCCCCTTCCCCCCCTCCTCTGTCTCCTCCGGCTATCTGTGTTGCAGCCGGAGGTGCAGCATCTTCCGGCGGAATATGGTGAGAAGTGTGATGTTTGTCAGCGGATGAATACAGGGAGCTGTAAAGAGGTTGCTTCCTCATCCCCCACCTCAACCCCCCCCAACCTACCCCCCCCCTCCCTTGGCCAGGAGGCAGGAGTAAAAATGGCAGTTTTCCAGCAAGAGCTGATCAGCCACGGAATAAAGGAGGGGTGCCATTGTTTCCTGAATGTATAATTAATTGTAAGGAATATTCGCAGTTTGTCACGAAGTCAAGAGATTCAATTTGAGAATAGCAGAGAAATGTATGAAGGGGTGTTGTAGACCTATATAAAATTATGATAGTCATGAGAGTGTGTAATTATCATGAATGTGTATTATGGTTTGTATTGTATCGTATCATATTTATTGTATTGTATTGTTTTGTATTTCACTT
>CM060325.1:7338090-7358090 GCA_030674155.1 Stramonita haemastoma | reverse complement strand
CGTTTGTGTTCCTTACCAAGTCAGAGATATGCTAACATGGCTTACCTTATGTTAAAATTGCTAGATGAAAAAGGTCATATAACTTGGGTAACGTCATGTCATGTCATGTCTGCCTGTGGTCCCTTCTGGGGCATAGGCCGCCAACTAGCTGTCTCCAGGCATCTCGGCTCTGGGCTAGGCGTTCCAGTTGTCCCCACGTCTTGCCCATCTTTTTCGCATCTGCATCCAGGTCCCGGCGCCAGGTATTTCTAGGCCGCCCTCTCTTTCTTTTCCCTTGTGGATTCCAGGTGAGAGCTTGTCTTGTGATGCTGGATACAGGTTTCCGTAGGGTGTGTCCTATCCATCGCCAACGTCTCTGTAGGATTTCTTTCTCAACAGGCTGTTGTCTGGTTCTTTGCCATAATTCTTCATTACTGATCTTGTCTGGCCAGCGTATCTTGAGGATCTTCCTGAGGCAGGTGTTGATGAAGACCTGGATTTTCTTCATGGTGGTGGCGGTGTTTCTCCAGGTCTCTGCTCCATACATTAGTATTGGCTTGATGATGGTGTTGAAGAGCCTGGTCTTGGTGGCGATGCTGATGTCGCTTGATCCCCAGACGTTTCTGAGCTGCTTGAAGGCTGCCCTTGCTTTACCGATGCGGGTTCTGACGTCTGTGTCTGTTCCTCCCTGTGTGTCCACGATGCTGCCGAGGTATGTGAAGCTTTCCACCTCTTCCAGCGCTTCTCCTTTGACTGTGATGGGTGTTGCGTTGGCTGCATTTGTCTTGAGTACCTTGCTCTTTCCTCTGTTGATGTTGAGGCCCAGTTTAGCTGAGTTCTCCACAACGATGTTGGTCTTTTCCTGCATCTGTTGCTGGGTGTGGGAGAGAAGGGCCAGGTCATCCGCAAAGTCAAGGTCGTCTAGCTGTTTCCAAGGTGTCCATTGGATGCCATTACGTTTCTGGTCCGCTGAGGTTTTCATGACCCAGTCGATGGCCAGCAGGAACAGGAAAGGAGATAGTAAGCATCCTTGCCTTACTCCGGTATCTACTTCAAAGGCGTCGGTGAGCTGTCTGCCATGAACTATTCTGCAGGTCATTCCTTCATATGATTTCCTGATGATGTTGGTGATTTTCTCTGGCACTCCATAGTGTCTCAGTAGCCTCCAGAGGGTCTGTCTGTCAACGCTGTCAAAAGCCTTCTCATAGTCTATGAAGTTGATGTATAGTGGCGAATTCCATTCCAGGGATTGTTCCAGGATGATGCGCAGTGTTGCAATCTGATCCGTGCATGATCTTTCCTTTCGGAAGCCAGCTTGTTGGTCACGGAGATGTGGGTCTACTGCGTCCTTCATCCGGTTCAGCAGGATGCGGTTAAACACCTTTCCTGGGATGGACAACAGCGTTATCCCTCTGTAGTTGGAGCAGGAACTGAGGTCGCCTTTCTTGGGGAGTTTGATGAGGTAACCCTCTTTCCATTCTGTTGGTATTTCTTCTTCCTCCCAGATCTTGCCGAAGAGCGGGTAGAGGAGCTCCACACTGGTCTCGACGTCGGCTTTCAGGGCTTCTGCTGGGATGCTGTCAGGTCCTGCAGACTTACCATTCCTCAATTGCTTGATGGCGCTGCGGATCTCTTCCTTTGTGGGAGCACTACACTTGATCGGCAGGTCGCTTGCGGCTGTCGGTATCTCTGGTGGGTTTGTAGGAGCTGGTCTGTTGAGTAACTCCTGGAAGTGCTCAATCCACCTGTTCTTCTGTCCTTCGTCATCAGCTATTACTCCTCCGTTCTTGTCTTTTACTGGTCTCTCTGGCTTGGCAAACTTCCCTGATAACTTCTTGATGATGAAGTACAGGTCCTTGGTGCTGTTCTGGTGAGCTGCATCTTCTGCTTCTTTTGCCAATGTCTCCAAGTAGTTTTGTTTATCTGCTTTAATGCTTCGCTTTACAACCCTATTTGCTTCTGTGTATTCCTCTTGGGCTTTTGTTTTTGCTGATCGTGTCCTGCTGTTGTTGACGGCTAATTTCTTTTCTCTTCTTTCTTCTATTTTCTCTAGGGTAGCTGCTGAAATCCATTCCTTGTGTGTGAATGATTTGGGGCCCAGTACTTCCTGACATGTTGAGGTCACTGTCTCTCTCACTCTCTGCCACCTGTCTTCTATCGTCTCCTCTTCAAGCAGCTCTCCTAGGACTTGGAACTTGTTGAATAGAGTGACCTTGAACTCTTCTTGCTTCCTGTTGTCCTTCAGCGCCGTGGTGTTGTAACGCTGGCGTTGACTGGATCCCCCCGTCCAATTTCTCTTCAGCTTCTGCTTCAATCGGGCAACAAGTAGATGGTGATCCGAAGCGACGTCTGCTCCTCGCTTGACGCGTACATCCTGTAGGGAGCGGCGAAACTTCTTCACGATGCAGATGTGGTCGATCTGGTTCTCGGTTGACAGGTCTGGCGACACCCAAGTTGCCTTGTGTATCCTTCTGTGCGGGAAAACACTTCCTCCGATGACCAGGTTGCTTGTGGCACACAGGTCTGCGAACCTCTCCCCGTTGTCGTTCATCTCGCCTAGCCCATGCCGCCCCATGATCTCCTCGTATCCCTGGTTGTCACTACCTATCTTGGCATTGAAGTCGCCCATTACGATGATGATGTTTCTCTTCGGTCTGTCTTGTATGATGGTCTGCAATCTGTTATAAAAGTCGTCCTTCTCCTCCTCCTCGCTGTCGTTCGTTGGGGCGTAGCACTGGATAATGTCCATGTTGATCCTCTTCTTCTTTGTACGGAAAGAGGCTGTCATGATCCTTGGTCCGTGTGCCTCCCACCCGATGAGCGCTCCCTGTGCTGGCTTGGAAAGCATCAGGGCGACTCCCTGGGTGTGTGCAGCATCTTCCTGCTCGTGCCCCGAGAACAGCAGCAGCTCCCCGGAAGTCAGTCGCTTCTGCCCGGAACCAGTCCATCTGACTTCGCTGATTCCTAGGATGGTGAGGTTGAATTTCCTCATCTCTGCGGCTACTTGCGCTGTCTTCCCCGTCTCGTACATGGTCCTGACGTTCCATGTACCGATGGATGTGGTGGTCCTGGTGGAGATGATGGTCTTCGGTCTGACGGCTTCCAGATGATTCTGGCTTTCACCGCCCGACTTCATACTCCTTCCAGCTGGAGGTCCATCCCTCCCCAGGTCCGCGATGTCTTTTAAATTGCTATTTGGCGTTTCTGTAGCTAGAGTTTTTTTCACAGGGTGGGGTAGCTAACCCTACGCCAAACCCTCCTCCTTTTTCAGCCGGGCTTGGGACCGTCCTAGGCAGAGTTAACTTGGGTAACACACATCAGAAATCTTCTCTGCTCCTCTGGCTTTGGCTATGCATGGCTTTTTCAAGGAGTCGGAAATCATAAAGCTTTTTTACGGGAATTCAAGCAGAGAATGATCGATTGCTTCATACAGCAATGGTCTGAAAAAATAACCAGTAGACCACGTTTTGATCTGTATAGTTCATTCAAAAGCCTGTTAGAACCCGAAAAGTACATGGACGTAATCACTTCCCGGTATATACGTACAATGTTTATACGATTCAGATTGGGAGTAACAGAATTAAAAAGCAATAAATTTAGATATACGCTAGATAATTGTTCCCTAGCTTGTCCAAATTGTAATCGTGCACCTGAAGATGAAATTCACTTCCTTTTCTACTGCCCAGCATACACTGAATTACGCAAAACTTATCTAAGTAAGGTTAATTTAGAATATTCAGAAACCAGAAGTTATTTTTATTAGAGTCACAGGAACCTGAAAAAGTTATAAATCTGGCAAAGTTTATATTCTATGCCTTTAAAAACAGGAAATCTCAATCCACAGAATAGGTAAGACACCCTCCAATTAGGCGTTTCTGTGTATGACATGAAAGTTGTGCTAATTATGCAACGGCCAAAGACCTGTCTGTCTGTGTTTGTCTCTATCAGTCTATGTCTGTGTGTCTGCGTCTGTCTGTTGTTTGTTTGTTTTCTTGTTTCTTTTTGCTGTTTCTTTTTTTTCTTTTTTCTTAAGAAACTAGTTATCTGACATGATATTGTGAACTTGATGAATTGCTGCAGTTGTTTGCATGATCTACCCATTCCCCCTTGTTTATGGACACTCCGAGTCTGAACAATAAAATTATTTGTCATTGTCATTCTCTCTCTCTCTCTCTCTCTCTCTCTCTCTCTCTCTCTCTCTCTCTCTCTCTCTCTCTCTCTCAGAAGGAAACCTGTCCTGAAAGCAGCCTGTATGCACCACATGACCTGACCTCACGTGACCTGGGGCCTTGACACCATCGTCTGACCAGATGAAAGAGGACATACCTCAGTGATGCTTACAAGTCTCCTTTTGGAAAAACAAACACCAAAAAAACCAAGACGTTGCTGTAATTACCATGTCAATGATATTGCGTCGTCGCGTTATTTTGTATACTGCCTCGTCTGTCAAATGGGCCGTAGAGCTTATTAGCAAGAAACCTCTCTGTCTCTGTCTGTCTCTGTCTTTGTCTCTGTCTCTCTGTCTCTGTCTCTGTCTGTCTGTCTGTCTGTCTGTCTGTCTGTCTGTCTGTCTGTCTGTCTCTCTCTCTCTCTCTCTCTCTCTCTCTCTCTCTCTCTCTCTCTCTCTTCTCTCTCTCTCTCTCTCTCTCTCTCTCTCTCTCTCTCTCTTCTTCTTCTTCTTCTTCTTCTCTTCTCTCTCACTCTGTCTGTCAATGGCCGCGTGCACGAATTTCACCAAACTACAACTTCCTTCCTTACCACTGCCTTTTGTCGTTCCACGTTTCTGACCTCTACAGCATCTTGCCTTGCATACATGTGCTAAGTAGCGCTATGAATGGGGCCCTCCAAACACTCCCCATTAGCATCCCTGTGACACGCACCAGTGTTAATAAGGTCACTTCTTTTTCAGGAAAGATGTGTGTGTGTGTGTTTGGGGGGGGGGGGGGCGGTAATTTACTATGCTGCACACAAAAAGTTAGGGATCATTAGTTTTTAGAGGTTGAACAAACTGCAGAAAAGTTTAGCGTGTATTTATTTGTACGTTGTTGTTTAATGCAGAAAAACATAATGTTTAACGTACGTTGATTTATTTTATGTGCTTCTGAAATAAAATTTTAAAAAGAAAGAAAAACTATTCATATACAAAATAGTTAATGGCAGTGGGTATTCTTTTTATGATAATGTTATGTGGTTATTCGTGAGTTGTTCCTAAGCTTTTTCCTTGTGTAATGCACTTTCAAGAAAACCAGTGAAAGATAGTGATGATGGCTGGTTTTTAATTTAGCCATGCCCTACTTACAGTCGGGATGGCTACATGTTTTATGGAATGTAATGTAATATAATAAAATGTAATGTCATATCATAAAGAGTCTCACACCACTGCATGTGTCTAAAAGCTAGAGCTCATTTCTCTCTGTCTCTCTCACGGAATATTTACCAGTAAACTCTGACACGCAGGATAATGGTTTGATTTTATTCAAAAACAAGTCATACAAATGTTTTCTTTTTTTGTTTTTATTAACCAAATGAAAATTTGGTGTCTTCCTTTAGCATCAAGAGTTGAATACAAGACAAACTGCTCTAGTTTCATGACACTAGATATCAGGACCACATCTGATACTGCTACACATGGATTTTGCTATCAATGAAAACAAAACCCAAAGATTAGGATTATTGCAAAATCACATAAACCTACTGCGAGAAACACAAAGATCATATAGTTTCTTTGCTTCTCGGTTAGTTGATTGTTGGTTATCTTTTTCTTCTTTTTTTTGAGGGTGTGGCGGGGGTATTCTGGAGAAAAAAGAAATAATCTCAACATGAATGGTCATGCATGAACATGGCAAGTGCGAGTCCTTCAGGGCAGCCAGTGCAGTCCCTCTACATAGTATTGACACGTGCATTGTCCACAACTCCTGGGCCTCAAACCTCCTCCTCTTCCGTGTCCATCAGAGCTTTTTACCTTCATTTTCCTATCCGCTGCACGTGCAACAACACGTGAACATGGCCAGTGTCACTGAACCACTCATTTTCACCTCCCCGCTCTATTTTTTTTAAAGAGTGGTACCACGTGTAGCTTGGATCCCGTGTAAAGAAAGAACAAGGCTGAGGGATATCAGTCTGATGAAGCAGAAATCCCCTACACACGCTCTTTAGCTCAATCCCCTAGAAAGGCGACGTGGTCGTCTTTGTGGGAGACAGGCGGAAAGACAAAGGCATAAAAGCTTTCCATTAAGAGGAGATTTCACAGGCCAAAACACACAGCATTGTGTTTTTGCTATCAAGAATTTCGGGGGAAAAGGATCTCAAGATCATCAATGGCGATACTAATGGGCATTATTTTTTTTATACTCCAAATGCAGTGATTTTAAACTTTGAACTTGGAGACATGATAATGAGATTAACCTGGAAGTTGCTACATAAAGTGCACAAGTATGAAGCGTGACATTTTCTGTGCTTAAAGTTTCCACTACTTCTTGGTTCATTTGAAGGACTTGGATGTTTTGAATGCAATAGGGTATCAACAACCAGCACACCATTCGCTACCACATTAAAGAAAGTTTTCAGAAATCTTTTTTTAATTTCATCTGTGAGAAGTTAATGTTTTTATCGTGACTAGTTGTGCTGAATTTGCATTTATTTTCTCAATTTAAAAGAACTTGGTGTATTGGCATGTTGAGTTACACGGAATTTGCAATGGTTTCATCTAAACGAAGTTGGTGCTTTAGTATATTAAGTTGTAAGGAATTTGAAATGTTTTCATTTAAAAGACGTTGGTGCGTCAGCATATTATGTTGTAATGAAATTGGAATGGTTTCATTAGCAAAAAATAATATTTCATTGTGTTAAGCTTTACTAAAGGTGCATTGATTTTACTTCATTGATCTTTTGGCATGTTTTATCATACTGAATTTGGAAAGAGTTCCAGAACTCCCGAAAAAACAAAAGAATGCAGAGGTATTTGAGCACTGTTCGACTTGTAGCAGTGAGAATATAAAAAATATCTGCTTTCTGTCTCGAAGTTTGGGGGTATCATCTGACTTAAGATGGAATCAAATCCACAGTGCCTTCCTTCTAGATAGATCTTTATCATCAGACGGCGAAGACACATCACAAAGCATTCCATTAATACAAGTTTCCTTTTTCAGACATTGAACAAAGAGACTTTCTTCTTTCTTCTTCTTCTTCTTCTTCTTCTTCTTCTTCTTCTTCTTCTTCTTCTTCTTCTTCTTGATTTAAAGAAATGTTTATTCAGAAAAAAGCATGGTTATTATACACGTAGACATTGTAAGCAACAACAAGCCAACCCTTTATAGCCTGCTCCTAATGCAAAGCAACACAATTTTAGTTTTGCAGCTGATATACAATCATATACTTTGAAAGAAAAACAATAATATCTGCTGCAAATGCATATGAATTCAAAATACCAAGGTAAAGAAATGGGAGGGAAAACCACAATTCTTCTTGTTCTTCTTCTTCTTCTTCTTCTTCTTCTTCTTCTTCTTCTTCTTCTTCTTCTTCTTCTTCTTCTTCTTCTTCTTCTTCTACTTCTTTTTCTTCAAACGCCTCAGACAAAACCATTGTTGTCTGTCAAATGAGGGAAAATATTACTATCTGAACACACAAAAAAGCCAATAACAAAAATAACAGGGCAGTCAGTGCAGCGTCCTGTCATTCTGCTGACACGTGCATCTCCCACACCTCCTCACCCACAACGACCCCCCCGCCCCCCCTCCCCAACACCCTTCCTTTTCCTCCACCTTCCCTGACCATCATCATAGCCTGTCTCCTAAACTTTTCCTCCCGACAGATAGCTACATGCACGTGCAACACACGAACATGAATGGTGTCATTGAACTAGGCTACTCCTTTTACCTTCAAGCTTTCTTTCCTCTGAAAGTTACACGTGTGGCTGGCTGCCTGATGTTCTGGGTAATAGTAGGACAAGCTTCAAGCCTTGTCATCTACCTCCAGAAGCTCAGATTACCCTTGGCACTGGCTTGAACCCCCTTGTTTCCAGAAAAAGCAACATAGCAAGTCTTTGAGGGTAAAGTCGGGGAGAAAAACACGGTCATGATCCTGTTAAAAGAAACTTATTCAGTAAAAAGGAAGAAAAACCACAGAAAAAAATGATAACACAAGGATATAAACAAAATGTTGGTCTAGAGGTAGCACACCTGTCTTGAAAGCATCGATTCTCTGGTTAAGCCTAACCTTTTCTCCATCCACTATACATTGTGAAGTAGTCTTGCTGCTTGTCTTTCAAATGAGATGATAAACCAAGGGCCTGTTTACAACATGCATTCTGTGCATGTAAAAGAACCCACAGCAATGAGAGAGTTATGTCAAGCTTAAGATGAGATCAAACCCGCAACAACCGTTTTTGGAAGCTTTTCACCAACTCAGAAAAAAACCACACAAACACTTCAATCAACATCATGTGTGTGTGTGTGTGTGTGTGTGTGTGTGTGTGTGGTGTGTGTGTGTGTGTGTGTGTGTGTGTGTGTGTGTCTGGAGGGGAGGGGGGGTTGTTCCACTTTGCTCTGCCTTTGTTTTTAGCGGCGGTGGTGTAAATATTGAACAAAGAGAACAAACATCTCTACATAAATGTCAACCAGCACCATGTGGGGTTTCTGCTTTGCTTTACTTTGCTTTACTTTACTTTACTGGATTGATGTAAATACTGAACAAAGAGAACACTTCAACACAAAATGCCACTCATGAAATTAAGGAGTCTTACAAGGCCGTCACTATAGTCCCCACTCATACACTGCTACCACAGGGGTATCCCATCCCCTACATCTCCTAGCCTACCACCCTTCCCTCTTCTCAACTGTCCAGTGTTATTTTTCTCTCCCGGTTTTACCTTTCCCTCAACTGCACGTGTAACATTAACAGAACGGTACCATTAAACTGCTCTCTTTTTTAACGTCTATGCTTTGGTTTTCTAAATGCTGACACGTGTAGCTGCTTATCCTCAGCAAAGACAAACCAAGGCTCCAATGGATCAGTATGACGAATCTCCAATCCCTTACACACGCTCTTGAGCCTGTGCCTAAGGGATGACAACATGGTAGTCTTTAGGTGGAGAAGTCATAAAGGCAGCAACAGGAGTATGCTCCATTACAGCAGGATTACAAGGGGGCTAGCATGATGGCGTAATGTTTCGTTATCAAGGCTGTTTGAAAAAGTATTTTACAGTATCAGTTGATAGAATGGTGGGCATTGTTTTTCAGGCTTGTTTCGTTATCCAGGTGTTTGAAAAGTATTTCATTGCAAAAAATGGATCAAATGGTGTGCATTGTTCTTCAGGCCTACGAGTCCTTTGAGCTATTCAGAACGTGATACTGCAATTAACTTAAAAGTCATCCTAGCTTGTCTAGCTTGGATGAAAGAAGTATGTGACTAAAACTTCTGTACTCTTCTGTTATTGTTTCTTTCTGTCTCTGGTCATTTAAATTATTGTGAACCATGTAGCAGCTGGACACTCCATAACTTAACAACTAGGGGGGTCACCCAGAATGTTGCAACCCTGTCTCACTCATCACACCTGGAAATTGCTGTACACTAATGTTAATCATTCATACATCCTTGAAGCCAAATGAGCCGCCGCTGTAGTCTAGTGGTTAGGGCGTTGGACTCGTAATCTAAAGGTTGCGGGTTCGATCCCAGCTTTCGGCTATGGCGTTGTGCCCCTGGAAAAGGCACTTTACGGCTATTTTCTCACCCCACCCAGGTGTAAAAGGGGTACCAACCTTGTGTTGGGGGTTAACCCTGCGATAGACTGGCGTCCTATCCAGGGGGGAGTCTATGACTCTCAGTCGCTTAACGCCACAGAAACTGGGATAAGTACCGGCCTGATGAGCCTTAGGCTCGGGACAGACTTTAACTCTTAACTTTTGAAGCCAAATACAGCTACCGTAATGGTGGCGGAAGCTACACCGTGTGCCCACTGACGTGTATGCCACATTAAACACACACTCTGAGTGTGTGTGTGTGTGTGTGTGTGTGTGTGTGTGTGTGTGTGTGTGTGTGTGTGTGTGTGTGTGCGCGCGCGCACGCATGCACGCGTGTATGCGTGTGTGTTCCTTGTATATAGACTTCAGAATATCTGTATATATGTTTTGTCCGTCGTGTTCGACAATGACCTCCAAAACAGCACAGGAGGCAGCTGCTGTTTCGAAAATTGGACAGAAATTTGATTATAGTGGAGGCGCCTTGCCCACAGTACATCCCTACTCTCTCGGCCTAGAGGGCATACAGACATTCAGCATTGGAGATGTTCTCCAAAGGCCAACTAGCCTCCAGGGATGCAGCACATAAGGACTGTGCAAGTCACGCCTCCTAGTCAAAAAGTTATCGTCGATCACTAAAGACTAAGCTGTAAAAAGGAATTCCATGAGTGGGAAAGAAAGCCACTGATCATACAGCCTCTCACTTTGCTGTTGCCCCCAGCATCAATGGTTCAATCAAGAACTGTGAGAAACCCCTGGTGCCAAAGGCATTCAGAATAATCTAAATGTTTTTGTTTTTATAGAGCCATTCAATCAAGTGAAAACCTCAGTGATTTTACCACATTCAGAGTATCTAAATATGGTAAAATCACTGAGGTTTTCACTTGATTGAATGCCTCTATGTTCTCTGGCTAATCAATCGTGAAATCAATATGGCCACAAAAGCTGGCGGATTAAATGTCCATTAGTGTCATCAGGCTTCTTGCTTTAACTGGAAATCGCATCTGTTTACAAAGTTTTCTTTCCTTCTTTCTTTTCTGCTCTTATTTCTTTTTTTTCTTTCTGTGTCCTACATATCCTTCTTTTTATATCATTTTGTTCTGTCTGTCTGTCTGTCTTTGTTCTTTCCTATCATTTTTAAAACTATTTTTTCCCTTTCATTCTGCTCGCTTTTGTCTTTCTCTCATTTGTTTTTTTCCTTTTTTTTTTTTTTTTACCTTTTTTCTTTTGTTTCTGCTTCTTTGTCCCTTTATTCTTTTCATTCTCCTCTCTCTCTCTCTCTCTCTCTCTCTCTCTCTCTCTCTCTCTCTCTCTCTCTCTCTCTCTCTCTCTCTCTCTCTCTCTCTCTCTCTCTCTCTCTCTCTCTCTCTCTCTCTCTCCTCTCTCTTTCTTTCTTTCTCTTTCCTTCTTTTTTCCCCCCTCCATTCCAACAGCATACATACCCCCCAACATCTCACCATTGGTGAGTGAACCTTAGAACTCTAGCCCAAAGAACGAAAAAAAACACACACATGACACAAACATACCCAGCATGCAATCTGTAAATTGGCGAGGCCTGGACTCTGTCGAGTTAAATCTACAGAAGGCACAGAAAGTTTGATGCAGCCCTCCTCAAGGAAAGAAGGGTGAAATCGATCAGTTTGATCCAATAATAATACGATACAGTTAGAGACTATTACATAATATTAGGATGCAGTTTCATAACTGCAACATGCTTTAAAAGCACCTGACACCAGGCAATTCAGCTCAAAGCAAAATAGCTTTGTACAAAGTGGGCTTCCTGATTTCCTAATACCAGAAAATTAATACAGAAGATTATCATTTGATAAAATCTCTCTCTCTCTCTCTCTCCTCTCTCCTTCTCCTCTCTCTCTCTCTCTCTCTCTCTCTCTCTGTATTTTTGTTTTAGTTGTGTGGTGCATGTTGTAAAAGTAGCGATGTGCCATAGCGTTTTGTTATTTCCTCTTTTTGAAAAAAAAAATGTTATTGTTTTTGTTGGTTTGGTCGGATTTTCCTTATAAAAGGAGGGGAGGGTATCTTTCTTTTCTGTTTTATTTTGTTTAGTTTTGGGGCTGTTATTTCGTGGGGATTTTTTGCTTTTTATGTGTTTTTATGTCTTTTATTTTGTCAAGTGGGAATTGATCCCTTTTAATGGGATTATTTCTAATTTGTCCCCGCATCTCCCCTTCTTTCACAAACAGTTTGTCCACAAGAACACAGAGCGGACCAACGCCTGCCACAAAATCCAAGAATCTCACATGTCAAAACAACTAAATCCCACTGAAGCCACTCCCTCCTCCCTTCCCCACACAACGATTACCGCCAGACTCAGCACCAGCCGACACATACACACACACACACACACACACAACAACACACACGCACGCACACACACACACACATACACACAGTGATAGACAACGCACAAATGATAGAGACACAGAGGCACACACACACACACACACACACACACACACACACAATACAGCGACACACAGATGATAGAACCACTATGATAGGAACACACACACACACACACACACACACACACACACACACACACACACACACCCCACACACATGAAGGGGACACACAGATGATAGAAGCACACCATGATAGCACACACCACACAAAACACGCACACACACACACACACACACACACACACACACACACACACACACACACACACACACAATAATAGGAGACACACAGATGATAGAACGCACACACACACACACCACACACACCACACACACACACAACACACACACACACACACACACCACACACACACACACACACACACACACACACACACACACACACACACACACACACATGATAGGGGAGAGAGAAGGGGGCCCCGTGGATTGAAGGACTCATGTGCGGCAGGCACCTGCCACACAGCCCAGTCACTCCATTAACCCGCTATCAACAAGCCGCCATACTGGGCTTTCGCCTTGGGCACACAAGCATCCTCAACTCTTAATGCACGTCCTTCTTAGCTACCTTGGATGGTTTGGGCATGTTCTTAAGACGAGTTTCTGTCCTTATCAGGGTTTGATGTGTAAAGTTTGTGCAAATTTGGTGTAAAAAACTAGTTAGAAATTAATGTTAGATTTATGGATATGTTTATTGAATGAAAATGGACTAAAAGCGAGACAGCAGTTGTTGATGATTGTTGAAATTTACATCGTCAACTTTGATGACGTGGGCCGAGCTGAAGAGGTCTCCCAGAACCAGTCCATTGGAGGAGTGTTGTTGCGGCCCTATTGTTCCCAAGGAAATTCACAGGCATAAGTAAGTAAGTAATTTGATTTATTGTGTATGATTTTTTATCATTATTTTAAGAAATTCCATGTATCTATTTACTGATTTTTACGCATTCGCATAAATTTACTATTATAAAAAAGGGACCAAGACTTTTTAAAAGATAGTTGTAATCTCCCACCATATTTTGCACAGTTTAACCAGTTCTCACACACTTTATAATACATTACCGATGAAAAAAAATAGAGGAAAAAAAAAAGTGCATGTAACCACTTACAACTTCTCTTTAAAACACTTTAACGACATAAATCCAGCTAACGACACTCTAACACTCGGATCCACCAGTGAAGATGGCGCAGCTCTCCTCGCGTGCCGCCGCGCACGCGCACTGGCAACACGTGACTGGGATCACTGTGGCTTCAGCTTGTCGGAGTGGGCAGACAGGGGGCACGTGATGGTGATGGGTTTGTAATGTCGTCTGCCAGGGGCGGAGTGGCCATCTAATGGACAGGCCGCATGCCATCTCTGCTAGCCCCGTCCTTCTGTCAGCAGATTAGCTGGATCATAAAGTGTGATAAAGGCTGTTTGTTGTTGCTGTTGGGGTGATGTGTTTGTGGTTAAGGGTAGTGATGATAGTCATACCCTCCCTGTCTAGTCTCTCGGGAGATGATTAGTATTAGTTGTGTGTGTATGTGTGTGTGTTGTTGTGTTGTTGTTGTTGTTGTTGTTATTGTTGTTGTTGTCAATGTTGTTGTTTGTTTGGACTATGACCCTTTAGTGATGACAAACCCTATGTGTTAGGTACAAGGAGAGTGAGTTGCAATGTAATCTTGTCTATAATACAAAATGAAAGAAAGTAAAGGAAAAAAAAGAAAGAAAGACAGCAACTAAAAAGAAAAAAGAAAGACTAAATGAAAGAAAGGAAGACGAACGAAAGAAAGACAAATAGAAAAAGAAAAAGATAAAGGAGAGAAACAAACAAAAAGAAAGAAAAGAAAGAAATCAAGAAGACAAGAAAAAAAACGAAGACTAGACATCAAGAAAGAAAGAAAACCACAATCACAATCAAAACAAACCAGCGCGAAACATTGTGGATAACACAAAATGGGGAAGTGTAAAGATACCATTGAGCTAATTAAATACATCCTCCAATCAATGACTCTGGGGGCTAAAAAAGGATTTGTACATTTCTTTGACAAGTGATCCTTTAATTATTAGATACCATACTATTAATTATCAACAGATCCTAGGCAATGTAGAAAATTAGGGTTTATGATGATTCAGGACTAGGTTGCTGTGACACAATCATGACTGATTAAAAGAAATCTGACTAAAAATGAGTCCATGTATGGCTTATAAAGAAGACCAACATCTTCAGATGCAGAAGAATAACTGCACTGCTGAATGGTATGTTACGTAGGTAGTTCTTGTGAATAGGGGCAGATGGACGTAAAGGAAGGTTACTTTGACCCACAGCTGCTGTTGAGGTCACACTGACCCTGCTGATCTGTGATGAGTCACAGTGACTCAGTTATCCACAGCTAAAGATTTGGTGCACAGCTTTTGCTTAAAGGAAACCGTGTACATAGGAATGCCTGTCCTAACTCAGATCAACTGTAATATCGTATAAAATCGTATGCTGGGTGGCGCTGCTCTTGTGGGGACGCGCTCTCCTTGGGGAAAGCAGCCCGAATTTCACGCAGAGAAATCTGCCGTGACTTAACGTGGTGTAAAATGTAAAAATTGTAAATGTACAGAGTGAAATATTCACTTTGACCTGTTCTAGCAGAAAACCATTTTACATTTTTAATTGTGGTTGAAGAGCACGAATGAATGAAAATTATAATAGACATAGGAATTGTTTTAAAGTCTAACCCATGCTAAAATGTAATCCCGAGGCCATAATAAGAAACTTCAAATAAGATTCGAACCATGGAATTCTTGCTTTTCAAAGAATGCATCAATCTATGTGCCATCAAAGACTAAAGCAATGAGAGAGAGAGAGAGAGAGAGAGAGAGAGAGAGAGAGAGAGAGAGAGAGAGAGAGAGAGAGAGAGAGAGAGAGAGAGAGAGAGAGAGGGAGTGCCGTGGAATTTAATCCTACACTCTGACAGGTTCCAGAGTTAAGAATAGTTAATTGAAACTTTCAGCCCGACAAGTCAGATTTCCTTTGAAGACAGGAGCTGCCTAAATTGCAAATTGCTTGAGGAAGGCCAAAAATGTCGTGGACAAAATGGAAATCGTTAGGAAACGGAAATCACACCAGAACAGGGCCAAGCAAGAGGCTCCAATATTCGATACCTGCTTGCCGACATGCTCAGAAAAAAAAAAAAAAAGGCTACAGAGCAATGTCCGATTATAAATACACGTTTACATCAGCTTGAAAAAGATGATAGCGGCGGTGGTAGTGGTGGAGGTAGCGGCTGTGGTGATGGTGTTGGTAGGGGTGGTGGAAGTGATGGTGGTGTGCAATGGTGGTGATGATGGTGGTAGTGGTGGTGATGATGGTGGTAGTGGTGGTGTGGTGGATGATGGTGGTGGTAGTGGTGGCGGTGATGATGGTGGCTGTAGCGAAACTTAGGCTGCTGGTTACAGCCAGCTCGGATCAATGAAGGCTTTGGAGAGCATCTTTGTTGGCGGCAGTTAGGGATATTGATTAACGATTGCCGGCAAATGGTCAGTTAAATAACCCCAAGCCGCCATTCACATCTGCAGCTTGCAGGGCTAGGAAAGAAAAGTGGAGGCAGGCAGGAACACTGTGGCCACAGTCTGCAACACGGGGAAAAAACACAAAAAGAAAACAAGACGTCTAAAGCACCGACCTAGTGAGTTAGAAGTGCGGTTTGATTTCTATTTGTGGGAACTCTCCCCTATCCACAGACCTTATATGGTGGTCCCAGGGCTAGTCTTTTGGGATGAGCTGATAAACCGAGGTCCTGTGATGCCATAAACGATCCTAAAAGATCCCGGCAACAAGAGAGCTATCCCTAGCAAAATTCTGTATAAAAAGCCACTCTCACGGGGAAACAACTACAGATACAGAAAAAATATGAATCTCTAACTACTTTAAATCATCTACATAGTACTATTTCTTTAATTATCTGCTTTATTTGACATTTTCTAAGACTTGAAATAAGTGTACTGTGTACTTGTGAGGGTGGTTTAGGCAGCACAGTCAGATAGTTGCAAGAAAGATGAAGTAATCTAACCCACTCATTGCTTGTTGCTACACTGACAATCTGCACATGCCTAATTTTATCAAGAAGACCAGCAGACAACAGAGAAGTGGAGTGAGGGGATACATTGTTTGCTTGAGCATAACAAAAAAACCAAAATCTTTTTATATCAAAGCCATGTGACAACTGGGGATGGGATAGCCTAGTGGTTAGGTCATGATCTGATGGCCCAGGATCCAGCCACCATGCAGGCACCCACTTTAAGGAATTTTACCTTAGAGTCAACATCAGCACTGACTCCACTTCCTCAACAGCCTTTCAAATAGGACTATAGACTGAGGGTCCCATGAGCGAAGCACAAGCTATTTTTTGCTGGTAAGAACGGACCCAAAACAATCCAGTCTTGTTCTTTATTGCCCCACCAACCACATGAGTCGTACTGGGGCTGTCACCCCATAAAATTGCAAGTCTCGGAATAAAACTGTGCAACTATATACAGATTCAATAACAAAAAAAAAGAAAACCGCATGCACACAGATGTCATGCTCAGTCACCATCCCCCAAATCAGCATGTGGCTGCCTTAATGGTAGATAAAAATGATCGCACAAAATCTCACTGTTGGTGAACCTCTGAGCTCTCTCGCCATGGAACAAGAACAATGTCATGACCCAGCATGCCACGAAAGATAACTCAGCCCACAGGCAATGCTGATACTATCTACAGTAAGCTATTGATCAGCCAGGACTGTAAAAAGCATCCTTACAGACCCAAAATAAAGTTTATTGATTAACTCTTGCCGGCCCAAAATAGTGAAATAACCTTTCATGCCACATGCCTCTCATGCTCCAGGCAAAATGAATGGAGCCAGTGGAGGAAAAATATGGCCCTGGTTTGCATGCAAAACCAAAATGAAACAGAAACGCCCCTAAATAGCCTTTCTCTGCCAAAGCCTGTGGCCTCCATTGTTTTCTTTGGTTCTTTTCCTGGCAGGCCCCAGTCAATACATTTTGATTTTGCTTTCACCCTGCCTGCCAGCCTGTGTCGGATGTAATGGGATTGTAGTGTCAGGCACTGTGGAACAAGTGGATTGGAAGAGTCTGCCTGCCACAGGCTCTGTGGAACTAGCTACAGTATGCCCGGGGAAAATGGTTTGTCGTTATAGGCTGTACAGATCTTAGAGGAAGTCTTGAATGTTACAACTTTATTTTTTCAAAAATACAACTCCTATGCATAGTTTTCCTTTTGAGTCATAACTGCCTCATATTGTTTGTCTGTGGGTGAGTTTGTCTGTCAGTTAGTCTGTCTGTCTGTCTGTGTGTCTCTCTGTGTGTCTGTCTCTGTCTCTGTCTCTGTCTCTCTCTCTCACACACACACGGGAGCGCGCGCACGCGCAGGCACACACACACACACACACACACACACACACACATACACACACACACACACACACACACACACACACACACACACACACACACACACAGCTTGATCACCCAGTCTTGCACATCCTAGATATTGTCTAATCTCATAAATTTTGTCCAGCACATACTCCACCCTAGCCAACTCCACAGGCTTTGCAACTCAGATGTTTCTCTTGTCTCCCCTGCCTTGCTGCACTTCAGGCATTTCAACATCCATCATTATTTAACCCTCCACCTCTCCCTCTTTCCCTCCCTCCTGTCATCCTAAAGCAGCATCAGGAAGGCATGAAAGCTGTGCTTTCCATGGCTGGATCATACTGCCCTATATCCGACATAGTTCCAGAAGTGTTCCTGAGATAACAGCCACTGCATCTTTGTCTGCTATGTCTACCTTTCCTCTGTCTTGTTTCCTGCTGACACAAGTTGATAGTTAAATGGAAGAAAGCTATACATTTTTAAAGCATTATTTTACTCTGTACATATCCAAATAAGCAAACAAAAATACAGCAGAGGAAAGGTATCAAGTTACAGCTTATTGTAAACCTCTTCCCATGGGAAATTGATATTTGTTGCTTACTCCCAGAAAACTTCAGTTTTTCTTTAAGTATTAGACACACTTGCTTTAAATTTTGCATAAAATGTTCACAGATTATTTCTTTTTTTTCACAGGAAGTTTATTTAGAAATCAAGTAGACTTGTATTTATTTTTTCTTGTGGTTATGCAGCTTATGTATCTGATTTTACAATGTTTCTTCATGACTTTTGCGAATAGTGCTTTAAATTTAAGGATTGTGTCTGTCAATGGCAGTTCATGCTTCAATATTATTGCTTTACTTTCTATCTCTCTTCAAAGACCCTTGGAATGGAATTATATTAACAGATTTGAAATCTATGTTAGGACTATGCACACAATGCAGAATCTCTATGCCAATATCATCTCACGACCTACCAAGCCACTTAAGATAGCACAGATTAGACATGATGCAGATAACATCTACCATAAGCTATCAATCAGCCAAGCTATAAAAAGCAGGCTTGCCTCTATTGATAAACTATTGCAGGCCAAAAATAGTCAAATAACCTTTCATACCACTGGCATCTGAAGCTTCAGGCAAAATGAATGGAACCAGTGGAGGAAAAGTATGGCCCTGGTTTGCATGCAAAACCAAAACGAAAAAGAAACGCCCCTAAATAGCCTTTCTCTGCCAAAGCCTGTGGCTTCCATTGTTTTCTTTAGTTCTTTTCCTGGCAGGCCCTGGTCAATACATTTTGATTTTGCTTTCACCCTGCTTGCCAGTCTGTGTCAGCTGTAATGGGATTGTAGTGTCAGGCACTGTGGAACAAGTGGATTGGAAGAGTCTGCCTGCCACAGGCTCTGTGGAACTAGCTACAGTATGCCCGGGGAAAATGGTTTGCAATTACAGACAAGGCTGTACAGACCTTAAAGGAAGTCTGGAATGTTACAACCTTTTTTTTTCCAAAATGCAACTCTTGTGTATAGTTTTCCTTTTGAGCTATATATTGACTCATAACTGCCTCCTATTGTTTGTCTGTCAGTGAGTCTGTCTGTCAGTGAGTCTGTCTGTCTGTCTGCCTGTCAGTTTCTCTGTCTGTCTGTCTGTCTGTCTGTCTGTCTGTCTGTCTCTCTTTCTCTCTCTCTCTCTCTCTCTCTCTCTCTCTCTCTCTCTCTCTCTCTCTCCTCTCTCTCTCTCTCTCTCTCTCTCTCTCTCTCTCTCTCTCTCTCTCTCTCTCTCTCTCTCCTCTCTCTCTCTCTCTCTCTCTCTCTCTCATCTTTTTTACCCATTCTTGCAGGTCCTACATGACCACTACTCTCATGAATTTTGTCAAGCAGGTACTACACAGTAATCATCTGCACTGACCAATAGAAACTCAAATGTTTTCTCTTGTCTCCCCCTGCTTTGCCTCACTTCAGGCAGTTCAACATCCACCATTTCATCTCATTTTACCCTCCACCTCTTTCTCCTTCCCTCCTGACTGTCATCAGAAGCAGCGTCAGGAAGGCATGAAAGCTGTGCTTTCCATGGCTGGATCATACTGCCTTATATCGGAAATAGTTCCAGAAGTATTCCTGAGATAACAGCCACGGCATCTTTGTCTGCTATGTCTACCTTTTAACTGTCTTGTTTCCTGCTGACACAAGTTGAGAGCTAAATGGAAGAAATCTATGCATTCTTAATGCATGATTTACTCTGTACATATACAAAATAAGAAAACAACAAAACAGCAGGGAAAAGGTATCAAGTTACAGCTTATTGTAAGCCTCTTCCCATGGGAAATTGATATTTGTTGCTTATTCCCAGAAAACTTCAGTTTTTCTTTACATACTGGACACACTTGCTTTACAGTTTGCATAACATTTTCACAGAATCTTTCTATTTTTCAAAAAAGTTTATT
>CM060325.1:7313090-7328090 GCA_030674155.1 Stramonita haemastoma | reverse complement strand
GAGAGAGACAGAGACACAAAGAGATTTTTTTTTTAACTTACTGGAAGAGATTTCATGTAGCTCCTGAAAATTCAAAACAAGAATGTTCTTTCAATGAACTGTGTGTGGTTATACGATCCATGTTTTGCCTTCAGGCATTGAAGTGTGCGCTTAGAAAAGGTCACTAGTGCTGAGAATCCTTTTAGCTACGGCTAATTTCAAAAGTGATGTATGCAAGTCTTGTTTTACCTCATTTTACCCTGTCTTGCCTTGTCTCTTCCTGCCATCTTTCATCTCTTAAAAAAACAAAACATTCATGGCACTTTCGATTTTTTATGCATAAAAATTCTGATTTTGCATTTGGATTATGCTTTTTAAAATGAATCATATACACGGTTATTTTCCTATATATTTGTGGATTCCTCTCTTACTTCCTTGTTATCTTGATACTGCTTCGCTTCTTTTGCGTACTTACATTTAAGTTACTTTTTTTTCTTGTTTATTTACTTGACTCTGCGTGCACTTGTTTGGTGCTTGTTTTTTTCCCTCTAGATCTAGTGTTTTCCCTTTTCTATTTGAGTGCAAATGCATGATCCATACCTATGATTATGTGCTTTGGCTGTTTGATTCAGGTTCTTGAGAACTTAACTCTGCAATAACTGGAACTGCTATTTTTCCCCCAAAAAATCAATTAATTTCAATCTAATTTTTTGTTCCTGGCCCAGAGCACTAATACGAGTACGCTAACTATTGAAATGAGAAGCAAACAACATGTATGCCCATGCTGTTATAGGTTTCTTAGATTTTTTTAAATACCCAAATATGACTGTTTTCTACACAAAAGCATCACCATCATCAACGAAAGATTATTCATGCAGCTTCTTTCTTTCATTTAAGAATAAATTACTAAAGCAAATAACCCTTTAGAATTGGTTCGATTCTGTTTACAACACTCATTATTTCTTGATGTTGTGATCCTAACAAAGACATGAAGATAAGCAAATACTGCTTCTTGGTCCTCAGTTTGTAATCGTTGGAATTTCGGGTGGTAATTACAGTAATTGCTTAATGGTAGTCATGGTACGATTAAATATAATTTTATTGCCTTGATTCCATCAAAAGTGATGTATCTGTCTTGTTTTACTCCATTCACCATGTCTTGCCTTGTCTCTTCCTGCCGTCATTTCATTATAAAAAAACACACAAATAACACCAACAAATACCATAATTGTGTTGGAGACAATTCAGATTCTGATTTGAATACCCTCATTGAATCTGACAAACAACCCACCAGTTAAACAACATAAACAACAACACACCAACAACACACCCCCACCCCCCCCCCACACACACAAAACACACACACACAAATCTAATTCAAGTAACCCCAATTGACTGCAGATTTGTCATGATCTAAAAATCTAGCTAAAACTGGTCGTCATTATATATTGCAGCTTATTGATTAATCCATTAATACATATGAACCGTACTTGTATTTGATTTGATTATTTTTACTAGTAATAACTCATCAACGGGAAACACATTTTCTAGCTGGGATTTTTTTTCGTTTATTGACAGATCAATACAGATCAGTAGTTGCAGACAGGAAAAATCATTCTGTGTTTTTACTGTTCAAACCAAAACTAAAGAAAAAGTTTGACTGAGCACGATTTTAGTATAATGACTTTGAGTAGGTTTAAAACTAAATATCCATGGCTTTTTTGGTTTTGTTTTTGTTTTTTTAGGGGGATCTTATTGCTTATTGAGCCTTTTGTATTGTTCCTGGGCTAGACCTTTTAGGATCACAAATGGGATATTTTCCAGAAGCAACCATTTTTTGAACACATTAAGAATCCGTACTCCTCTTCGGAGACAATGTCTAACACAACACAGTGTGCTTTTGTGGCTGTGTTTATCACACCTTGTTTTAAACCATTCACGCATGGGCAACAGCAAAGTGAGAGTTGATGATCATGACTGTCTTTCCTATCATGCAATTCCCCTTTACAGCTAGTCTTTAGTGATCGCAAATGACTCTCTGACTATGGAGGCTTGACTTGAACAGTCATGGGGCTGCAGCCCTGGGGGCTAGTTGGCCTTTGAGAAATCTCCAACGCTGACTGTCTTTATGCCCTCTTGGCCGAGAGAGTGGGGGGGTGCTGTGGGCAAGGCACTCTCCACTATAATCAAATTTCTGCCCTGTTTCCGAAACAGCACTCCTCCTCTGCGTTTGGAGGTCATCGTTGAATACAACGACAAACATAGGACTGTGCAGACATTTATTTATGTTGTTTGTATGTGTTCTTCCATCATAGATGGCCTACTCTACTCATGCAGGAAAAGCAGAACGTGATTTTAACTGTGCACAAGATGATCTATGTGCGTTCGCGCACTGGGGCCTCGAATTTTAGTCTATCCCAAGTGACTTTACGGGGAGTGGAGTAATACGACTTTGACCCCAGGAAAAATGAAGGTTTGTCTGTGTGAGGCTCGAACCTAGGCTCAATTCCGGGTGGTCAAATCATGAGCAGCACTCTACCACAGGCTATCCCCGCCTCCCATCCAGTTACTGAGGTGGATAACAGAGATAGATTCAGTTTAAAGAGATATTCTTTACTTCAATATTGCCATATGTGTGGATTTTTTTTAATGGATTATATATGTTGCAGTCTTTTCTGTTAATCGTTAGATCATACACTCTGATCACACAACTACTAGAGGTTGCGGAGTTTTTTTTTGTTTGCTTGTTTGAGCCATGGGAATTTTCTTGTTTTCTTTTTTTTGTCCTTTTTTTAGGGGAAGGGGGCCGAGGGAAGTGGGGACTGGAGTGGAATGAAGGATGAAGGTGCTGGAAGTGGCGGAACACATCATTCAAATCCACCCAAGAAACTATCTCCGCTTCGATGCTCATTTCGAACACGGCATTCTTCTTCCCCCATCACCATTCACTATCACCACCACCATCCTCCTTTGCATCCACATCATCATCATCATATCATCATCATTATCATCATCAATCTCAATCCAATGCTGAATGCATGCACAAACCCGTGAACCTGATACAGCATCAGACATCTCATCAGCACTGGGGCCACAAACGCCTTACGTCATCCGCAGGAAGTCATAAGGAAGATGTGGCTCAAAAGACGACCTGCTAGCCTAGGTGATCACAGCTAGCACAGTGAGTAAGCGCTGAAAAAGGTGGGGGAGAAGCCTAGTGATAAAATGGAGGTGGCCGGCCCCTACCTTGTCACTGGTGATGAAAGAAGCCCATTCAAGGTAATTTTGCAATTATCTGGAGGTGTGAATGCCTGGAAGCAGAGAACAACGACCACCAATGCACGAACGTGAAGGCAAGACTGGTACGGGTTTTGTGATTCAGAGTGAAGACTATAGGCTATTATGCATGTTCGTCAACCCTTGCATTTTTTTAAAAAACAACTACACAACACACCACACCCCCCCCCCTCCCCCACAAACGTGTGTTTGTATGTTGTGATGTTTTGTGGTTTTTTTGCGTGAATAATTATGTAAACTACTAATAACTCCACTGTTTATTGCTAAGATACGTTTGAACCATCACAAAATTAAAAAGGGAAAGAAAGAAAGCTACAGATATGAAGTGAAACTGAACATTAATGAGATGTCCAGGAAACGTGAAAGTAACATAAGGTGGAAGTTACTGTGCAGAATCATTGTACTTTTACCAAAAAAGCTGAGAGACTTCTTCTCTTTTCGTTATAGTTTAAAAGTCTATATGCACTAAGCTCAGCTGTAAGAAAGTGGATTGTGAATGATAATGCAATGGAAAACATGAAAGACTAAGACGATAAAAAAAATATTATCCCAATATGTTTCCGAACTATGATTTAGCAACATTTATTTAAGAGAAAAACCAGGGGGGGGGGGGGGGGTCGGAATTCCTTTGCTATTTTTAACACGTTCAAAATGTCGCAGCATGTATAATATGTGACAAAAATTGAGATCGCATTTTTCCTCGATTAAAAGATTTCGCTTTAAGAGTTTTTTTCTATGGCTAATATTTTCATGATAGAATCTTCTCCACCACACACAACACACACAACATGCACACCACACACACACACACACACCACACACACACACACACACAACACACACACACAACCACACACACACACACACACACACACACACCACACACACACACAACAACACACACAACAACACACCACACACACACACCACAAAGATCATTACTTTCTGTTAGAATCTTCTCAATTGTTCTGGCTGCTTTGGCATGTGGCAACATCAGCCTAAAAGTAAACAGATACAAATGGAAGCAAAAACTTATTTCCAAACGCATCCTATAAACCTAAAAAAAAAAAAAAAAAAAAAACCTGCTGAATTTCAG
Organism: Stramonita haemastoma; assembly: GCA_030674155.1. NCBI lineage: Eukaryota > Metazoa > Mollusca > Gastropoda > Neogastropoda > Muricidae > Stramonita > Stramonita haemastoma. The sequence continues at coordinate 7,323,718 of CM060325.1, read as the reverse complement.
CCAAACCATCCTGCTGGCAGCAAACAAACAATACAATCAGGAAATCAGACATCCTTAGGCAGCTCCTATATCTAATATTTTTCTTCCTAACCCTGCATTGTTTGATACTCTTTTAAAGGCACATCCATCACTCTTGTAACCATTAAAAGTCACAAGTCACAAACAGGAAGTCGTAATTAAACCCTCCTCCTAAAGGCAGGGCTGCATAACAAGAACGATTATGTGTCATAAACATGGAGAGAAAAACCCTATAAAAGGGAGGCAAGCCGCAGTCCGTAACATGGCCATAAAAGAGGGCAATTTCAGGTAATTTTGTCATTATCTCTGATACCAGGGCCTTGAGGCAGACAAAACAACGACACAAAAAGAAATGATAGCCACGGAAAATCAGCAGTGGTTTAACAAAAAAAAGGGACAAAGAAAAAGACTGGGAATTCAACAATGAAATCTGAAATCTTAATGTCAAGAACAATTAACAGGATTTTTTTTCCTTGCCTTGAGCTCCGGGGTTCGCTAATGGTGAGATTGTGGGTATGTGACTGTATTTGCCCATTATTAGTCAGGAAAAAAAATTTGATTTTTCCTTTGTTGGATATGAGTTTGCTCCAATCATATATGGAGTATATAGGTATATAAAGAAAAAGAAAAGTGGCTGATGCAAAAGCCATGGTTGTGACATTAATGTTCTCTGACTTTAAATGGTACTAAACTGTTGTGTACACACAGACATCAATAAAATAGCTACAAAACCCGCACATCATAAGCAGGAAGCCATAACTAATATCTCATCTAAAATACACAGGTTATACGATCACAACAAGAGTGACGATCTGCTATAAATTGTGAAAGTAGGGTACATAAAACCAGGCCAAACTGCAGCCTTTCACAAGATAGTAACGGGAACGGGATAGCCCCGTGGTTAGAGCACTGCGCCAGGGTTCGAGCCACCACCAAGGTACCCGCCGTTTGAGGGGATTTTCTCCTGAAGTTAACATCCCAATCGACTTCACTCCCCAGAAAGTCCGGTTGGGACTATAAACCGATGTTCTGTGTGTGTTCGCACGCAAAACATCTTGCACACATGTTAAAACCTGTACCGCATATTGGAAGAGTACGCCAGTACCATTGTGTGCAGATGTAAACGGATGTCAGATGAGTGAGAATTACATTACTGCCTGCTGCTGCTGCTGCTGCTGCTGCTGCTGCTGCTGCTGCTGCTGTGCTCCTGCCCAGAATATTCCAGAAACTGATGTTGCTGCTCCATCTAGTTCCTTAAAAAAAAAAGATATAAATGCTACGTGAAAAGAAGTTGAGAAGAGACTAAAAAAACACACACACACCAAGAGTTATAATGCTAATGTCAGTTCTTTTACGGACAGAAACAGTATAACTACATGGCTGAGAGGAAAACCCCTGTGCACACACACTCAGAGTGGCTATGTAGTTGATATCATTTTAACTCCAGAGGGAAATCCCAGTAGTATAGAGAAGATTTAAACCCGTGAACCTAGAACCATCAAATTACGGGGTTTTGGTGCTCTTACCCCTATCCTATCTTGCCTCCCTTTCCAGTGTATTATCTACAGTAAAAGGATGAACACCAAGTTATTCTATTAAATGCGGGGTGTGTACATGACAGCAATGTTGTAAAAGGCTGAAGAGAGACCAGCCTAGACCCAACTATTGCCTAATGCATTCCTTCTGCCCCCTGAAACACCATCCAGGTCAAGGGACTTGCCACACGACAGGACAGTAACGACACGACAGTAACAACAACATCGACAAGGATGACGATGATGCATACCACAGCTTTTCCAACAATGCTGTACTGTTTTGATTGGTCCATGATGGTTCAGCTAAGACGGGTTATAAACCTATTCAAGGCAGACCTGACTAATCCACTTGCTCCATTGTCCCTAACAATATACCCCATTAAGGTTGACACAGGCTGTTAGGTACAATGAAAGCAAAATGAAACTTTATGGACCATGCTGCAACAAGAACTGAAGAACAGATCAGAAACTGCAGGCTTTGGCAGGGAAGTGTTCTTTAAGGGCTGGTCTGTACTTTCACTCGGCAGACCCTGGCCAGCCATGTTTCTCCTGCCTGCCTCATTTGTTTCTCCCCAAGCCTCAGAGGCAAGTGGTGACAAAGTTTTATACAATTGACTCTTTTCGCCATCAATTGTTGATCGATAGGCCTCAACAGGGCCAGTGCAGATGCTTTCTACAACCAGGCTCACTCACATCACTAGCTGACCTGTAAGCAGGGGCCAGCACCACCTTCTGAAGGCTGTTCCCCCTTTTGTCTGCTGCACACTGTCTGCCTGTGACGTCAACTTGACTTCTGCACGTGCATCTTGAGACTTGAAGTGGGCAGGCATTGACAGCCTTGATGGATCATCTTGGACACATTAGGCTCCATTCTTGGGCCACTTTCTGCTTCCTACCCATTTCCATCTTGTTCACGACAGCTTTAGGCCTCTCCTGAGCCATTTGCATTTTTAGTAACTTTGTCTTCAATGCAAATATCTTGGTGCTGGCAGAAAGCTTTGCTTATCCAGGGCTGATTTTTATCTTTCTGGCGGAACCTGCTAAGATTCTGATATTTTATTCCATTCTTTTCATTTTGTTCTTAAGATTCTTTTGGTATTACATTATCCTTCATGCATTTGTCTATGATATTGAAAACATTTTGTGAGTGGTACCAGTTATACAAGTAGCCAGCTGCTGGCTGGCTGGCTAGCTGGTTGTATGTGTGTGTGCCTGTGTATGTGTGCATGCATGCCTCATGTGTGTGTGTGTGTGTGTGGTATGCAAGCATACATGCATACATGCATAGGTGTGTGTGTATGTGCATACATGCATGTGTGGGTGTACTGGTGATTTTTGTTAAAGGCTGGTGTCTGCCACGGCTTTCCAATGAAGGCCACACAGTTTCTGATGGTCCATCTTTCTCTTGGCCTACAGAAATTAATAGTTCAATAAACTTAATGCAAATGGACTCTTCCAGTCCACTTGCTCCAGAGTCCCAAACAATACAATCCCATTAGACCTGACCAAGGCTGACAGATAGTGCTGGGGCAAAATGAAAATGCATTGACCGGCGGCACAATGGAGCTAAGATCAGATGGGAAGCTGCAGGCTTTGGCAGGGAAGTGTTCTCTGCAGGCTTTTCTTCACCTTGTGTGGCAGACCATGGCCGTATTTCTCCTGCCTGCCTCGTTTGTTTCTCCCTAAGCCTCAGACACAACTGCAAGTCTAGGTCATTTCACTGCTTTGCCAGCAATTGTTAATCGATACACCTCAAGGGAGCCAGTGCAGATGCTCTCTACAACCAGGCTCACATCACTAGTTGACCTGTAAGCAGGGGCCAGCACCACCTTCTGAAGGCTGTTCCCCCTTTTGTCTGCTGCACACTGTCTGCCTGTGACGTGAACTTGACTTCCTGCACGTGCATCTTGAGACTTGAAGTGGGCAGGCATTGACAGTATTGATGGATGGTCTTGGACACATTAGGCTCCATTCTTGGGCCACTTTCTGCTTCCTACCCATTTCCATCTTGTTCACGACAGCTTTAGCCTCTCCTGAGCCATTTGCATTTCTAGCAACTTTGTCTTCAATGGAAATCTCGTGCTACTGGCATAAAGTTTTTGGTTATGCAGGGGCCGTTTTCATCTCTCGACAGAGCTTGTTAAGATTCTGGTGTTAATTCCTGTGCTGTTCATTATTTTTTTCCTTTTGCATTCTTTGGCATAATGGTGTTATTCTTGCGTTTTGTCTATGATGTTGAAAGAGTTTTGAGAGTGATGTAAGGTGTACAAGTGGCTAGGTGGGTGATTGAGTGTTCGTGTGTGTGTTGTGTGTGTGTGTGTGGTGGATGTGTGGTGTGTGTGTGGTGTGGTGTGTGTGTGGTGTGTGTGTGTGTGTGTGTGTGAAGAGAGAGAGAGAGAGGTGTGTGTGTGTGTGTGTGTTGTGTGTGTGTGTGTGTGTGTGTGTGTGTGTGTTCTTCTGGGGTAAAGTTGACATGACATCAGGGTGACCTGTAACTGAAAGAAAATCAGAATGTGCCTGCATCTTGCTTTGCCCCCAGGGTGACAATGACATCATGCCAAGATCTGGCCACTAGGAAACACACCCAACTTTTCACATCCCATTAATAAAACTGAGATGATTTAATAGCCAGTACCCTTAGAAGGAAACTGTATCTGCACCTGATGCTTTGTTGCCTTCTAAAATGCTACAAGCTGAAGAAAACCAATTTTTAGCCATGCATTTTCTATTAACTTGTAGTTCCTGGCCTTTTTTTTTAAAACAAATAATATTATTTCCTTGTATCAGAATGCAACATTCAAAAGAAATTAGCCTGCATGAATATATTTTCATTTTTATGTGGTGTCACTAAGGGCAGTCCTTAAGACGCTGCACTTTTTCTGATGGTCCATCATTCTCCTGGCTTAGAGAAGGGGGTTCAATAAACCTATCGCAGTCAGACACTTCCAATCCACTTGTTCCAGAGTCCTTGACAATAGAATCCCATTAGAACTGGCACAGGCTGGCATGCTGTGCCGGGGCAAAATGAAAATGTATTGACCGGCGGCACAACGGAGCTAAGATCAGATGGGAAGCTGCAGGCTTTGGCAGGGAAGTGTTCTCTACAGGCTTTTCTTCACCTTGTGTGGCAGACCATGGCCGTATTTCTCCTGCCTGCCTCGTTTGTTTCTCCACAAGCTTAACACACAAGGGAGTGACAAAGAGTGATTTAACTATTTTGCCACCAATCGTTAATCAATGGGTCTAAGTGGGGCCAGTGGAGATGTTTTCTACCACTAGGGTCGGATCAATACTACAAAAGCTGACCTGTAAGTATGGGTAAGGTTGTCTCTCTCTTGGCTTTGTCAAGACTTCTGCACTGTTTCTAATGGTCCATCCTTCCCCTGACATTATTACGATGGTTCAATAGAATCTATTACAGACAGACTTCTCCGGTCCATTTGTTGCCCAGTCCACGGCAGTTGAATCCCATTAGAACTGACAGGCTGGCCGGCAGTGTGATGGCAAAATGGAAATTATTGATGAATGCCACAATAAAGCTGAAGCCAATAAAAGAAGCGGCAGGCTTTGGCACAAAAGGATTATTCAGTGGCTTTTCTTCATCACAGTATTGGAGATCATGGCGACACCACCCAGCCTGCTTCCATAATTTTGATTTACTCCAAACCTTGGATACAAGCAACAACGAAGGGTAGTTTCATTGACTATCTGGCTGGCAATGGTTAATCGATGAGTGTTAATGGGGGACAACAAGGATGCATTTACGATGCATTTTGCATCCACACCTAATCAATGGCTGATCTTACTGTATGGTTGACCATTTAGCACCACATGTGAATGATAAGTGTTTGTGCCTTATGGTGGCTGTAGCATACACTTGGCTTTCTGCACATAGATCTTGAGACGTTTACTGGGCAGGCAGTGAAGGTATTGAAACCGTCTTGGACATTTGGCTTCCTATTCTTGCGGCCATTATGCTTCCAAAAGATATCCATCTTTTTCATGACGCTTTTAGCCTCTTCCAAGCCATTTGCATTTTTAGCAACTTTGTCTTCAAAGGAAACATTTCACTGCTGGCAAAGTGCTGGATTCGATTAACTATGGATCACTCTCATCTCTCTGGCAGAAACTGTTAGCCTGTGCTTTTCACGTGGTTTTTTTTTTCCCGTTTTACCTCCTTTGACCATGCTACATGATTATTCACGCATTTTATATAGTTATGATGCTGAAAGAGTTCTCTGTGTGTGATACAGATTATCCTGGCTTGCTAATAGTAGTAGTAGTAGTAGCAGCAGCAGCAGCAGCAGCAGCAGCAGCAGCAGCAGCAGCAGTCAGCAGTAGTAGTAGTAGTAGTAGTAGTAGTAGTAGTAGTAGTAGTAGTAGTAGTAGTAGTAGTAGTAGTAGTAGTAGTAGTAGTAATGATAGTAGTGTGGGGGAGGGGGGTTGGTGGGTGTGTGCAAAGTCAAAGTCAAAATTTTATTTGCAGATGGCACATTCAATGGCGGGATAGCTCAGTGGTCAGAGCACTTCCCCAAGCTGAGGTTAAGCAGCACCGACCACGGTTACCGAGGGGATGGATGACTGTTTGCACACATCAGTTTCAGCACAGTCACCCAATTCACCCAGCTGTAAATGGGTACCTGCCCTCTTTAGGGTCAGGGAAGGTAAAGCAGCAAAGGAGAGGAGATGGGCACCGCCCTTAATATGCTGGCCCCGAGAGAAGCTGATGTCTCTGATGCCTTGCTCCCTACGACCACATAGGTTATGGGACACCTTTACCTTACATTCACTAGCAAACATTTGTTTTTTATCACGTCAACTATATAAGGACAGACACAACTTTATCAGTAACATGTGACTATAATATCATTACAACTGAAGAAAAAGGAAACAACAAATTCATAAAAAGCAGTACACTTTAAAACAAACAACCCAATAAACAAACCAAAACAACCACAACACACACACACACACACACACACAACACACACACACACACACACACACACACACACACACACACACACCCCACACACACACACACAACACACACACACACACATGAAAAAAGAATAAACAAAGAAATCCAGTTACATCAGGTTACAATTTCACCACATTGTACAGGAAAATATTCTCCCACCAGATAGTTGTGTGGTGATTCAAACTGGTACAATAATAATAATAATAATAATAATAATAATAATAATAATAATAATAATAATAATAATAATAATATATAAATCATAACCATAGTCATGATGATGATGATGATGATGATGATGATGATGATGATGATGATGATGATACACTAAGGAGGAGGAGGATACGACGACGACGACGACGACGACGACGACGTCGACGATGATGATGATGATATTTCACCCATGGGGATGTCGAGGGGCCTGTCAGTACATATAACATCCCCATCTTCTAGAAATTCTGTGCCAGGAATTCCCTCTTTTCTATTCCTCTCTTTGCTTCTGCCTTATTCATTCCCTATGCAAGCGACATGCAAGCAGGGGTCACCGTCATAATCATTCTTTCGTTATGGACCACCATGGTTAAAATCTGACTGACTGACATCTGTCATTATAGCATCTGACAAGTGACCCTCAATCACCCAACAGCAATCTACTGACCAAAGTATTGATCAACTTATCTCCTATTCAACAAGGCACTGTGTGTCATTACCTTAGCCCCCTTCATTTCATGGTAAACACCAGATGCTGCTGCTGGAGCTTACTTAGCGTAGAGTATCTCTTATCTCCTTGGTGTTCACACAACACTCATGAAGTGAACCAGATAAAGAAAGTAGTAATATGGACAGAGGCCCCGCTAGCCCCTCTCACCTGGCAGACCGTCACAGATTTATTTATATTAATTAATTAATTTATTTATTTTTTATATCGAGGATAATGGAATAAGCACTCATCCAGTCCCCGTGTGTATGCAGTTTTGTAAGTGTCATCTGTTCCCACCGGCCCACGATGGCCTACTCTAACAAAAAGAAGAACAGGATTTAACGTGTGCGCAAGATGCTCTGAGTGCGTTTGCAGACGGGGCCTCGGTTTGTAGTCTTATCCGAAGCACTTTGGGGAGAGTGGAGTCGGCACTGATGTAAACTCCAGAGAAAAATCTCCTCGACCGGAATCAACCCGGGTCGTCAAATTGCGAGCGCAATGTCTGACCACTAAGCTATCCCGTCCCCCAAATGATATTCACAGCTGGTCAGAGATGACATTCAAGCTTAGCCATTAGACTGACACCCCCCCCCCCCCCATGCCCTCCTCCAAACAATGCCACAACAGCCCCCTTACCGCACCATGAACCGACCTGTGGTCACGTGCCTGCTCGTTTGTATTGACAAGACATGGGGGCAGTAGGAATGGCCGTAGTCACGTGATGTCAGGGCGCGTGGGCAGCATGTGAAAGACATTACAACATCCTCCACACAGTAAATGATCTTTGATACTAGAAGAACCTCAGCCCTGTTAAAGATCCTTTTGCAGGTTTTAAGGATTTAAATTTGTCTACCCTAACTGGTTGCTTACTTTAACCCATTTTGGGTATGGAGGGTTACAAACATAATATGTATATATTATGTACTTTTATCCTCAATAAAACATATGTAAAAGGAGAAAAAAAACTAACAGCAATTGACTTGAAACACAAACAAACACACACACACACACACCCACTCTCTCTCTCTCTCTCTCTCTCCTCTCTCTCTCTCTCCTCTCTCTCTCTCCTTTACCAAAACTGCATACACACGGGGACTGGATGTAAAAAGCACAAGAGTGCTTATCCCATTATCTTTGATATAGGATAATAATGATAATAATAATTATTATTATAATGATGATGATGATAATATCATCATCATCATCATCTACATACACACACACACACACACACACACACACACACACACACACACACACACACACACACACACACACACACACACACACACACACACATGTGCATGTGCTTCAGACAGCAAGATAGAAAGAGGGGAAAAAAAGAAAGAAAAATGAAGACAGCCCTAAGTGGAGGTGAATGCTAATGAGTGTTTTCAGTTTGGGGCAGAGGAAATGCATTAGATGGCTGACGTGACTGCTCATCAATCCTCTCTTCTCATAACATGTGTGCATCATTTGATTTTTGTAGTGTGTGTGTGTGTGTGTGTGTGTGTGTGTGTGTGTGTGTGTGTGTGTGTGTGTGTGTGTGTGTGTGTTCTTTTCTTGTTCTTGTTCTTGTTCTTTCTTCTTCTCTCCTTCCTCTCTTTCTTTCACTTCTTCTTCTCTCTCTTCTTTCCTTCCTCTTTCTCTCCTCTTCACCACCCTTCTTCTTATTCGTCACATTATCAACATCCTCTTAATCACTCTTTTATCTCCTCTCCTCCTTCTTTTCTTCTTCTTCTTTTTCATTATAATCGTCATTATCAATATCATCATCATCATCATCATCATCTTTTTCTTCTTCTCCTCCTCCTCTTCCTCCTCCCCTTCCTCTTCTTCTTCTCTTCTTCCTCATCACATCATCATTGTTGTCATCTTTTTCTTTTCCTTCATTTACAAGCCAAGAGAGTTGAAATATTCAAATCTCCTTTCTTTGTTGAATTAGATTCTGTCAGCTGTCAATGTCTTTTTCATTGATAATGGATGCTGGAAGTTTCTGTAATCCACTAAAGCTTGCATCATAAAGAACCTCTAAAGTACTTATGTCATGACCTGGGGACGGAATAGCCTAGTGGTTAGAGCTTGGCACTCACAATCTGATGGACTGGGTTTGAGTTACCACTAAGGCGCTCTTTGAGGGGATTTTGCCCTTGGAGTTAACCTCAGTACTAACTCCACTTCACCGAACAGTGCTTGGAATGAGTCTACAAACTAAGGTCACATGTGCCAAGTATTAAAAACCCACTTTGCCTTTCACAAGATTAGGCCATTGCGTGCCTGTAGGAATGCATGACAATATTAATTTAATTATTATGCACACCAGTGTCCTGTTAATATATATATATAAGATAGAAGAGAAAAAAAACAAAATACATATTATATATATTATTTTGTGTGTGTGTGTGGTGTAACAAGTGACATTGGCCCATGTGACATCCCATCTCTGCACAGCTTTCGGGTGGGTACAGTTTGCCATTAGGATGTGACCTCTGAAACAAAAGTTACATAAATTCTACCATTCACCATTAAGCTTGCAATGGAGGGCTTTTGACCACCACCCAAGGAAACAAAGCATCGCACAATTCGCAGGTGTGTCCGGATTTAGTAACACAACGCTGCGACAGGGCTCTGATCGCATGGGAGGTAATCTACTTACCATCCCATCAATATATATATAGATATATAATATATATAATAGATAATAGATAATAGATATATATATATATATATATATTGTGTGTGTGTGTGTGTGTGTGTGTGTGTGTGTGTGTGTGTGTGTGTGTGTGTGTGTGTGTGTGTGTGTGTTTTATTTGATACCATGTCACAGCCGATTTTTCTGCGGAAATTCGGGCTGCCCTCCACTGGGGAGAACGCATCGCCACAAGTAAAGCGCCTACCCATTTTTTTTTCTTTGTCCTGTCTGCAACTGTACTTGTTTCCCTACCAGAGTGCCTTTTTCCGCAGATTTTGCCAGGGATAACGTCCTTGTTTCCGTGAGTTCTTTTACATGCGCTAAATAATGATGTATAACACATGGGACCTCGGTTTATCGTCTCAATCGGAAAGACTAGCACCTAGACCACCACTCATGGTCTATTGGATGGGGGAAAACTTTTAGGCCCCAAAGGGATTCAAACCACCGCACACTCAGACCCGGACTTATCCTTTTCTAGTCAGGCGCTTACCTCTAGACCACCGATCCATCCTGAATTCAGAATGCCGCTAATAAATGGTGGACAAAGATTTTGCCTATGTAAAACCTCACCATTGGTAAACCCCAAAGCTTTAGCTAAGGAAGCAACATAAGTATGCTGGTGTAAACATGTGTTTATCCAGAAACACATTGTACAAAAATGCATTTGTAGCAGCAAGAAGCTAATAGTTTTTAGTGTAC
>CM060325.1:7300590-7303090 GCA_030674155.1 Stramonita haemastoma | reverse complement strand
AAAGCAATGGGCCGTAAGTTAAGCAGCCACAATCCTGAATTATCGGACCCACACCTCCGCCCACACACTTGAATTTTTTTTTCTTGCAAGCGACATTGTATTTGCATTCCTAATATTATTTCGGAAGAAAGAAAAGCGTGCATGTGTCTGTCTGTCTGTCTGTGTGTCTGTGTGAGTTATACACGTATGTGTGTGTGTGTGTGTGTGTGTGTGTGTGTGTGTGTGTGTGTGTGTGTGTGTGTGTGTGCATGGGGGGTGTATGTGCGTGTGTGTGTGTGTGTGTGCGTGTGTGTGTGTGTGTGTGTGTGTGTGTGTTGTGTGTATCCATCTGTCTGTGTGTGTTGTGTGTGTGTGTGTGTGTGTGTGTGTGTGTGTGTGTGTGTGTGTGTGTGTGTGTGTAACAAAGAGAGGCACAGACAAACAGAGATACAGACAGACGAGACAGGGACAGAGGTACAGAGAGAGAGAGAGAGGGGGGGGGGGGGGGGGGGGGAAGAAAGAGAGAGAAAGAGAGATTGAGAGCTAGCGCATGCATACGTGCAAGCCCGTATGTTTCTACCGACATGCACACGCATGCATAAACCTTTGCATATGCAAATGCTTTATGCAAAACCAGGGACAATGGAACTGTTTAAATCCTAATCATGTGTTTGGAAGAAACCTTAAGGAGTGGTGTCTCTCTATCATGCAGAGCCACTGGCTGGGATGGGAGCGTGGGGAATGTAAATTAGGAGAGGTGTAAAATGATGGCAATTGTCCTTATATTAGGGTCTGTATGGTTTCATCACAAACTGACCCACGAGAATGCCCACTTTTATTGTTGTTGTTAAAGTTGGTAAAGACAAAGGCAAAGAAAAGGGACAAACGAATAAAAGCAAAAGTCAAAAGGACAAGAACATATGCAAAGACAGAGGAACAAAGACAAATGCGGAAAGGTGAAAGCATGACAAAGGCAAGTTCAAAGACAAAATACACAAAGATATTGGCAGATACAAAGCCGAAGACAGAGACATAAAGACAAACATGCAAAACATAAACGCTCAAAAGCAATGGTGAAGACAATGACAAAAGTGATTATAATGACAAAAGCAAAGACAAAGTAAATGACAAAAGTGAGGATGAATGTAATATCAAATATAGAGATTGAGACAAAAAATAATGTAATACAAAAGCAGAGGCATAGATAAAGATGAATGTAATGACAAAAACAGAGACAAAGATAAAACAAAGACATAATCAAAGATAAAGACACATAAGAAAGCAATGACAAAGACAAAAACCAAAACAAAGACAAATAATATGATGGCAGGCAAAGCACAAGTCAATAGTCAAGCTGAAGGCAAAGACAAAGTTATATAAACACAATGGAAAAGACACAGGCGAAGACAAACACTTGGACAAAGACAAAGAAGACAACATGGATAAAAGCGAAGGTTTAGACAAAAACAAAAAGGATGACAAGGCAAAGACATGACAAAGAAGGAGAGTAAGACAAAATTATAAAGACAAAGGCCCCGCTAGAAAAGACGAAGCACAGTTTAAACTTCGGGGAACAACCAAATAAGGATTAGTAGACTGGTCAGTGATTTGAAGCTACTCCAATAATATCATGAGAAATATGGACTGGGGCAAATGAGCGGATGTTTATTTTGCAATTAAAGAGTAAGGTGTTTCTTTTTGTTTCTCGACTATTTGGATTAGAAGAAGGAAAAAATAACAGGAAAGAAAATAAAAAAAAAAAAGAAACAGTAACTGAAAATAGAAGAGAGAAGAGAAAAAGAAAAAGAAAAAGAAAAGAGAGAGAACGAAAGAAAGAGAGAAAACAAAACTAAAGAAACAAACAAATAACAGATAACAAAACAAAAAAAGAAAGACAAAAGGACAGACAGAAAGAAAGAAACCTAAGAATGAAGTAAAAGAAATAAAGGAAAGAGAAAAAGATGAAGGAAACAAAGAATGAAAGACAAAAAGACAAAATATAAGATGAAAGTAAGTAAAAGGAAAACAAGGTAAAAAAAATAAAACAAAACAAAGAAGGACAAAAATCAATTCAACAAAGAACACATAAACGAACAAAGAACAAACAAGCAAAAAAAACCCATACAAACAAAGAACAGGACCGAGAGATGCAGACACCTGGTTAATTAAACAATGAGGGCAAGTCTCTCCCATGGGACCACTACTCTCAATATCGCATCTGTAACGACAACAATGCACTGTTTTACGCTTCAGTCGCTCTTTTCCCAGAAACCACAGCCCATTGGATCGCTGGTCTAGGGGCAACGCACCTGCCAGAGAGCAAGAATGGAGGGTTCGATCCCCGTTGAGACCAACCTCCCCCCTCCTCCTTCCCCTTCCCCCCCCTTGAGCTTGATTTGTGGTCTATGAGCTTTCCGATTAACAATAAACCGAGGGTCCGAGGTCAACATATTTCAGCAAACATTAAAAAAAAGAACCACGGCAACAAGACAGTTGTCCTTAACAAGATTCCATAAAAATG
>CM060325.1:7285590-7293090 GCA_030674155.1 Stramonita haemastoma | reverse complement strand
TATAGAGATAGGTTTCCATGAGTCACCCATTTCGTATTACCTATGGGACAGAGTATCATGCTTTTCAATTCGCTGGAGAAAAAAAAAACCCAGTTAGCATCAAAACAAAAGGTAAGGAATATGAAGCTGTGGTCAAATTGAAGGCGGATGAAGTGAAATGGGAGGCTCAAACTACTTCCTGATATGCTTCCTGTCCCTGCTTCATATTGCAGCCTCCATTCCCTAACGTGATGAAGCGATGACCAATCAACACTCCCAATCTATGTCGCAAAGTCCGGAAGGGAATTGGAAACACTGCAGCTAGCCGCCATAAGAAGGGGAGCTGACTCAGCGCAAACGCTGAAGAAAACCAGACATCGTGATACGTTGTTACTTACCTGTGGTAGCAGAAGCAATTTGTTTCAAAGTAGTCTGCTGTTTTATAAACCAATTTGTAAATCTAATTCTTAGTCAGCACTCGGTTGAACTTTCTCTGGTTTTACAGTGTGTGTGTGGGGGGGGGGGGGGGGGGGGGGGGGGGGGGGGGGGAGGTGTAGTAGTGTGGGTGGGTATGTGTGGGTAGGTGTGTGTGGGTAGGTGTGTGCATGAGTATGTGTTCTTGGTAATAGCAACAGCAGTGATTGTGGAACAGCAGCAACAACCACAGCAGCAGTAGCAGCAGCAACCAACGTAATCATGCAGCAGTAGCAGCAGTAGAAGAAGTAGCAGTAGCAGTAACAACCTTCTATCAAACCTTCATGGCTGTAGTAAAAGCACTGGCTGTAGTAGAAAACAAGCAGATACCCACACATTTTACATTACTCAAATACCAGTATCAGTGCGTGTTATATTGCGTACCCCTTCAAATCACAGCAGATTTCTCTGCGTAAAATTCGGGCTGCTCTCCCTGGGGAGAGAGTGTCACCACAAGAGCAGTGTCACCCGGTTTTTTTCCTTTTCCTGTCTGCAACTGTATTTGTTTCCCTAACAGAGTGGCTTTTTTCTACAGAATTTTGTCGAGGACAACTTTCTTGTTGCCGTGGGTTCTTTTACGTGCGCTGAATAATTACATTAGTGGGAGGGGGAGATAGTGGTCAGAGGCTGAGCTTGCAATCTGATAACACAGGAGCAAGCCACCACTGAGATGCTCATCCAAGGAGATTTTCCCCGTGCAGTTGACATCAGCACTGACTCCACTCTCCCCAAAAGTCCTTCCGATGCCACTGTAAACTACGGTTCTGTGTGCATGCAGACCATCTTGCACACAGGTTAAAAACTAATTCCACCTTTACGGAAAGTAGGCCATTGCGAGACAAAACATGCATGCACACAGCTGTTGTGTTTATACGTCATTCTTGCAGTCAGAATACAGCTCCACTTAAGAATGCTAAAGGCAAAATGACCCCATAAACTGGCAAAATTTCACCATTGGAGAACATTACACCTCTAGCTAAGGCACACAAAAACAACAAGAGCGTAGCACAGAAAATCTGCCCATTCCTGATGTTATTACATGCTTTTTTTACCCAGCAGCCATAAAAAGGTAAAGGTGTCCCATAACCTTGGCGGTCGTAGGGGAGCAAGGCATCAGAGACCTCAGCTTCTCTAGGGGCCAGCATATTGACCGGCGCCCATAACCTCTTCTTCACTGCTTTACCTTCCCTGACCCTGAAGAGGGCAGGTACCCATTTACAGCTGGGTGAACTGGGGGTACTACACTGAAGTCAAGGCGCGCAAACGGTAACCATTCCAACTGGTAACCACGCTCGACGCCGCTTGACTTGACTGGGGTGAAATGAGTGCTCTGACCACTGAGCTATCCTGCCCCCACCCAGCAACCATGACCGCAATATTTAACCACACCTCACAATACCACCTTTTCCTTATCACCTCTGGGATATCAACTTTTTCAATCTGTTCTAACAGCTATCATTAACCACAGTATGAACATGAATTTGGGTGAAAAGGAAAACTACTTCGTTGAAGCCAGAGGCTCAAACTACCCAACAGAAATGCTGTAACTGCTTCATATTGTCGTCTGCACCTCCTACGGTCACAGAAAGGGAGGTAATCGACTCTCCCAGTAGGCGCCATAACCTCTAGAGGAGGAACCGGAATTACAGCAGCCGCCATGACAAGAGGAGCTAACTCTGCGCAAACTCTGAAACAGACGAGAAAAAGTGATGGGCTGATTGATGGAAGAGTAGCTTATTTCATTGTCATCTGCCGTTTTTTCTCAAACCGACAAATGTGACGCTCCACCACATAATAAGTCGGAGTGCACCAGAGGTCAATTTTTAGTTATTGACATGTTATTAATGTACAATTAAGTGGCTATCAAATACAAAAAACAGATAGAAAATCGGACAATTCTGTGCAAAGTTATTACAAATTGAAATGATAGACTGCAGGACATGACAAAATGAGGTTCGGGCAAGTTTATTTTCGTAACAGGTTGTCAGAATGAGGGCTTGGGTATTTTCAAAACACATTTAAAAGCAAAAGGAATAAAAATAATGCCTTGATTATTTTATTATAAGGTAGATAAACGGATACTGTTTAATAATCAATCAATATCTCAAAATTGACAACTTGACCCCCAACTACCTTTAATGGCTCCTAGCGCAAAATTGGGTAATGTGCTAAGCGACTCATTTCGTGGTGGAGCGCCACAAATATGTTTTACTTATTGCAGCTCCTAGTTACAGCTTCTGCTGTGTTTAGATTGTCTGTCTGTCTGTCTTCTGTATGTCTGTATGTCTGCCTGTCTGTCTGTCTGTCTCTTTGTTTGTCTGTCTGTCAGTCTGTCTGTCTGTGTTTTCATGCATTCATAAGACATCTGTCTGTCTGTATTTTTCGTCTATCTCCAATTGCACACATTCAGCACCTGTCTGTCTTTATTTTCTGTCTCCAAATGCACATATGTAGCTCTGTCTGTCTTCCTGTCTGTCTATTCCAAAAAAAGAAGTCGATGCACAATACAGCTTCATCGCGTACTTGTTCCCCAATTACCTACACCCAATATGCAGACGCACTTTGCAATATCAACCTTTCCTTACCACCTCAGGGACATCTTATATTTTTCAATCTACCAGAACAACTATCACCAAACAAGGCATGCATGAGGTCAAATAAACGTTACTTCATTGAACTGGGATGCTCAAACTACCCCCCTAAGACTCCACTTCTGACTGCTGTCTGCATGTCGTAACAATGGCGGACATGAAGGGAGGTAATGAACTCTCCCACAAGGCGCCACAGCTTCTGCAAGGAAAGGGAAAACACTGCAGTGTGTGTGCCATCACACGTGGAGCTCACAATGGGCAAGTTTGGGGCAGACCAGAAAACGTGGTATGTTGTGTAGTTTGGTAGAGCAACTTATTTTGAAATGCATTTTTTTTTTTTAAATTCTATACCACTTTATATGTCACAGCAGATTTCTCTGCGTGAATTTCGGGCTGCTCTCACCGGGAAGAGCGGGTTGCCACAAGTGTAGCGCCACCCATTATTTTCTTTTTCTTTTTCCTGTCTGCAACTGTATTTGTTTCGCTATCAGAGTGGCTTTTTGCTACAGAATTTTGCCAGGGACAACCCCCTTGTTACCGTGGGTTCTTTTATGTGCGCTAAATAATGATGGGTAACACACGGGACCTCGGTTTAGCGTCTCATCCGAAAGACTAGCACCAAGACCACTCACTCATGGTCTAATGGATGGGGGAAAAGTTTTTAACCAAACGGGATTTGAACCACTGTACACGCCGACCCGGACTTTTCAATTTCTAGGCAGGCGCATTACCTCTAGACCACCGATCCACCAAGGTATCACTTGCAACTCTTGTCAGCAGCAACAGCCAGCAGCAATGGCAGTAATGGCAGCAGTACTAGTCATGAGAATAGCAGCAACAGTATCAGTAGTAGTAGCAGCAAACCATGTCCACAACCAGCAGTAGCAGCAGCAGCAACGGTAGAAGCAATTGAGTTGATATTGACGGCTTTGCTGGCAGTGATAACAAGACTGTTTGAAACTACAAGCGTGACAATGTCAACACGTTTCAGTGTCTCTTTGCTACATAGATGATATATATATAATATATATATATATATAAAGAGAGAGAGAGAGAGAGAGAGAGAGAGAGAGAGAGAGAGAGAGAGAGAGAGAGAGAGAGAGAGAGAGATTGGTCAATAAACCATCCCCTGAGGAAGGCGTCAGCCGAAATATTGGGAAAGTTTAAATGTACTTGTTGTTGACTCTTTTGTTCGCATGACTATATATATATATAATATATATATATATATATATATATATATATATATATATATATATATATATATATATATATATATATATAATATATATATATATATATATAATATATATATATCAGAGGTCATTGCATGCTTGTTCTCTCTAACTAACCTGAAAACATGCCTCACAATGATATGATCTTTTCCAAAATTCCTCACAGACATTCACCGTTTCTTCAATTTCCTATACCAGCCATCATCAAACAAAAAACAAGCATAAACCTTAGGTAAAAAAAAGAAAGAAAAAAGCAAGCTACACAGACTGAACTGATCGGTCAGCTCAAACTATTTACCGACCCAAGTGTCAGCTGTCTGCAGCACCTACATTCAGGGAAAGGGAGGTAATCAACACTCCCAACAGGCGCCATAACTCTGGGAAGGAAACCGGAAACACTGCAGTGGCCATGACAAGTGGGGATGACTCTATGCAACTCTAGGGCAAAGTAGGAAACTTGAAGGTTGTTGCAATAACTTGTGTCCCCCTCCCCCTCCCTCCCCCCCTCCCCAAAAAAGTCTGTTCTCTTCTCTCCCTTCACCCTTTTTTGTTGGAGTTCTTTCCAATACATTGTTACAGTGTATTGATTCTGGAATATTGCGATGTGTGTGTGCGTGTGCGTGTGTGTGTGTGCGTGGTGTGTGTGTGTGTGTGTGTGTGTGTGTGTGTGTGTGTGTGTGTGTGTGTGTGTGTGTGTGTGTGTGTGCGTGCGTGTGTGTGTGTGTGTGTGTGTGTGTGTGTGTGTGCGTATGTGTGAGTGTGTGTGTGAGTGTGTGTGTATGTGTGAGTGTGTGTGTGTGTGCGTGTGTGCGTGTGCGTGTGTGTGGTGCTTGCCTGCGTGCACGCGCGTGCGCGTGTGTGTGTATGTGTACACTAAAGGTCCCCCCCCCAAAAAAAAAGGGGAAAGACATGAAAAAATGTTCTGGGATATTATTTTCACAATTTATTCTGGGTATTTTCATCAAACCTGAAAGAGTTTCTAGTATCTTTACCGAGAGAAAAAAGTATACACTCTAAGTTACACTGTTTTCTTATCAACAGGACTGTGAATGGTGGTTTAGATGTCAGCTTTGAGCATGGTTGCCTCACGCATGGGTGACTGTTCGTGTGTCTTGGCTTCAGTACAGTCCCCTAGTTCATCCAGCTGTACATGGGTACCTGCGTTCTTTAGGGACAGGTAAGGGAAAAGCAGCGAAGGAAAGGAGATGGGCGCCGCCCTCAAGATGCTGGCCCCTGGAGAAGCTGAGGTCTCTGACGCCTTGCTCAGAATAACTGATATATTGTGTGGGGAACCATTTACTATTTATTGCCTTTATGGATGCTAGTCTGTTTATGAAACGTGAAGTCCTGGTACTATTTTGTAACATCTGGCTAAATTTTGTTTTTTTCAAAGCACTACAGCACAATACAAAACTAGATATACCAAATAACAACAATGCAAGACAATGCAACATCGCACAACACAACACAACACAACACAACACAACACAACACTGCACAGCACTACACAGCACTACACTACACTACACTGCACTACACACACACTACACTACACACACACACTACACTACACTACACTACACTACACTACACTACACTACACTACACTACACTACACTACACTTTCATTCACCTTCCCCTGCTGTCCATAGTCCCACAGTGGAGACATCAATGAAGATTTTGCACTGCACTACACCAAACCACAGTACAGTACAGTACAAAACAAGACAACACTATGCTATACAAGTACAACACAATTCCTTTGGCCACTGTTATTGGCACTCCTTTCATCAATCTGAACAAGCAGCAACATTCATACTTTGCACCAGGGGAAAAACATGATGCTCTGATGAAATGAAAGCAGCTTGATATAAATGTACTGTCTGTCTCTCTTCCAACCCCCCCCCCCTCCCCCCCTCCACTGCCAGGAAAGGGAGGTAATCAAAGGTTTACAACTCTCTGGCGCCACAACTGAACTGCCACAACTTCAGGAAGGAAGCGGAAACTTCGCAGACGCCATAACAACGGGAGCTCACTCCTGCTTGACACAAGCAGACGACAAAGTGTGGTGGCTTGTTTAGCTATTGAAATGGGTTCTTATGTTTTCAGAGAGCTTGCTGTATTATGTCAAACAGGTTTTACATGTGTGTTTTTTTTTCTTTAACCAACACAGAGGGACTAGAAAATGTGTTTTTCTTTGTTCTTAAGCTTCTTTCTCTCTTTGTATATTATTCATTTGAAACTAGATAGTCTAGTTGGATTCATCATCTGTAACATCATGCTAATCTTAGAATAAAAAGGGGGAGGGGATTGTGGTGTCACAGTCTTCTCAACAGCCTAAAAATGACAGCCTGCTTTTCTACCCCACCTCTTTCTTTATAAAGAGGGGGCATAGCTCAGTGGTCAGAGCACTTGCTCTCCACAAGATATGGTTAAGTAGTATTGAGTGTGGTTGTTTTGCGGATAGGAAACCGTTCGTGGGCCTTGGCTTTTGTACAGTTTTCCGTATCACCAAGCTATAACTGAGTACTTGCCCTCTCTAGGGACAGGGAAGATAAAGCAGCAAGCAGGGGAAAGAAGAGGGTTGCCACCCTTTAAGATGCTGACCCCTAGAGACGCTGAGGTCTCTGATACTTTAGTGCTCAACGTCCACATAGGTTATGGAAACACTTTTTACCGTTACCTTTATAGATGCTAGTCTTTTGGATGATAGATAAACGATTACCTGTGTGTAGCATACATTTTGTGCGGTGGTAGTAGCAGAAGTGATGGTGGTAATAGCAGCAGAAGTAATAGAAGCAGCAGCGATGGTCGTCATTGTCCTCGTGGCAGTTGCCGATGGTCGGCTGTAAGGGAGACTGTATAGCCTGGTGGTTAGAGCATACACCCATTCAAGGGCATTTTTCTCCTGGAGCTGACATTATTGCCGACTCCACTCTCCCCAAAGTCCTTTGGATGAAACATAAACTGAGGTCCCATGTACAAGCACTTACAGAACATCTTGTGCACACGTTAAAACCTGGTCCACCTTTTGCAGTCATTGTGTGGGTAATTGCAATGTACACACGTGGATGAGATGAGATGAGAGAGAAAGAGAGAGAGACAGAGACAGACAGACAGACAGACAGAGACAAAGACACAGACAAAGACACAGACAAAGACACAGACAAAGACAGACATAGACAGAGATACAAGCAGTCATGGGGATTGGAACTCACAAT
>CM060325.1:7247598-7282598 GCA_030674155.1 Stramonita haemastoma | reverse complement strand
TTTTTTTTTTAAAAATTTTTTTTAAGAAATTTTTTAAATTTTTTTTTTTAAAAAAGTTTTGGGGGTTTTTTTTTTTTTTTTAAAAAAAAATTTTTTTTGGGGTTTTTTTTTTTTTTTTTCAAAAAAATTTTTAATTTTTCTTTTTTTTTTTTTTTTTTTGGGTTGTTAAATTTTTTTTTTTTAATTTTTTTTTTTTTTTAAAATTTTAATTTTGGGAAATTTTTTTTTTTTGGGGGGTTTTTAAATTTTTTTTTTTTTTTTTTTTTTTTCCTTTTTTTTTTTTTTTTTTTTAAGGGGGGGGGGCCTTTTTTTTTTTTAAAAAAATTTATAAGTTTTTTTTTTTTTTTTAAAAAAAAAAATTTTTTTTTTTTTTTTTTTTTTTTTAAAAAAAAAAAAAAATTTTTTTTTTTTTTTTTTAAAAAAGGGGGGTTTGTCCTTTTTTTAATTTTTTTTAAAACAAAAAAAAATTTTCCCTTTTTTTTTAAAAAAAATTTTTTCCCCCCCCCAAAAAAAAAATTTTTTAAAACCCCCCCCTTTTTTTAAAAAGGGGTTTTTTTATTTTTTTTTTTTTTTCCCTTTTTTTTTTCCCCCCCCCCCCCCCCCCCCCCCAATTTTTTTTTTTTAAAAATTTTTTAAAAACCAAAAAAAAATAAAAAAGTTGTGGGGGGAAAAATTTTTTTAAAAAATTTTTAAAGGGGGGGGTTTTTTAAAAAAGGGGTCTTTTTTTTCATTTTCCCAAATGAATCTATGTAGACTTGATCTATTTTTCATTTTACCAATGCTATGTAGATCTATGTGTGCCTTTGTCTGTTTTTCATTTTACCAATGATAAATAGATCTATGTATGTGTGTCTTTGTCTATTTTTTCATTTTACAAAAAGTCTGAATGTGTACCTTTATTTCGTTTCTCATTTTACCAAAGTATCAATGTGTACTGTTGTTGAATTTTTCGTTTCACTTACGTATCAGCGTGTGTTTTTGTCTAATTCCATTTGCCAAACTATGAATGAGTGGAACTGGTTTATTTTCACTATGCAAAGGTATGAATGTGTGCCTTGGTGTTTTTGTTTTTTTTTAAATCAGAATGTTGCCTTTATATTTTATTTTTTTGTTTTGCCAAGGATTGAGAGAGTGCCTTCATTTATTTTATATGCTATTTTATCATAGTACGAATATGCTCCTTTGTCAACATTTTTAAATTATGCCAAATCCTAATTGTGTGCTTTTGTCTAGTTTTTCATCTTACAAAAGCTATAAATGTGCACCTTTTAAAGTTTTTTTTCTTTTTTACCAAAGGCTGTAAATGTACGTTTTTTTTAACTTTTCATATTAACAACAACAACAAAAATTAAACTGTTCCTTTGTTGACGTTAATTTTAATTTACCTTCCCCCCCCCAAAAAAAAAAAAATTAATAAGTGCCTTTCTTTATTTTCCATGCTACCAGGTATGAATAATGACTCTTTTCTTTTTCCTCCCTCTTTTTTCTTCTTTTGTTATCTCCCACCCCCACGCAACCCCACCTCTTTATTTTTCTGTTCAATGATGATGATGTTGATGATGATGACAACGACGACACTGCTTTTTGACGACAAACAACAACAACGTTAACAATAAATGACGACAATGCTGCTGCTGCTACAACTAACAGCCTCCTCTCCGTCTCAGCCTATTACACAGTCTTGCTGTTTTCCCAGCCCAGTAAAGATGCGACGTGACTGGAAGAAGAAGCTGGCTGTTCTGTCAGCGTATTGATGGCCAGCGCGTGCTGGCTATTTGCATAGCAAACCCCGCCCTCCCCCCAGCCTGCAGCCGTTAGCAAGGCAGAACAGCCACAGAGAGAGAGAGAGAGAGACAGTCAGTAGGCTGGAAGTCTAGTCTCTCTCTGTCTGAGCATAGCATGCACCCCGTTACGTCTGTCTGTCTGCCTGTCTGTCTGTCTGTGCCTTTGGCTGTCCAAGACAGAAGAGACAGCACAGATACTTGCAACGAGAAGGAGGAGGAGGAGGAGAATAAAACCCTAGTACCAGCCTACAGGGTATAGAATCTAGAAGGCTGGACAGCAGAAAGTCTTAAGAGATGGTCATTTCTAGCGACTGTTCCTGTCCATCTGACCACGAACGGATGCTTTTGCCAAGTGGTTAGGACCGCTGACTTCAATCCCCGAGGGAGAGGAGGGATGGGCTCCGCCAGGTTCAGTTTGCCCAGGAAGAGTTCTTTTTTGTATCATATCCAAACCTCCGAGACGTGATTAATTGTAATCATGATCATTTCTCCTGTTTTTTGGCAGGAGCTCCAAGATTAACTCATGTGGTATTTTGCGTGTGTGACCGTTTTTTTCTCACCATTAAGGTAGCCGTGCTCTGGCTTCAGGGATATAATCATGATATAAACAACATCACAAGGCAAGGTGAATCTGGTACAGCTCATTCTCTCCTCATGTACACAGGATGCATGCTGGGTATATTTCTCGTCCCGAAACCCACCGAATGCGGGCATGTTGTACAGTTTAAGTAATGTGCATAATTGATCCTGTGCATGCCCTATATATACGCAAAGGGAATGAAGGTAAAATTTTGATTCAAGCCGGTTTCAGGAAAAGAACTCAAGCTCCGTGTTTACTGCGAATCTGTCGCAACGTATAGATCTACCGATCACTCTGATAGAAAACACCCGAAGAAAGAAATAACAGGCCATTGTGGAAGAACAGTTCAGTAACTCTTCGCTGTTAATCAAACATGTGTTAAAGGGGAAAAGCAGTGTGCTGTTTGCTTCAAACAAAATAGAAAAAAAAGGAACAACAACAACTACCCCAACCCTCAACAAAAAACTGAATCCATCGCATCATCTCACCACCAACACCACCATCATCATCACCACCATCTCATCACTCATCATCACATCATCACCATTACTATCATCACCATCATATTAATCATTAGATTTCAACACATGGCTACAATACTTGCACAGGCATGATCAGCCTTTCTTGCTTAATGATTGTTTATCAGGATATAAACGAACGTAGTTGATAGGAAAAGATAAAGCAAGACGTACGCGTGTGACAGTATGCGCTCTCCTTATCTCTTTAAAGAATTAACGAAAATAATTATCCTCACAGAAGGCAAAAACCAAGTAAGCATTTGTTGCTCTAGTCCATGGCTCAGTCTTGCAACATTTTGAGCCAATTTACTTAATCCTCGCTGAAGCAGCACAGTTCGTCGCAAGTTTTCGACGAACTGCTTTAGGTCCCCCTCCCCCCCTCTTGAAAAAAAACAAACAAAAAAACCATATGTTTAATCAATGTAAATTACCACGAACTGCGTTGCTACGTTGAACTGTGTCAGAACACCCCCACCTTCAAATTAAATCCAGCAGGCTCAACCAGGATTCAAACTCGCAGCCATCGACTTTGGTATCCTGTCATTCAGATTACTACCCTAATTCCCAACATGGCTTTATCCACTTGGATAGTCTCTCCCCCTCTCTTTCAGGGAGTCTCATGAGACACCAGACTCTCTTTTTCTTACTGTGTGTAGCCACGTTTACAAAATCTCCGCCAAATTTTGTGTTATTGTTGGGGGGGGGTAACTCCCCATGTGTCCAATTCGGCCAATCAGCACTCACGGCGCGCACTAGAAGCACGGTCAAGGTCAGTCTGCGTGCAATGAAAACAACATGGAAGATTTGTCCGGAAGCTCTAAGATTTTAGTTTCCTCAGCTGCAGTCGTCACCCTCATAAAATAAATGTAATGTGAGACATCAACGCCAATGGATCGGTAGTCTAGAGGTAACGCGCCTGCCTAGAAAGCGAAAAGGCCGGGTCGGAGCGTGCAGTGGCTCGAATCCCCTTTGGGCCCCAAATCCCCCCCTCCATTAGACCATGAGTGGTGGTCTGGGCGCTAGTCTTTCGGATGAGACGACAAACCGATGTCCCGTGCGTTACACATCTTTATTTGACCCACGGCAACAAGAGAGTTGTCCCTGACAATATTCTGAAGAAAAAAGCCACTCTGATAGAGAAACAAATACAGCTGCAGACTGGAAAAAGAAAAAGAAAATAATGGGTAGGCGCTGCACTTGTGGCGACGCGCTCTCCCTGAGGAGAGCAGAACGAATTTCACGCAGAAAAATCTGCTGTGACCTAAAGTGGTATAAAATAAAATATAAAATGAAATTTCCCAACACAACATCATTTGATGCCAAGCTGTTAGTTTATATGCCCAGTTTGTAGTCAGTGTTGTTCCATTGAAAGATCTGAAATTGTTTAATTAAATATAAGAGTGGCATATTGTTCTGAAACTCGTTGTTTGACTCTCTCTCTCTCTCTCTCTCTCTCTCTCTCTCTCTCTCTCTCTTCTCTCTCTCTCTCTCTCTCTCTCTCTCTCTCACACACACACACACACACACACACACACACACACACACACAACACACACACACACACACACACACACACACACACGTTTTGTTCCTTATTGCAAAAATTGGTGATTTGCAAGAGAGATAAATACTATTCAAATTATTCAAATAGGCTATGATTCGAGAAAGCCTTTTGCTAGTGTGATATCTTAAAAAGAATAGAAGTACAAGGAATTGTCGGCCTATGTGTATAAACGCGCTTTTCGGGACAATGTATAATGACCTCAGTTTATAATGTCAGATACTTCAGGATTGTACTCTGCATCTTTTTTGTGACAATTTTTTTCATGAATAGCAATCATTTCAAGAACAATTCATGTTGATGTAAAGTGTTTTTGTTTCAATATAAAAAGTATGTAAATATTTATTATGAAGAAAACATAACAATTGTGAATAATTTGAAAAGTCCCCTTTTAAAAAAAAGACTAAAAAATTAAGATCAAGAGTTTAAAAGTAAAACAAAAAAAGCAAAAGAAAGTCAAATTGATGGTACTATTTCCAGAAGAGAAAAAAAAACACATTCCCAATAATTATATCGGACTCACACACCAATACTTGGCATCCATTGTAAGAAATATGACACCGGCACTATTCCCTTTTTTTTCCTTTTAAGGTACTACAGCTTTTTACACATGCATGCTTCCTCCTCCTCCTCCTCACTCCTCTCTCCTCTCCTCCTCCTCCTCCCACTCCTCCTCTTCCTCCACAAGACTAAAACGCACACGCTGCTTGTCAGCCCTATACACACGTGCGCGGGAGCGCGCGCCAGAGCGCAGAGTGGAAATGATTGATGGAACGCGTGCCGCGCGCATGCGTATGTATTTCACGTGTTTCCGGTACTGAAGCTGCACCTGACTTGGGAGTAGAGAGAAAGACATGCGCGATGGGAAAGCATGGAGAGAGAGAGGGAAAATATTAATTATTGTGTGCGCCTCGGTCAAAGAAAAGCAACGTTCCGTGGCTTGGGGACCAAAGTTGTTTTTCGTGTTGCTTTGCAGGGGCTTTTGTGGACCACCCCAGAACTTTCCACGGAGCTAGCTAGGCCTAGGTGTGCCTCTGACGACGGAGGGCTTTCACTGCATGCAGCAGCCCCTAAACAGTGTAGGTAATTAAAGCAGCACCGTGCAGGCCTTTGTTCAGGACTTATGGATTGTCACAGTCCTGTCAAAGACCTGAACTATGACACCCTAGGTCGCGGCATTGGCGAAATAGTGGACGGTGGGCGGGGTAACAGAGACAGAGAAAAGGACGGAGTTAGAAAATGGGGTTGCAAGACAAAGACTTTTGGAATTGTTTCCGTATAACTGTCTTTTATTTATATCAAGGAGTGATGGATAGTGTTATGATTGTTGTTATTTTTGGCTTCATTTACCCTTTTTCTGGAAACTCGCGAGAAAATAGACTGTACATTGTTGCGAAAAATTACATTGATGAAATGAATTGTCTTTAATTTCTAGCTAGATTTTAGAGCTCGTGTTATAAAGGAACGAAATGCCTCTGCCCTGCTGATAGGTAAAAACGGTCCCATACACAAAATATCGCCCATTGTCTGAAGCTCGGAGCTCTAGTGAGGAACCAAAAATCAATAAAACAAACAAATAGAAATAAAGGCACTTAAGGTCTTCAGTCTTGAATCTATCAAGGATTTTTTAACACATTTTTCACAATTTATCTAGGATAAATTCGATGATTGCTGGCTTAACCTCGCATGCTATTATCTATCTAATCTATATTTCTATATCCTTAGTCTGCACGTGCCCCCCCCCCCCCCCCCAAATCTTGACAACCATCCTTCATTTTTCTCTTGTCTGCAGTTTATAGTTTTACTATAATGCTGAGACGTAATAGAAGATATCAAACATGAGATTCACCGATTCACTGTCTACCCTGTCACCATTGAGCAAGTGCAGAGACCATCCTACAGTACTAGTGCACTGGTCCTAAGATCCTCTTTATCGTAGTTAAGAACTGAAACAACCTTGGTATTTTGCTTTGTGTAGCATTTTCAGTCATCGTAGATTTTTGGCATTGCATTCGAGCTGCTCTCCCCTTTAAGATACGCTGCCCCAAGAACCACGCGCCACCCATCGCAGCTTCTGTTTCTGGATAGGATGCGTTTACCTCTGGACCACCGCTCAACATTATGCATGGTTACATTACAGATTTTGTATTTTAAAGGTAAAGTTGTCCTATAACCTGTATGGTCGTAGGGGAGCGAGGTGTCAGAGACCTCAGCTTCTTCTAGGGGCCAGCATATTGAGGGTGGCCCATCTCCTCTCCATGCTGATTTACCTTCCTTGACCCAAAAGAGGGCAGGTACCCATTTACAGCTGAGTGAACTGGGGAGTGTGCTGAAGCCAAGGTGCACAAACGTCACCCATCCACTTGGTAACCAGCTCAATGCTGCTTAACAAGAGCTAGGGGAAAGTGAGTGTTCTGACCACTGAGCTATCCTGCTCCCCGTGTAGTTTGCCTCGCTAAACTTTTTTCCTGGGAACTGTATAGTCTAGGGAGTCAGAAAAAAGAAGACAACGTTCCAGAATCGACAGAGAAACCATTTATATGAGAGACCCAGGTGTACACATTAAAACACATACACCGCACGTGACACACACACACACACACACACACACACACACCACGCACAGCACGCACACACACACACACACACACACACACACACACCACCACCACCACCCACCACCACCAACTACCACCGAGACACCTTTCAAGGGGTTTTTCCCCTGGAGTTAACATTAGCAACAAGACCAATCCCCGGAAAGTCCTCAGATGAGACTATAAACGAAGTCCTTTTGTGTGAAAACACACAGAACATATTGCCCACACGTTAAAACCTTTTCCACCTTTGGGAAAGAGTAGGCCCTTTCGTGCTAGTCCACACGGATGACAAAATTTGCAAATTCCATGCACACAGGAATTGAATGTAAAACAAAACAAAGCACATGACTGCTTATTGCGTCATCTTCAAAATAAAAACGAAAATAGAAAAAAGAAAAACACACCCATGAAAGAGAGAGGGAGATGATTTCAATCACAATCTCATTCATCAATCCAGACAGTAAGCCTAAGTGATTTGACTCTGTGAAAGTTCTGCTAAAACAAGTGGTGTCTGGTCAGGCTTGCAAGACAGCTGATAGTGAGTCACTGCCAACACTGTAGTCATAACCTCTGCCATGGAGAGATGTGGGGTCAATGAATCTCTCATCATCCCTACAGTCAAACGATCCCAGTAATGTTTCTTGTAGCCCCCACGCTCCCCAAAGTTATACATGGTAGGTTAGCAGATGCCCAGTCACTATATTCGAGGTCAGTATATCACATGGGCCCATATTATGGAGAACTCTTCATAACCACGTGGTTGAATTAACTTGCTTGGTTATCTAACTGATAATTTTCCACACACACACACACGCGCTGCTGCTCGCACACACACATACACACACTCGCACTCTATATATGTATATTGTGTATGTGTGTCGTGTGCTCGCGGGCGAATGTGTGTGTGTGTGTGTGTGTGGTGTTGTGTGGTGGCATCCTAAACACTCCAAACTTTTCAAGGGGAACATTCCACACACACACAAGGTGACTTCCAAGGAAACAACATACACCTGGTAAATAGGTGACAGTCCGTTTTGCTAACCAGCCCATTTAAGGATTTAACCCTGAGGATCCCCAGCTTTAAAAGTATCCATGGTTAAGACTTTTGGTTAGCCCTAACCAGTGTTGATGACTACGAAGATTCTTCCTTAACGTGTCAGGTAGAGGATTTAATGGTGGAAGCTGCTGTACCGGTGGGTTAAGTCTTCTATGAATAGGGGCAATGGTGGTATAGGGAATGAGATTTTCTAGGATCATCAGATTCCTGAATCAGGGGGTCCAGTGGTGAATGAATCAAAGGAGAGATGGATTCAGGTGTCGTAGACTCCAGCTGAGTTCGATCTCTGATGGAAAGATCCTTGATGAAATGATTTTATGGTTGGTTGGTTAGGAATCTGGCAGATTTCTGGAATAATTACACACAGTTGCTGAAGATATCGTAGTTGCTAGATCCCAGAGTGATAGGTCTCAGAAGCTGTAGGTCTACAGTTTTCTGCTCTTTTTGTAGCTGAATAGTCAGTGTCATTATTTTCTTTTTTTTCTTCTCGTTCCTCAGGTAGTGCTCCAATGTTCACAAACGGTGAGATTTTGGATATGCAACAGATTTTGCCCACCGCTAAGGTAGCTACATTCCAACTTTGGGATGTTGATTAAACATGAACCTGTGTGCATGTAGTTTTTTTGGGGGGGTTGTCAAACTTTTTCGAAAGAGGGAACAAAATTTAACGTGTGCGCAAGATGTTCTGCGTGTTTTCACACACGGGATCTCGGTTTTTAGTCTCCTATGAGGAACTTTCAGGGAAGGGAAGCTTGGCACTGATGTTTACTCCAGGGGGAAGGAGGGAATCCCCTAGGTTGATCTTGGGCCTTCAGATAGCAAGCACAACCTCTAACCACCAGGCCAGGCTATTCTGTCCACCAGTATCTTTATAAAATCCTATACAAGGCTCACAGATCCTATGCCATGGTCGCAGAAAGCATGGGTATTGGTCTTACATCAAGACCAGAGGTTGACATTCTTGAACAACAAAAATCAGGGTATATATTTTCTGAGGTCATTAATTCTTGTTGGTACAAGGATAGGCCACAGTCCTGATGGAAACACTCCAAGGTTATCAAATTCTTCATCCTTACATTCCAAAGCATTCTATTTGATTCATTCACAGGCCACAATCATGTTCAATAATTAATTTTTAATGGCAGCAAATTGGTGATGCAGTCCAAGTCAGTGCTTTTGCTAACCACTCAAGGGTAACATTTCCTAATCAATATTTTTCAAAGTCATAGATTCCTATCAAACTGCATTAAAACAACTATGACAACGTGGCATATAATGCAGGAGGTGGGAAGAGGGGAGTGTAGGGGCAGGCTGTAGCCTGAAAAGGCAAAGAAAAAGAAAACAAAAAAAAGGACAGGAAGAAAACGAAAGATAAAAATAGAATATTGGAAAAAAGGAAAATGACGTCACATTTTTATTTTAATCTGTGGAGCAGTTTTCCTGATATGTAGAAGTTCTTTTTTTTCCCTTTTTATTTTCCTTGTTTAAACAAAACTTCATTGGCTTCTTGCTTTTTGCCTGAGATCAAAGTGATTTTTGTTTTTTCCAAGATTTCTTTAACAAATGATCAGTAAGAATTTCACCTTGGGCACACTTATATTTTTTAAAAAATTATTTTAACAAGGAACTTGCTCATTTTTGCTTTATTTAGCCAGGTAAGTGGTGCTGGGATGTTACCCTGAACATAGAAAAATTGAAGAAAAAAATCAAGGGCTGCTGCAAAGTTGTTTCAACAGGGTTTCCCTACATCTCATAATGTGTTCGCACTGGGTTGGATGAAGGGGGATAATAAGATTTGTGGAGAACTAATTATTATCACGCAAAATCATGATTTTGACAACGTTCCCAGTTACCATAATACTAGTAATTAAATCGACTAGGTAGATAATCATGATAATTGCAACAGTAACAAAACATTGATGATCATGATAACACCAACGATGACAAAAACAACGAGAAAGATTTATAAAAAAAAGCTATGACTAATGATATTGATGACAGATCCAGACATAAACACATCCCCCCTCCCCCTTCTCTTTCTCTTCCCTACCCAGGATTCAGACAGATTTATAATTAACCATTCATCAACAATCCAGTACGGGGGGGGGAGGGGGGGGGACAGCCTCTTAAAACCTTGAGATTGCTCCTTTCGCGCCGTCATTATCCACGAAACGGGGAAAATGAGAACGCAAGTTGTTTGGTTTCCAGTCAAAAGCTTGCGGTACAAAGACACATCACAGGGTTTAACACGTTCAATCGTTCCCGTTTGGGGCACTCTTCTGCACGGGTAATTCCGGAGGCAGGGAAGAGAGAAAGATCGGCAGTCGCCGAAACATTATTACAAATTCATCGGACCGGATGGTTCCGGTAAAAAGATACTGTTCCAATAGCCCCCCCCTGTCTACGTCAATGCGCAAGCGCAATATAGGCTGGAGTGGGGAAGGAGAGCGGGAAAGGGGAGACAAAAGAGAAATCCTGCTTCATTTCCACGTTCTTTTGACTTTGGACTGTTCGATTTTCGGCTTTGCATTCTATCTATTGAGCAACGTAGCTCTTTTAGCCGGAGACGAATTAATGTTTCTGGGAGAGAGGAATATTGCAGAGATTGACAACGATTTCCGTCCTGGGGATGTGGGGGAGGGGGTGGGGGTAGGCTTTGGAACTATGCAAGACCAACATAAATGACGACAAAGAAATTACCCCTCCCCCCCCCCCCCCCTCACTTCTCTCTCTCTCTCTCTCTCTCTCTCTCTCTCTCTCTCTGCTCTCTCTCGCTCTTGCTCTCTCGCTCTTCTCTCTCTCTCTCTCTCTCTCTCTCTCTCTATCTCTCTCTCTTCTCGTCTGGTTCTTGTCTGGTCGTAGGGTCTGTCTACTCCCTCCCCTTTCCTCTCCTCTCTCTCTCCTCTCTCCCTCTCCTTCTCTCTCTCTCTCTCTCTCTCCTCTCTCTCTCCTCTCTCTCTCTCTCTCTCTCTCTCTCTCTCTCTCCTCTCTCTCTCCGGCTATTGCAGATGCATGTAATTCGACATTGAATCAGATTTCTGTGATGTGCATTAGTGTCTTTTTGAAGTGTCAGATATGAGATGGGTTTGTGGGAGAAAGTTTG
The DNA here is from genome assembly GCA_030674155.1 of Stramonita haemastoma. Taxonomy (NCBI): domain Eukaryota; kingdom Metazoa; phylum Mollusca; class Gastropoda; order Neogastropoda; family Muricidae; genus Stramonita; species Stramonita haemastoma. The sequence continues at coordinate 7,271,398 of CM060325.1, read as the reverse complement.
TCACACACTTTCTGTGGTCATTAGGAGGTTCTCTGTCTTCTCTCTGTCTCTGTCTGTTCTCTCTGTCTCTGTCTCTGTCTCTGTCTCTCTCTTCTCTCTCTCTCTCTCTCCTCTCTCTTGCTCTCTCTCCTCTCTCTCTCTCATCTCTTTCTTTCTTTTTCTCTGTAACCCTTGAAAAATAAAGATTATTCATTCATTCATTCTCATTCTTCCTCTCTCTCTCTCTCTCTCTCTCTCTCTCTCTCTCTCTCTCTCTCTCTCTCTCTCTCTCTACTCTCTGTCTCTTCTGTCTCTGCCTCTCTCTCTCCCTCTCTCTCTCTCTCTCCTCTCCTCCTTCTCTCTCTCTCTCTCTCTTAGCTTTTCTCCTTCTGCATTGTGATATATTTCTGTTTCCCTTTCTTTGTTTCTGCCTATCTTTCACCAAAAGCTTTTCTTTCAGCCAATCTCAACTGATTTGTCCTCAAATGCATTCAAGCCAATTTCTTCAGTAATTATCAGATCATTTTTTCCTTGTATGAAAAAAGAACCTTTATGAAATGGTAATTGTGATTTAATCATCATTTCTGATTCTATTATCCAGCAACAATTTTCGTTTTTAGATTCTGATCTATTTTAAGATTTGGCTTTTTGTTTGTAATCAACTTTTCTGTTTGTTTCCTTTCTTCCGTTTTATTTTTTCATTTTTTTTTTCTTTTTTCCCTTCCGTTTTTTTCCTTTCTTCCATCTGCAGTTCGTTTTGTGCTTGATTCTTTTATTGTATCTTTCTTTTATTCCTTTTTTTTGCTTTGTTTTGTTGGGGTTTTCCCCCCTATTTCATCGTTTCATCTTATGTGATTTTTAAAATTGATTTCGATTGATTGATTGAGATTATATTCGAATCCCAGCGGAATTATCCGATTTAGGGACTGTGGCAGCAAGTCATCCCACCTCGACGCCCGAGGCGCTGGTGGGATGACTGGCGACGACCTACCCTAAATCGTTAAATCTGAAGGACTCAAATACAATCTCAAATCTTAAAAATCAAGCCCTAGTCGCAACTGTCCCCACGTTAATTAATGTGGGTGTTCTCTGGATAGGGACAGGGGCCAGGGTGGGCACAGCCTCAAGCTGCACAGGTGCCGATGGACCGTATGGTAACAAAACTAACACTGGCATCCTCCACTGGGGACGGGATAGCTCAGAGGTCAGAGCACTCGCTTTCCCCCAACCAAGGTTAAGCAGCATCAAACGTGGTTACCAATTGGATGGGTGACCATTTGCGCGCCTTGGTTTTGGTACAGTCCCCCAGTTCACCCAGCTGTAAATGTGTAAATGGGTACCTGCCCTGTTTAGGGTCAGGGAAGGAAAAGCAGCGAGGGAGAGGAAATGGGCGCTGCCCTCAATATGCTGGCCCCTAGAGAAGCTGAGGTCTCTGATGCCTTGCTCCCCTTCGACCACACAGGATACGGAACACCTTTACCTTTTTATCCTCCACCAAGTAAAAGGGTGGCAGGCTAGACGGGTCATGAGCTGCTGTGAGATCGGAATGTGTCAGCTGAGGACAGTGGACAGACCTCCTGCAGAGTGACAAGCACAGGAGGAGATCAGGCACTTTACATCCCACGCTACACAGGATACACAGACGAAGACAGTCACCACCTTCCTCCAGTGACTGCCGCATGCACGAATCTGAAGATGCTGAAGACTTCAGCAAGATCGCCTTGAGATCAAACCAACAGGAGTCCCTATAGCACAGAGACGGGGTTTTTTTTATTACTGCATGGGGATCCACGGTAAAAAAAAAAAAAATTAAGATCGGCCAAGAATGATACTATAGAGGTCCAACCAAGTTGGAGAAAACAGAACATTACTGTTTTGTTACACTTTCGATTACAAAGTATCACTGCATGATCCCCTCCAACTGTCATCTCCATTTTTCTAATCACCATCACTACCATAAACACCACGATAACTACCACCACCTCCAACAACATCATCAACAATAGCAACACCGTCATCATCTTTTTCTTTTTTTTTTAAAACCATTTGACATATACAGACATTTACTTGCTTTTTAACCATTTCACATACACTGTCATAATCCTGCTCTTTAACCATTTCACACACACATTTATCATCTTGCCTAAACGGGAAACCCCCGACATCACCAACAGAGGATTCAGACAGAACCAACCTCACAGCAGATCATCATCACCATCACGTGCTGTCAATAAACTTGTCAGACTATTGCCCTCCACAACCCCTAACACCCCCGCACACCCCACACCCCCATCCCCCCTAACCCCCCACCCTCCTTTCCCCCTTCCCCTTCCCTCCCTCATCGTTTTCCATCATCACGGGTTTGATCCTCTGCCCCCCTCCCTTTGTCTCATGCTGGCCACTTTGGCACAACTTTTTTTTCTCGATCTCCGATCTCATTTTCTTCATTTGCGTTTTGGATCCTCCGCCTTCTGAAAGATTTGCAAGCGGCTGTGACATGTGTAGGATTTAGTGAAGTGTGTGTGTGTGTGGGGGGGTGTTGTGGTGTGTGTTTGTGTGTGTGTTTGTGTGTGTGTGTGTTGTGTGTGTGTGTGTGTGTGTTTGTGTGTTTTGTGTTGTGTGTGTGTGTGTGTGTGTGTGTGTGTGTGTGTGTGTGTGTGTGTGTGTGTGTGTGTGTGTGTGTTATTAGCTGCTCTAGTTTTGACAGGTGGCGTAAATTTACAGCCAGCTGTTTTGTGATTTAGCTTCTTTTTTTTATTAGATCATTTTTCCCTTGATAAAAGGTCTACATTAAAGACAAAAAGCACTAGAAAAAATATACCATTTTGTTTTGTTTGTTTTGAATCTCTCTCTCTCTCTCTCTCCTCTCTCTCCTCTCTCTCTCTCTCTCTCTCTCTCTCTCTCTCTCTCTCTCTCTCTCTCTCTCTCGGGGGCAGTCACGAGAAGTGAAGCGGACAGGGCGTACATTTTCTGTGAGCAGCAGTAAATCTAGAAATTCATTCAAAAATGCCAGTTACTGGACTTCCAGCGGCTGTGGAGAGGACCTTAGGCGCCCTGCTGACCAACAATGCAGTTTCCAGCTGGAAAGTGGCAGGAGAAGGGGACAGCGTGGTTTTTGTCTTGCGACTGAAACCAGTGGACACAACAGTGTCAACCAACATGGCGGATCCAACAGTGAATCACAGCACACAAGCACAGTACTACAGGAAAAAATCGTTTTCTCAAAGACCACGAGATGTTGAACGCTCTTGAAAGCATAAAGAGAAGCAGGCAAGTGTTGTGTGTGAAAGTGACTGTGTCCTCAGTGCCTCGAGTCTGCCTGACAGTGGAGTAGAACAGGGGAATACAGCATGTGTAGATACACATGGAATAGACCTACCAACAACACACACACAGGACATCAACACAAAAACATCAGTTAAGTTGCCATCATCGGTTGATTTAGAACCTCCCTGTATGTCTGATTGTAGTGACTGTGCTGATATGTGTGTTTTGCAGCCTGAGGTGAACGATGATAATATTGTTGGTGCATTCGACACAAGAAATGTCAAACAGTACGTGGCTACTCTAACTGATAGATCCGTACAGAGAAGGCTAAGAGACAGACAAAGAAATACACACTTTAGAAAACCTGTGCTACATCATTCAGATGGTGAAGATATTGTGACGTGTGAGTCAGACGACATTGTGATCCAGTGCGCATGCCAACCAGACACTGAGCCAGTATGTGTGTACTGGTTTGTCAAACAGCAAGAGAAAAACATGCTAAAAGAGGAACGTGTCAAACTCGCCAGTTTGGGAATGGGAAGCCTATCCAGAACACACTACACACGGAGACCCTATCGTGTGCTTCAAGGGACTTAGCGACACTTAGAGAACTATTACAGCAGTCTCTTGGCTAGGCCTAGCCTAGACCTAAGGGTGTGTGTGTGACAAAGACTGGACGAAAGAAAGGCTCGGAATGCCGTAACATATCTGGACAGTAAAGAGTTTGTGTCTCGATGTACATTACTAATCAATGCTGTGGTTTCCATGGCTTGGAGTAGCCTCGTGTGTCAGCTTAAAGCAATTATCGTTATCGTTATTTGGCAACCCCCTTCATGTATGGGCCAATGGCCTTTTTTCATGAATAAACCTTTTCGAGTTTGAGTTCTCTCTCTCTCTCTCTCTCTCTCTCTCTCTCTCTCTCTCTCTCTCTCTCTCTCTCTCTCTCTCTCTCTCTCTCTCTCTCTCTCTCTCTCTTCTTCTTCTTCTTCTTCTTCTTCTTTTTTTATTCGACTAATATCACACACACACACACACACACACACACACACACACACACACACACACACACACACACCACCACCACCACCACCACCACCACCACACACCACCACCACCACCACCGCCACCACCACCGCCGCCGCCACCAACAACAACAGACCCTGATACAAAGTTCCTAACCATTCTACCAACCCACCCCCAACCCAAACCTTCTATTCCCCCAGCTCCCCAAACAGGGCAGATCACTAGCATGGCAGTCTAACTGGCTTGATGGCTCTCTCTCTCTCTCTCTCTCTCTCTCTCTGCTGTTTTGATTTCATTGTCAGGCCAGGGCGCTTCTTCTCGCGCCCCCCACAAGATGTCAAGATGGCCGCTAAAGAGAGACAATCCACGCTTTATGAAATGAGCATATTGGCAAGATTGAGCGACAGGCAGAGTGGCGGGCCCTGGATGAGGCCCCTGGGAGCAAGGGATTGTGGGAAGGGGTTGTCAGGCAATGTCGGCAATGTGTGTGAGGAGCAAACACAGCCATCTCACGCATGAAAAATACGAATGGGGAACCAGGAGAGAGAGAGAGAGAGAGAGAGAGAGAGAGAGAGAGAGAGATGCTTTTTTTCTTTGCCCCCCCCCCCCCCCCCCTCTCTCTCTCTCTCTCTCTCCTCTCTCTCTCTCTCTCTCTCTCTCTCTCTCTCTCTCTCTCTCTCTCTCTCTGCCTTCTTTTCTTTTTTCTCTATCTCTCTCTGCCTTGAACATGTCTGCTATGAGAAGAGACGGAAGCGGAAATGTGAATGCTAAACCTGAATTTGATTGGTATAGAGTTTTCTTTCTCTCTTTCTGTCTGTCTGTCTCTCGGGACTGTTCCCACGTGTGTGTGACGGGGAGTGCTTGCTGTTGATGTTTATGCAGAGGCGATGTAGGGTGTAATAGAATGTAAACTGTGCAGTCAGTTTAACTTAATTTTGAAGGAGAGCAATGCAAATACTGATCTTCAGCGTCTGGCCGAATTGATAGAAGCGGTATTACTAGCTGTAGAAGTAGTGTTAGCAAATAAAAGTAGCAGTAGTAGATGTAATAGTACTCAATGGTGGTAGTGATAGCAGCAACAACAGAAGTAGTAGTAGTAGTAGTAGTAGTAGTAGTAGTAGTAGTAGTAGTAGTAGTAGTAGTAGTAGTAGTAGTAGTAGTAGAAGTAGTTGTTGTTGTTGTAGCAGCAGCAACAGCAGCAGCAGCAGTAGTAGTAGTAGTAGTAGTAGTAGTAGTAGTAGTAGTAGTAGTAGTAGTAGTAGTAGTAGTAGTAGTAGTAGTAGTAGCAGCAGCAGCAGCAGTAGTAGTAGTAGTAGTAGTAGTAGTAGTAGTAGTAGTAGTAGTAGCAGCAGCAGCAGCAGCAGCAGCAGAAGCAGCAGCAGCAGCAGCAGTAGTAGTAGTAGTAGTATAGTAGTAGTAGTAGTAGTAGTAGTAGTAGTAGTAGTAGTAGTAGAAGTAGTAGTAGTAGTGTGGTGGTGGTGTAGTAGTAGTAGTAGTAGTAGTAGTAGTAGTAGTAGTAGTAGTAGTAGTAGTAGTAGTAGTAGTAGTAGCAGCAGCAGCAGCAGCAGTAGCAGCAGCAGCAGCAGCAGCAGTAGTAAGTAGTAGTAGTAGTAGCAGCAGCAGCAGCAGCAGCAGCAGCAGCAGCAGCAGAGTAGTAGTAGTAGTAGTAGTAGTAGTAGTAGTAGTAGTAGTAGTAGTAGTAGTAGTAGTAGTAGTAGTAGTAGTAGTAGTGACAGGTGCAAAGAAAGTGGCATTAATGATGGTGGTAGAAGCAGTAAAAAAAAAATTAAAAAATAGTAGCAGCAGAGGCATTCGTGACAGCAACAGTCATGGTAACAGCAGCATTGGCAGTAACGGAAGCATTAACAATTGTAAAAATAGTAAAAGTATCAATAACAGCAGCAACAACAACAACGGTAGTGCTAGTAGTAGCACTACCAGCAGCAGTAGTAACAGTAGTTGCAGAAGAAGCAGCATCAGTAGCACCAGATTAAATAGAAGCAGCCATTAGGCTAAAGCATCAAGATTAATAACAGTCACGGTAGTAGTTACAGCAACGGTAGTAGTTACAGCAACGGTAGTATTTACAGCAACACTGGTAAAAGTAGCAGGAAAACGGTCTCAATATAATCTGTACGTGCGGTGGACTTTAGGTTTAGAAGACTTGGGGTTCAATCCCCATCACAGACCTGGATATTTGCAAGGACTTAAAGGCTCTGGACGGCCTGTAACCTGAAAGGAGTGCTTGGTGTGTTCATCAAAGACAGGGAGGACATATTACATACTACAATCGAGTATTAATGATTTTAAAAATGTGGTTTTGAAAAATGCTGTTTTTGGCTGCGATTTTTTTTTTCAAACTAAGGTACTAACACTGCGGATGCTTGTACACCACTCTGGGGCAGGTTAATCAACACCAGAGCATTTTTACCCAAGGAAAGCAATGCAAAGTTCATGTCTGTGAAGGCTATCCAACGCCTTATTTGATGTTCGTACTCTTCATCCTAACCATCCCCATCCTAAGTGATCATCACCCAGTGGGGTACATAAAATTCTCAGATTCAATAGCTTTTGATGAACTTGTCCCATGGTGACTTAAAACTTCTTTTCTAGTTCCATGACTGTGCAGGGTTCGAACCAAAGACTCAGCATCGACCAAATTCAGGTCAGACTGCTGTTGGGTGGATTGGGTGACTGTCACTACCAAACTGGGAACTTGCCATTCAGCATGAGTCAGTTACTGAGCTAGATCTAGTTTTGTCAACATACATGGCCAGCTTATTTCATTATCCTCGAAACAAAAGAATAAAATAAAAATAAGATAAAGACATAGGATGAGGGAGAGGAGATTGGCACCGCCCTCAATATGCTGGCCCCTAGAGAAGCTGAGGTCTCTGATGCCTCGCTCCCCTACAACCGCCTAGGTTATGGAACACCTTTACCTTTTTTTTTAAAGACATAGCGGGGATTATTAAGTACTTGCTACACGTAAGCTGGATCAGAGCTGGTACCACTGTAGTACACCATTGCAGTAACCCAACAAGAGCGCGAGGTCTGCTCTGGCTGGTAGCCTAGAGGAAGGACTTAACATTGACAATTAGCTGGCTGTAGGCAGACTGTGGCTCTGAGGCTGACATGTGCTTTATCTTGGAAGTCTGTGGCGAAGTTGGATGAGCAGCGATGGAATGAATAGCAGTTCGAAATTTCATAAAAGATAAAAGTACCATTACAAACCTCACCAAAGCATGACTCTGTGTGTGTGTGTGTGTTGTGTGTGTGTGTGTGTGTGTGTGTGTGTGTGTGTGTGTGTGCGTGCGTCCGTGCGCGCGTGCGTGTGTCTGTCTGTTTGTCTGTCTGTGTTTGTTGGCAAAGGCAAATGCATCAATGTACACGCATAAACACAATTTCGCACTGTAGTTTTCGTGAATGAGAGAAGAAATATCTGCATTTAAATTGTGCACGTGCAGGAGCACAGTTTACATAATCACCCCCCCCTCCACAACAACAACACAAACACCAACAACAATCAACAACAACAAAAGCCAGAAAGTCAAATTAAAGTCAAATGTTTATTTCCAGATTGTACATTAAATAAGTATTGATTTGCTTTTTCTTCACTAAGCTATCTATCGAGGAACAAAAAAGATCATTTCATCAATAACATTGCCACACTGGCAAATAAAAACAAAATCATCCAACAAAACTGTCACATCTTAACTTAAAGAAGACACACCACCCCCTCTACCACCACCATGTCAATTCCCCCAACCCACACCCACCCCCACCCCCCACCCCCCTTCAAAACCCCCAACTCGTTTTTTGTCCCCCTTTGACAAGAAGCCCACCCTGGCGCTATAGGGGACAGCCTTTATTGTCACCCAGGGGCCCTAATTAAGCTCATTCTCTCTTCATTTCTCTCCCCTAGTCCCTCCTCCTTCTCACTCCCCCCTCCTGTCACCTCCTTCCTCCCCTCCCCACTCTTTCCAATCCGCTACTCGCTTCATCTTCCCTTCTCGCAGTCATTCGCCATCAGTGATAATCTTTGATTAACCATTTGCAATCGGGGCCCCGGGGGAAAGCCTCGCTAGGGGGCTCGGTAGCCGCCTTTGACACAGACGAGGGATCAAGAGAAACACATATGAATTATCAATTAGGGCCTCCCTGCTGCTGTGTGTGTGTGTGTGTGTGTGTGTGTGTGTGTGTGTGTGTGTGTGTGTTGTGTGTGTGAATGTATGTGTGTGTGTGTGTGTGTGGCTGCTGAGGAGGGACGGGAAAGGAGGGAGAGAGAGAGTTACACAGAGAAAGAGAGATACAGAAAGAGAGACAGAGAAAGTAGGGGCTTAGAGAGAGAGAGAGAGAGAGAGAGAGAAGGAGAGAGAGAGAAGAGGAGAGAGAGAGAGAGAGAGTCACACATACACACACACATACACACTCACACACACACACAGATGCACTGATCTTGTTAGTCTTAGTTCCTTATGGTGACAGTGAATTTCTATGATTGGTCAGTTACTTGCAGTACAGCAGTTATGATTGGTTGGAATGGTGGAGAGGAGGAAGAGGGGGAGGGATGTTGAGAACGGTCATCGGTCTGTTTTCTTTGAGTGTTCATTGGATGATGAAAACGAGAAGGATGAGTGGGGGGGGGGGGGGGGGGGGTAGAGAACTTTGTGCATTATTTGAGACAAATTAGGACCAATCATTAAGGGTTGAAATAATGTCATATGTGTGCACCAATTTCAGAAGAGAGGGGCTCTTTTCCATCCTCTAATTTGGTTGTTATTGATAGTGATGACAACGAAAAATGATGATGGTGATAATGATGATGATGGGGGGAGGTAAAGGTGGTGGTGGTGGGGGGAATGTTGTGATTGTGATTATGGTGATGATGATGATGAGCAGCAGCTGCCGCTGGTATGACGATGATGGTAGTGGTGGTGGATGATGATGATGGATGATGATGATGATTATCATGATTATGACGATGATCATGATTGAAGTATTTCTCAACAAGGAAAAGTCACTATAAAACCTCAAACTGCACTGCCATCCTTGTTTAATTAAGCATAGGCAATGTGAGGTTTTGTTTTCAGGCATGTAAAACTAGCTCCACATTCTCTCAAATACACCTTGAGGGTCTTGGGGTGATCTTTCAAAGTAAATAATATCTCCACCCTGTGGAATTTTCTTTGTTTTCCTTTCTGTCACTTACTTTGTTTCTGACTTCCTGTGATCACATCCTTCATGCTGATCAGGTAGCTCAATGCACGGCACTTACATCTCAGCACATGTGTGCTTAGCCATAGTCCTCGAAATAAAGAATAAATAAATAAATAAATAAATAAATAAATAAATAAATAAATAAATAAATGATTTAACGATTTATTATCCTTGTTGCATATTACCAAAGTGACATGATGCCTTCTGTCCATAGTCTCTGCCTGCTCTCCTTGACATTTTCATTCTACTTGGGGACTAGGTGGTAGTGGTAGTGATACTGCTTCTGCTGTCGCTGCTTCTGCTGCTGCTGTTTCTGCCGCTGATGCTGCTGATTCTGCTGCTACTGCTGCTGTCATTGCTGATGCTAATGGTGACAACGATGATGATGATGATGATGATGATGATGATGGATGATGATGATGATGATGATGATGATGATGATGATGCTTGTGTTACTACTTTGCCACATCTATGACTACCATTCAACTACAATGAAGAAGGAGGAAAGAATTTTTCTTAAAAAAAACAGAAGGAGCAGGGTGTATTGATGGTGACTATGTACAAAAGTGTCCTCTTGAAATAGCAGCAGTGGCTACAAACAACAAGACTGGTTTGGATTGGACATAGGGGACAAAACCATTCTACAATACTGAAATAACAACACTAACTGTCAAAAAGTATGGGGAAACGTCTACTTACAAAAGAATACTGTATTCTACATTGTGGTAACCAAAAGTGTATTTAAGTGCGATACAAGGCAGAACAATGCATGAAGACAAAAGAAAAACATGCTGGTACAAAACAAACAGTTCAGGACAACGTGGGTCCCAATTTCAGTATGACACAGCTTTTGATCAATTGCCAAAATGTTACACCAAAAAAGTATGAGAAAGTATTTCTGAGATCAGCTTACCGTTATACTTCAGAGCAGGATACAATAACACATCATAAAGAGTAAGTATTAAGTAAACCCGTTTTTTCACCGTGATGAAAAAAACAAAAGAATGAAAAAGAAAAGAACTGACCGACAATCTAACTCTTCTGCCAGTGCTCCATCAAGCCACATCACCAACTCTTGGCTTCTAATATTGACACCTCACTCTGCCGGACAGAAAAAAAAAAAGAAAGAAATGGAGGGCTGGGCAAGAGAAGAGAAGAGAAGGCAGACAGACAGACAGACAGAACCTTAATGACGGCCTTTGTTGGGTCTGTCTCTCCATCAAAGCTGAAGGCCCTTGCTGCCCAAGTCCCAGTACCAACACTAGCCCGGGGACCTCTCCTCCTCTGATGCCCCAATGAAACAGGAGGCAAGAGGGGACGACCCAGGAACGTACTTCAGCTTTGTCCTCCCTCCCCCTCCTCCCTCCCTCTTCCCTCCCACTTTCAGCACTAGGATGAGAAGAGGAAAAGGGAGGGGGTGAGAGAGTGTCAGGGTTAAAAGTGAGAAAATCAAAGAGTCAGAGAGCTGAGGGGTGTGAGGAATTGAGGGACTGAGGGTGACACAGAAGCGTGAGTGGTTGGCTGTGTAAAGTCTGGCAATAAAGGGGAAAAAGTCCACCATCCTATGTTCTCTCCATTGACAACAACCAGACCATAGAGAGAGTGATATGTCTAATGAGGAACTTTTACAAAGACACAGGACTAAAAATGGGACAGATGACCTACTGGTTAGATTGCTGTTCCTCTTCCTTCCTTCCTTCCTTCCTTCATTCCTTCCTTCCTTATCTTCTTTCCTTCCTTCCTTCCATTCCCTTCCCTAAGAGAAAGTTTTCTCTTATCCCCCTTTAGGAAATCTGCCCATATTCTCTATGTAGACCAACTTCAAGATTAGGAATGCACAGCAGACTGCATGTGAGAACAAAATCAAATAAAAAGAAAAGAAGATAGAAGGGAGATAGGATAATATGAACCAAAGCAGAAACAGAAAAGGATATAATTGGAGACATACAAAAATTCATCAAAAGTATGCAGAGGTTTAAACATAGACATTGATCAAAAGAACAGAGGAGATGGAAATTGAACATCAAAGGAATCTAGCTCAAAGAATCATAGAATAGAGTGCAAAAGTCCTCACCAGACGAGAAAATAAAATAAGATATAAGAATAAAACCCCGTTAATTAAAGGGCTTGATTATTCCATACTTTATTTTACAAACCACATTTTTGCAATGAGGTAAGCAAGTCATTATGTATACCAAAGGTTTTTTTTAGGGGAAAATGGATATTTTTATATTTCATGCACTATCTATATATTTCTTACTTCAAAGAATTTTTAATGAGAGAAGATGGTATGACAAAGATATAAACTAGAACCAACGACCATTGAGACAGAGAAAGGGCTCAAAACAAGAAAAGAGAAGCTGAGAATATAGCTTCTTTAGAATCAGTCATATACAAGAAATAATAATGCGCAGTTAATGTGCTTACACAAACAAGAAAATGCAGAAAAGAAATGAAAAAGCATAAGCATATCTAAAAGTATTGACATATATTATAGATTTTCGTTGATATCGAATACTGAGTATATCATCTGCATGAATAAATGGTGCACATTGTCATCTTAGCCCAGGTCAAAAAGAGTAATCAGTTAACCATGTAAACAAAGTACCAAAGCCTACATTAAAGAATTGTTATACTTTGAAATGTCTATGTTGAGATTGTCTTCCTTCATAACAAACTCTTAGGCAACAATCTGCATATTCTCCACTAAAAACAAAAAGAGGGAAAAAAAACTTCGGAAGTCAGAGTATATTATGGCAAGGTACTCGAAAAATAGCCATGCAAGCAAACTTCTCAATTCGTGTGCATTTACAAACTCACAGTGATTCCTGGATGAGATGAGTGGGTCAAAGTGCATATTCAAAAAGTGATTGACTCAGAGATACATAATAAAGAAAAAACAGTTTGCTATAGATGTTAATAGACAGATGGACATCTTCATAAAGGAAAATCTGAAGGGCAGGCGCAGATAGGTAGGAGAGGCAGACAGGCAAAGATATGCAATGACACAGAAGCATAAGCATAGACAAAACCAGACATATAAGTAAAAAAAAAATTAAAAAATTAAAAAAAGAAACTGAATCTAATATGTACGAATAACAGAAGCAAAAAGCAACATCATTATAATTCATAGAAAAGATTCGCAAACAATCAGGGAAAGACACAAGGAAGTCAGGATACACAAATGTAAGCAAAATCAGACATGTCCAAAAAAACGACACTTAAACGTATGAACATAATACTAAGAAGCCAGATATAATGGTACACAGAAACAGACCCCACAGACAAACCAAAAAAAAACAACAACCAAAAATAAACCCAAAAACAATATCAATGAATTCAAGACAGACAGCCAGACAGCCAGCCAGACATGTATATGCCAACCAAAGAGATAGACACCAGACAGAAACACAGACACAAAGAAAACCCAAAAGAAAAAAAAAAGACAGAAACCCTTTTGTTGACCAATCCCGCAGGCAAAAAACCCTCCTGCAAGTCACGGTGACAGCGAGAGAATGATTGTCTTTCTGCCACTCCAGCCAACACTATGGAGAGCACTGACAAACACACACACACAGACAGACCTCACCGAAACAGTAGCCAAAGAAAAGAAAGACTGAACCCAGTCCCCTCAAAGCAGGAGAGAAGAGAGGAGAGAGAGAGAGAGAGAGAGAGAGAGGAGAGAGAGAGAGAGAGAGAGAGAGAGAGAGAGAGAGAGAGAGAGAGAGAGAGAGAGAGAGAGAGAGAGAGAGAGAGAGAGAGAAATCAAATCAAATCAATCAGAGAGAGAGAGAGACGGAAACAGAGACAGAGACACACACAGAGAGAAAGACAGAGAGACACACACAGACAGACACACAGACAGAAAGACAGAAGGGGATGGGATGAAGTGAGAAGGGAGACAGGCTAGAAGAAGTAGCAGAGAGAGAGGGAGGGGGAGGGTGGGTGGATGCTTTAGGCCCTACCGCCGAAGCAGCTAGCAGCCAGCAGCCGCACGGAGGCAGCAGTAGCAGCAGCAGCAGTAACAGCAGCAGCCGCCTCAGGAATCGATGAGAAGAAAGTGGCGGGCGGGCAAGCTAATGGTGCGTGGTCTCAATATTGCCACAATCCCAGCGTCTAATAAAGCCAGGCCCCTCACTTCATGGCACTGTCCATCGCCACCTCCATAATCACCTCCCTCCGTCTTTAATGAGCGCTGCAGGACAGGGTTATAGCCTCCCTCACACCCACCCACAGCACAGAGAGAGAGGGGGTGGGAGAGGGGAGATAGGGGGGAGGAGGGAGGAAGAAGAGAGGAGAAAGGAGGAGGGAGATAACTGTGTGTCGTGGTGGAGGAAGAGAGAGAGAGAGAGAGAGAGAGAGAGAGAGAGAGAGAGAGAGAGGAGAGAGAGAGAGAGAGAGAGAGAGAGAGAGAGAGAGAGAGAGAGAGAGAGAGAGGAAGGGAGAGGTGGTGGGTGGGTGATACAAATGAAAGATGAGAGAAGAAGCCATCTTCTCGTTGAGGAGGAAGCTAAATGATGATGATGACCAGCGCAGTCCGGTTCTTTTAATGAAAGCGGGGATTGATAGATGGTCAGTTGACAATATGATTGCTTGATCAGGACTTCAGGGCAGGGCTGGGCTGGGCTGAGCACTGAGAGAAGGGGAGGGAGAGGGAGGGAGAGGGAGAGAGGTTCAGAGAAAAGGGTGTGGCGGAAGGTGGGCGGGGAGAGAGAAAAGAGAGAGAGAGAGAGAGAGAGAGAGAGAGAGAGAGAGAGAGAGAGAGAGAGAGAAGAGAGAGAGAGAGAGAGAGAGATGATGAATGAATGAATGAATGAATGAATGAATGAATGAATGAATGAATGAATGAATGAATGAATGAATGAATGAATGAATAAATGAATAATCTTTATTTTCCAAGGGTAGCAGTAAGCATTCACATACTTTTTTTCATCCGGCCCTTGCCCTGGTAAGGGAATAGCACCCCCATCCCCAAAGACCTGCCGCCCCCCCCGAAAAAAAATCCAAACCAACAAAGACTATAGCAAAAGAAAATTTTAAAAAATCACCACCACCAATAGTACAATTTGACCTATGATTTTAAAAAAGGAACAGATATATGTCTACATTGAAAAAACATAATTCCCACTAAAGACATTGACAATCATTTGAACAAAAGAGACAGGTATATATTCACAAAACGCACGATTTCTAACTGGCCCGAACATTATAGTAAGTGAATCAAATAGATTACAATTGAGAGAAGACAGCTGAGAAGAGAGTAGCCCAACCAAAAATGAAATACAAATAATCAAACATTTTACTTTTTTTAAAATAGGGGGCCCAAGGGTAATCTGGGGTTTCTCCCCCAGTGGGGGTACAGGGGCATATCCGTTGGGGGACCCAGGATGGCGAAGCCCCCCGGCCGAAAACGATTTTTAGCAATTTTCACCTAAAATCTTGGCCTCTCCATGCATATAATTTGATACAAGAACAGGAACTGTACGTCTTTATTAAAAAAAAATGTACAGCTGATTCTCTGAGGTACATGCTTGGCGGAGGTTGGGGGGGGGGGGGGCCTCGGGCCCCCAGGATCCCCCCACCTCCCTTCGGTCGGGCCCTGCAATCAGAAAGATACCTCTCAATATTTTTGAAAACCTAGTATCGATTTTATTTTTATCAGTTCAACAATATTTTTATCTGGACCAAACCCCTTATGAGTTTTTCATCTTTCTTAAAGATAACAGCAATGTTTTCTTTTAATAGATAGATGTTGGTTTAAGTCATTATAATCACAAACATCATCTTTCTGACCACAATATACTCCAGTCATCACATTAATTGTAGTTAGACTAATATCATTGATGTTGTTTTGATCAAATTTTTGCTAAGGACAACTCTTTTGTTCTCCATGGTTCTTATAAGTGTATGAAATTTGCATCATACTTAGGACCTGGGTTTATCATCACAGGGGACAGGCTAGCATTTAGACCAGCACTTACTGGATGAAGGGGAAGAAATGGGAGGAATCCAGCTTAGAGTAGCCTTGGACTTATCACATCATAGACGACTAAAGAGGTAAAGGTGTTATCATAACCTATACCGTTGTTTGGGACCCGAGATATTAGAGACCTCAGGTTATAGACGGGTATGTTACCACTCTATTATAAAATGGGTACCTGCCCTCGTCAGGGTCAGGAAGGTACAAGCAGCGAGGGAGAGGAGATGGGTGCCGCCCTTAATATGCTGGCCCCTAGAGAAGCTGAGGTCTCTGACACCTGGTTCCCCTACGACCCCCATAGGTTATGGGACACCTTTACCTTTTGATGTTACCCACAAAACTACCAGTCCACCCATTTCTGTTTCACAGTTAAGGTGGAATACACTAAAAACAAAATCAAGGAAAAAAACCAAAGCAGCATGAAAGGAAAGGAATAAAGAAGAGAGAGAGAGAGAGAGAGAGAGAGAGAGAGAGAGAGAGAGAGAGAGAGAGAGAGAGAGAAGACAGACAGACAGACAGACAGACAGACAGACAGACAGACAGACAGACAGACGACAGACAGACGAGACAGACAGACAGAGACAGAGACAGAGACAGAGAGAGAAGGAGACTACTCTGCTACTTGCCACTGCCTTGACTCCACTAAAAACCTCAAAGAAAGACCGACCCAAAGAAATCCACTTCACCTTAGCATGAACTTAAAAACAACGCCCCATCTCCCAACACTAGGGAAACTCACCGGAGCAACTACTAACGGTGCATCATCATCCGGTCTGACCTTACCCTCATAACCATAAAATATTTCAGTCCCTCCCCTTCCCTACCCTCCCCTACCCTAAACCCCTATTCACCAAAGGGTTTATTTCCAGACTCAACAGCAGCCCTTATTTACAAACCACTGCCCCTGAAAAATAGGGGGAGAGGAGAGAGCCCTTAAGGTAAAGGGAAAGAGAAAGAGAAGAGAAGACAATTAATGACAGTAGCCATCATTAGTATCTGCTGGATGGTAGTGGGGGTGGTGTGTGGAGATAGTTGTAAAGGTCATGAACCAACCTCCCCCCCCCCCACACACACAACCTCAAAGGGAAAAACAATGAATTCAAAGCACTTGGGGCGTCCACATCAAAAGACAGGGGCGACAACACGGCTGAGCGGTTAGGGACCCCTAAGTAGCCATTGTGGTGCTGGGTTATTGGGCCATCACGCTCTAAGATTGCGCGCTAAGGCTGAGGAGGCTGGCACTGGCAGTGTCAAAGTCTGCAGGGATTCCATTGTTTCTCTCCTGCCGCTCCAATCACACAACAAGCTGGCCTGAATTATGCATGAGTTTTAAGCGGTAGTGAAGGAATAGCTGGGGGGCGTGGGGGGGTGGTTGGGGGGGATGGAGGAGGAGGGGGGGGGGGGTAGGGAGGGAGGTAGGGAGGATTGGAGGAGGGAGTGTGTGTGTGTGTGGTGAGAGAAAGAGACGGACAGAGAGATCAGAGAGACAGAGACAGACACAGAAACAGAGACACAGAAACAGACAGACAAAAAGAAAGAGAAAGACAAACAGAGACACAGAGACAGACAGAGATCACAGAGACAGACAAGATCACAGAGATCACAGAGACAGACAGAGACACAGGACACACAGAGACACAGAGACAACGAGACACAGAGACAGGAACAGAGACAGACAAGATACAGAGACAGACGAGACAGAGACAGACAGAGATCACAGAGACAGGACACAGAGACAGACAGAGATCACAGAGACAGGGACACAGAGACAGACAGAGATCACAGAGACAGGACACAGAGACAGACAGAGATCACAGAGACAGGGACACAGAGACAGACAGAGATCACAGAGACAGACAGAGACACAGAACAGACAGAGATCACAAGACAGGACACAGAGACAACAGAGATCACAGAGACAGGACACAGAGACAGACAGAGATCACAGAGACAGACACAGAGACGACAGAGATCACAGAGACAACACAGAAGAGACACAGAGACAGACGAGATCACAGACAGAGATCACAGAGACAAAAGAGACACAGACAAGATCACAGAACAGACAAGACACAGCGACAGACAGAGACAGACAAAAAGAGACAGACTAATAGAAAGAGACAGACAGACAGACAGACAGACAGACACAACACTCACACACACAACACACACACACACACACACACACACACACACACACATTGATAGAAAAGACAAGCAACAACACACACACATACACAGACACACAGCCAAAATCACAGAACAGAGACAAGGCAGACACGGTGGCGCAATTGGATTTCCTGAGGATTAAACGATCGTTATTTCACTAAGCTTGAAAGATTGTCGATTCCTCCACCTTCTCTCACTCTGTCACCACTAACCTTTTCTTTTCCCCTTGATCCTCCCCCCCCTGCCCCCCCCCCCCTTCCCTCTCCCTCCCCCCCCCTCCCTCCCTCTACAGACCCTCCACCTCGACCCTCCCTCTAATAGCAGACTGTTTCAGGGTGTTGATTAAGATGAATGAGTTTTGCTTTCAACCATTGTTTTGTCGCCTTCAGACTGGTTTTGCAAAGTGACCCTATTTCTCCTGCCAGGCTTCCCGCGTTATAGGCTAGTAGCGGGAGTGTGGGGGAACATAAAGAAATAGTGTGTTGGGGGGGGTTTTGTTGTTGGTTTTGTTGGGTGGGGAGGGGGGAGGGGTTGTTTGTATTGAACAGGTAAAGGAAGGTAACGTTTACCTGGTGTCTTTGATGCTAGGCTTGGGGTTTTTTTTGGTTGGTTTTGTTTGGTTGGTTTTTTTTGTTGTGTATTTTTTTTGTTTTTTGGTTTTGTTGTTTTAGCTTTGGGTGTTTTTTGGGGGGGTTGTTTGACTGGGTTTTTTTGTCTTTTGTTGTGTGTTTTTTTGGGGTTGTTTTTTTTTTGGGGGGGGATTGAACAGGTAAATGAAGGTTTGTTACATGGTCTCTTCGACACTATACCTGCTTTTGTGTTTATTGTTGGGTTTTGTTTTTTTGTTTTATTTTTGTGGGGAGAGGGTGGGTAAGTGGGTTTTGGGTGGAAAGGAGGACAACTTGTGATTGTTGTGGGGGTCAATTTGGGGTGAGGTGGGGTGGGGAGAGGTGTGTTGTGTGGGTAGGGGAGGGGGGAGGTGAGCTAGGAATTATTTTAGTGATGATTATGGTGGTTAGGCATTTGAGAAAATTCAGCGACATGATGGATTACATTCTCATCATCTTTTTTTTTTCTTTCTTATTTTCTTCTCTTTTTTTCTTTCCTTCCTTCATTCTTTCTTTCTTTTTCTCTTTCTTTTTTTCTTTCTTTCTTTCTTTCCTCGTCTTTTACTTCATCATCATCATCATCATCATCATCATCATCATCATCATCATCATCATCATCATCATCATCATCATCACCATCACTACCATCACTCTCTCTTCTTCTTCTTCTTCTTCTTCTTCTTCTTCTTCTTCTTCTTCTTCTTCTTCTTCTTTCTTCTTCTTTCCAACCTACCATCCTTCCTTCTCCATCATTGCCAGCAGCAGCAGCAACAACAACAACAATAAGAGCAACAGGAGCAGCCCAACATCATAAGCACCAGCAGCAGAAAGCATTTTCTAGATGGAGAAAAAGCAACAGGCCTCGGCATAGTATTCCTTATCAAAATGTCTTGCAAGTTGTCCATAAAAGTGCACAATAAAATCACAAAGTTTGTCTCTGTAAGAAAAAGCTAACGTTACAGAAACGTTATTTTCAAAAAAATAGGAGAAAGGTAAGTTAGCTTTTTAAAAAAGTTGTTCTTTTATTTCGAGGGAGACGAGATGGTTGCCGCTCTCAATATGCTGGTTTCTGGAGAAGCTGAGGTCTCTGATGTCTCCGCTCCCCTAACGACCACATAGCTTATGGGACACCTTTACCCTTTACCGTTTTCGTTTGTTGTTGTTGTTTTTTAAACATATTTCGAGGATAATGGATTAAGCACTCATATGCTTTTGACACTCAGTCCCCATGTGTATGCATTTTTGTAAATGAATAAAGTCATTGTGTCATTCTGACATACACCACCTATAAGTTACAGAACGGTAAAGATTCTGAACAGCTCTGAGACATGATACTAAGCGGTCTGCTGTCCTGCAACAAATGATTGAGATGAGTGTGTTCCAACAAGCCTAGATTGCACAGCAAACAATCAGGCAATGAGGCTTTAAGAGCAGGTTGGTGAGACAACAAACTGATTGATCAAGGTTTGTGATGGAAAGCTTATTTAATTATCATGAGTATGGCCGGCTGATGCGTGTTTTCGTTTATAGGAGAGAGAGAGAGAGAGAGAGAGAGAGAGAGAGAGAGAGAGAGAGAGAGAGAGAGAGAGAGAGAGAGAGAGAGAGAGAGAGAGAGAGAGAGGAGGGAAGACAGACAGACAGACAGACAGACAGACAGACAGACAGACAGACAGAAAACGACAGAGACAGAGACACAGACAGAGACAGACAGAGACACAGAGACAGAGACAAGACAGAACAAGACAGACGGACAGAGACAGACAGAAGAGCAGAAGAGACATAGAGATAGACAGAGACAGACAGACAAAGATAAGAACCCACAACAAGACAACAACACAAAACACACAACACAAAGAGACAGAGAAAAAGAGTGTGCGCGCACGCGGGCCATGTGTGTGTATGTTGTGTGTGTGTGTGTGTCGTGTGTGTGTGTGTGTGTGTGTGTGTGTGTGTGTGTGTGTGTGTGTGTGTGTGTGTGTTGTTGTTGTTCTGTGTCTTTCTGTCTGTTGTCTGTCTGTCTGTTCTTCTGTCTGTGTCTGTCTGTCTGTGTTCTGTTGTTGTGTGTTGTTGTGTGTGTGTGTGTGTGTTGTGTGTGTGTGTGTGTTGTGTGCTGTGTGTGCATGCGTGTATCTGTGTATCTGTGTCTGTGTCTATGAAAGACTACTGACCATATAATCAACATTCAACTTTAAACCCAACCCAACCCCACAGAAACGACAGGAGGGTGAACTGTGTGCTGCACAGTATTCTGTCATTTTGTGGGCATGGGGAAAACTCCAGAAAGGAGTGTCCATTTGGAATCCCAAGGAAGCTGTCAGTGTCCAGTCTGGCTTAGTGACCCACTCCTGCTCTGTCCCTCTGACCTCTTCAGGATCTGTTTAATTGTATTTCTTCATCCCTACCATCCCTACCAATCACATGCAGTCATGGCAGGTTTCTTTGCATGAATTTTGGGATATTGTAAGGGAAGGTTGCCGCAGGATGGTTTAGACGTTCATAAGCCTAACAAAGTAACCGTGAGGTTTTTGGATTCTATTCCAGCCTTGCCCTATCTTTCCACTTTCACAGAAAAAATCAAACTGGTTGTCGTATTTCAGATAAGATTCTAAACCAGGGGACCTGTGTGCTGAGGACTTGTGCACGTCAAATGAACCCATGACAGTTAAAAATTTTGTATAAAAAAAAATAGCAAAGAGATACCTCCAACTATTCTGGCAAAATAGGTAGGTTAAATTCACAACCGTATCCCTGAAGTCAGGATGCAGTTACCTAAATGGTGAGAAAAAAAACCTGTCCATACAAAAAATTCACCACTGGTAAACCAAGGAGATCTAGCCAAGAACAAAAATTTCGACTATTTTTCCAGGAGACAAAGTTTCTCAGCAAAAGCAGTGCCACCTTTAAAAGAAATTTTCTGCCCTGTACACGTACTTCTTTCTTCATTACAGTGACTTTAATAGTTTTGCTAGGAAAAACGTAACCTTGTTGCCGTGGTTATTGTAAATGCACTAAGGGTAAGTAGTTCACACAAGTCCTCAGTTTATGGTCTCATGAAAAAAAAAGTGCCCACCCCCCCTTCCCAGACCACCACCCATGGTCAAGCAGACGAGAAGAAAAGTGCAATTTTCAGATGGGGAATCATTTTCCGACTTTTTGCATTCTGTTACGGCGCATTACTGCTAGGGAACTGATCCCACCAAGACACACATACCCACACCGTTCATCCTTTATAGAAACTAGAGCAAACCCAGCATTTGTTTTGTTCTGCCTTCTCTTCTGTGATGATCATGTCCTGCTGTTTTGCACACATTTTGATTTCTCTGCCCCAGCCATGCCCAGATTGGTTAGGTTGCTTTGTGAAGGTCAGAAGTCCACAGGGAGCCGGTCACTTTCAGGCTGACCAGAGGGGCCCTGTATTGCTGCTGGGTCACTTTGGTGGTGTTCATAAATTTCTGTTCTGACCTGACATACACAGTACAGTGACACCACCTACTAACGAGTGTAAGAGCTCAGTTGCTGAGCCAGACTGAGTGAGGCGTCTACCTGAAGCCCCAGCTCTTTTCTTCAGACTATTTAATTACCACTGCACTGGACTATCAATCCACAGAATAGGGTGCAGCCATTTTGTTGGCATAAGGAAGAGAGAGGGGAGGGAGGGGGGCTGAAAGGGAGTGTACTCCATTTGTACCTAACTGTCAGAAGCTTTCAGGTTCTGGTGTGGCTCAGTGACCAACTCCATCACTTCATCCTCCTCCTTCCTTCTTTATCACCATTCTAGTACCAAATACTTTTCAACTTACAGCAAGACAGATTGTCCTGCCTGAATTCAAGCAAGTTGCTATCCCATGGAAGATTAGTCCGTCACAAGACCACTACTACCTTTTTCTCCTGTGAGCAGATGCAATGGTTTTCTTAGGAGAGTGAATTTTTTGTAGTACAGAATTTCATTTTTTTACCAGAGAACACTACCGTCGTTGTTGCTGCTGTGGTTTGTAAAAGTATGCTGGTGTAGGTAGTTCACACAAGACTTAAGTTCTCATCCTCTCAGCTAAAAGGTTGCACTACTACACACACCACTCATAGTTAGGGATGAGAGAGAAAGTTTGGCTTCCAGATGAGAGACCAATCCCTGGATCATCTGCTTTCTGGACTGGAGCACGACTGCTAGCACCATTGCTACTTCCACCTTGGTAGCAGCACACAGCCACTAAGTCCAGTGATCTATAGTTAGTTGTGTTAACAAGCACTGGATTTTGTTGCTTTTGTGTGGGGTTTTTGCTTCTAATCAGTCCATTGCAGCCAGACCACCATCCACAAACTATGTGCAGCCATTTTTGTGGTAGGTTAGGGTGGGGTAGGGGAGACTGAAAGGGAGAGTACTTAGGTTGTAACTGTCAGACAGCTTCAGCGTCTAGTCGGTTCAGTGACTGCCCCACTTCATCCTCTTTACTTCTCCATCACCATTTTAGTAGCAGTAGTTTACAACTTGGAACCACGACAGATTGGCTGCTTGAAGCTTAAGCTGCTACCCTAAAGAAGAATGCTATGCCACAAGATCAGTGCCAGGATTAGTTTTTCCGATTGCATTTGTTTCCTTTTGTAGTGACGTGTTTGTTTAGCATTTGCGAGGGAAATTACTCTTGTAACTATGCAGTTTTTTTGTTTGTTTGTTTGTTTTACATGTTCTACCGTAGGAACTGTAGGTTACAATCAGCGTTTTTGCAGTCACTTCATCAAAAAAGAAAACCTGAATAATTGTGGGTAAAAAAATTCAGCTTTAGAGGGAACTAATCCGGACATATTACTTTCTGGATACTGTATCACGCTAGAAAGCTGATCCACCAAAATTGCACACAACCACACAGTTTCCATTGTGTGGGTATATAAGAGGTAACAGGAAGGAGAAAATGAGAGGAAGTATAAATAAAAATTATTTGTATCTGTCAGGAAGATTTCAATGTGTGGTCTGGCTCAAGGTTTGTTCTCTTCGAATTCTGTCCTCCCGACTACTGTATGGCCACTTTGTATAGAAGAATAAAAGGTCCAGGTGTCCCATAATATCTGTGGTCACAAAGGAACCAGATACCAGAGAACTCATCTTCTCTAAGGGCCAGCATGCGGTCACTGGCAATGAGGTATTACAGAGCTCAGTTTCTACTAAAGGTCAGCATCTTGAGGTGGTTTCTGTCCCCTCTCCCTCAACACTTTATTTTTCTTAACCTCAGAGAAGGCAGACACCCATTTGCAGCTGGATGGACTTGGGGACTGCACTGAAGCCAGAGTGAATGAATGGTCACCCATCGGTAAGGCAATTACACTCAACGCTGCTGAACCTTAGCTTGGGGAAAGTGATAAACAATGATTACTGCTATGGCCACTGAGCTAGCCCATCCCCTACAGAACTTTACAACGTACAATCTCGGTAGATTTCTTCGTGTGAAATTGAGACAGCTCGTCTTGGGCAGAGTGAGTCACCACAAATAACAACACCATCCATTCTTTCCTCTTGTCTCCAAAAGTGTTTGTTTCCCTAATATTGTGGCTTTTTTTGTCA